>CM068306.1:48987176-49532176 GCA_034768735.1 Schistosoma mekongi
TATGTTACATTTATCGGTTTTCTACATTAAACTGTTTAATAAAGTGCAACTGCTTTTTTTCTTTTCAATTCTATTTTATAAGATTAATGATGTAAATTGTAATTAGAAAATGACTGACGATGATGATACTACGAGATAAATTTTTTTTTGTAAAATATGGAAAATGAATGTCTAGTTCACTCTGTTTTCTTTTTTTTCTCGAACTGTTCAACTCATTCATATCGAATTTCTCAAATGTTTGCTTGTCACTATGCCTACTATTTCTTTTTTTATTTTCTTTAGTTTTTTTTACAGATTATTTTTCAGTCACTTTTCATATTGTTTATGCATAGATAATTATTTGATGAATTATCCAGTCTTTTTTTTAGTATCATTTTTCAATGTTTATCAGTGATCAAAACTTTCCAAAGTGCTTTTTTTATACTTTACCATTCATTTAAGTCTACTTCGTAGTTAGTATTCATTTTCTGATTCTTTCTGTACTATTCTGTTCGTTACTTCTACTATCGCTATTTTTCTTTCTTTATAATAACATTTCCACGTTTCTACACTGTGTGTAATAGTTTCAAGCGACAAAGAAAGAAAAATGATGCTACGTATGTGCGTGTATAAAAATCAATAGAAACTAACATCTACATTTTCTGTGCACAGTGTTTTCTTCTTTTTTTTGATAAATTTTCATTCGTAAATGTCGAGTTTATATACCTTTTTTACAATAAATTTTTTTTGCTTCAGCTTTGTGAAGTTGATTTATGAATACTTGTCTACTCGTTTACTTAATGCTTTTCTTATTTTAGTGTCTTACACTGACCAGCTGAGTTGATATGAATAATTACATAAACACAACTTGTATGATAGCTAAAATTTTATATAACTGCTTCTTTGTAACCATTTTGTAGAAAAAACCCTACCAAAGTGAATATCCTTACCACGGTTCTTAATCGCTTTCAGTCATCACCTAGTCATTTAAAATGCTTTTTCCATCTCTCTTCCGTATATATATATGTGTATATATATATATATATAATGAGGAAGGTTCGCATGACTTCGGCTTTCACTCATATCTACTATCTTTACCAGACTTTCATTCTCATAAATCATAGTCACTTTCACTTTTATAACACGATAAAAAACAAAGAATCGGGTAGTATATCTAACGCATATATATGTATGCATGTCGTTGCATTATCTTGCACACATATTATGCATTAATCAGAGTGTTCATAGATATTCCTTTTTTGTGCTTATATGTCAGTGGTATTTGAGTGTAGTGTGTACTGACTTTTCGTGTAAGTGTTTATATGTCCTTATTATTATGTATATACCCATTTCCATATTAGTTTAATTCCGTCTTTCACTCTCTAAGGTTAATAACATGTATTTATATAGAAACATATTATTTGGCTTGTTTCATACAATCCATTTACAGTCAGTGTTAGATTTTTACAAGTAATGACGGAAAAATAAGTGTTTTAAGTGAAAAGTTTATAAGTATGATATAATGGTGTAATAGATTACTATACAGTTTGCCCATGGTTTATTTTAAAATTTACATTTTGTTACATCTAAAACTCACCAGTTGACTGAATACATTTCCTCCCTTCCTCACAGAAGCGCCATTTCTAATCATATTGATTGAAATGTCATATTTAGGAAGTACTATGGTGAGGTACACATTTTAATTCTAGTATTTCAAACTTGCTTCACAATCTATCAATAGTTCAGCCGTGGACCAATTTTCGCGTTGTTGCAACACTTAATACAGTTACAGAAACGTATAAAAGGTATTGATTCTTTAATAAACCCGGGTTTACTTTGTTAGTGATTACAACCCAACAAAACACCTACGTCTATAGCTTCTGACTGATTGCTTCTAATCATCTAACCTCAGACACGATTGGACAAAACAATACAATTAAACCTGATGGTTACGAATTATTTGATACTACAAAACATCCAGTATGATGTGACTACTTCTCAGTTATCAGATAATATTATATAGTGTCCTTAAAAGCCTAGTAGTAACGTTTCTGCCGGTGACATTAATAAACATAAGTTAAGATCAACGTGGACAAATCATTCTTTGTATGGTTCCAAATAGACTACTGATGATTATTACGCAACTGTATGAAACGTATGCTTACATTTTCCTGATTTTTTCATTTATGCATCGTAATATTAAAATACAGAAGTAATTCTACTGGAAGATGACAACACTGGAGCGACCAGTAAAACTCAAACACTAATAAACATGAACTTTCTCAGTTTTATCTAAAAGCTGAATTCATATTTAACTGTACTAAAATAAATTAATTGCTGTCATGTTAACTTCACAATTACAAACTTAAATACGTATTATTAGAAATGGCTTGTAACTGCCCATTGTTGATATACCGCATAGTATTTGAACAGTTTCTGTAGCCAATTACGAAATACATCAAACCTTGCAATATAACGCCCAGTCTGCACCTATAAGTACAGAGACTAGTTATTTTTAAAGCCCTGTCTATCAGCAATTGAAAAATTTCAAACTCTTCTTACACCATCATGTTTGTTGATCAAGTTAATGAACATCTAGACATAGCAATGTAATGAATATAGGACTTGTGTTTGATAAAGCAGGAAAGGTGGATTAGAGTATCATTGCTAACATCAACACAAGGATTCATATGCATTCAACTTCATATTGGACTAAACATATGTCCTAGATTCCATAGTTACTTGCATAACATATGTGCAGGAATTTCCGATACAGTCTCAAAACATCAACGTGATTATTACTTGAACATATCTGTAGAGTAAAATCCTGGATTTTCTTGGTTAACTGTGTCAAAATTACTAAATGAATTTTACTTTAAACAAAATATGACCATTTTCTTCAATTCTCATTATATAACTATAAAAAATCAACATTTACTACTCTCCTACTCTTTATATTAGTTTTAATCTGCTTGACATACCTCTGATTTATTCTTTTCTCCTTTTTCTTTGTTGTTATTCATCAATTTATTATTCAAGGGATTGTATTTACTTAAACAAACACACATTCATTACTGTACAAGTGGAATTGATGTGTCAACATGAATTATTATTACTATAACTGATATTACCTTTGTGAGAAAAGCGTTAGGGGGAAGGTGTTTTGTAGTTTTTGATTCCATTTGTTTATTCTAAGTTTAAAAACAAACAATCTCATCTAGTAACAATAATGTTGAAATATTTGCCTTAGTGCAAACAGACCACTACTACTACTACTACTAGTACTAACATTACTACTACTACTAGTACTAGAACTAGTAATATCAAAATTTTTGTAAATACTTTAATTCATTGTTTTGATTGCAACTATATTTCAATATTTTCATAGTTATAAATTAAAAAATGATTTTCAACTTGTACAACATTTAAAGTTTAGTATATGCATTTATGAATATTTATTTAGTCATGTTAAAGTAAACATGCATTTATTGTTTGTGCTTTGGTCAGTTAGTTAGAGTTAGTTAGTTGCACTGTATTAGTCAGATGCATATTAACTCATCATCAAATGTTGTATTATCTTTGTTTTCGGTATGTATCACTCTCTCCATTTGACTTTTGTGTAAATATTATCATCATTAATTATTCTTAAACAAACCTGACATATAGTAGTACAGTGAAGTTTGTTGTATACCTAATTGTTTTCTCTTCAGTCTGAAAAAAGTAAACAGTATAGTAAAGTAAACAAGTAACTAAGTGTAAAATGTTTCAATACAACAACGTTCTGTGTGATAGTTTAACAATTTTGCGAAAAGATTTGTATTCTTGCTAAAGCCATCATTTATCGTCATCATCATTCACAGTCTTAGTAACAGCAACTTTTCTGTAATTAATTAACATTTCTCCTGAATCCTCTTTTCTGTTCCTTTATTCTTCTCAACAAATGTAGTATGTAACCTTTTCAGTTTAACATCACATTGTTTTAATCTTTAATAATGTCGTTCTATCATCGATTTTTGTGTTTCTTGCGTCTTTCTTCTTTATGTTCCTTTGGAATGACTGATTAAGAATTAAATGAGAAATTAGTTTTTTACAGTACAATTTATATCTTGTGTCTCAGTATATGCACATAGAAACTGAGACTTATATTCCGCTACACATAATCAGATTTTATAAACTAACTACTGTTACTTTTAACTACAAACAAAGAAACCAGGGTCATATTGTAGCTATCAATAAATTTCTCATGCATTCTACAGTTTAATCAATCATTAATACCTATTCACCATATAACAGTATTACACAGAAACCATTACTATCTGTTGTCTCGTAAATTTAGTAAAAATGGAAGTATATATATTGAGTGAGTAAATGACGATATTTAATGTATGTAACATAAAAACAAAAAGAAGAAATTGGTAAGGATTTCATTTTTTGGTGAATATTGTCATCATATTTTACGGTTGCAAATATATGACAGTTATAACCAAAACAGTTCAGTGACAATTGTTGCAAACGGAATCTATGCGACGCAACGCTTAATCGACTAGGGATTATCAGTTACCTAAAAGTTGCATGAACACCTTACTGACAAGTGTCAAGTGATAAAAGAGTTGGTTCTAGATTTTCTTAATGACTGTCTGTAACTAACCTAGCATTAACAACATAGTGCACATAATGTCGAATCAATTAGACAAATTACCACATGGCAACTGGACTGACATAATCCAGTCACCAATGAACAAAGAGAGACAAACGTGACGGTGGTCACTATTCAGTGATTACTCCATGGGCAAATATATATGGATTTATTCGAAATATTATTTCGCAATAGAGTTTTTGACGAAAATGATATGAGGGAAATATTACCAGACTGGAAGTTTAACCGTAATGTGATCTAATATTCATCACGAATGTCACAGTAACTATGTTAATATTACAAATTATTAAAATAGATTGCATAATGTAATAAAATATTTACTATGAATCAAGACTGGTTTGGAATACCCAAATAAAAATGCTCGATTTACTATGATGAGTTAAATATGATCTGCTAACACCATTTCTCATATACTTAATCATTATTTTGAGTAGCAACTTACCATTTTTAATGATTATTGATTTGAAGTAAGGTGTTTTCGTAGAGACTGGTACTAGGCTTTGTTGGTTGTATCAATCACAAATTGATATTGTTAGAATTCCAATGGAAACCAGGGATCATTTTACAACGGTTTCGCCCTAGGCTCCCCAGCAGTGTACACAGAGCAGTCTAGCCTAGGTCCACCAGTATGATGAACACTTAGCTCTCTGCACCACTGAGGCGGAGTTTAGTGGTAGAATTTCTACATCCATCAGTTGGCGCCATACTGCGACGAACATCGATTACCATCAATAATAACTGTCATACTTCAGAAAAATCGGAACTCCACTAGTCATGAACTTCTACTAGAACTTCAGGAGAATCCTGAAGCCAGTCACTAGTAAACATAGAAGTGTAATTGAATGTAAGCGTTTTTGTGGTTTTCAAAGGTACCTTACCAACATCAATCTGTGACAAATTCTATCAAGTAAACTTAATACCAATCTCTATACAAACCTCTTATTTCAATTACACTAATCAATTCCTGGAAGTTTCTGAAGTTCTAGTGAGATGTCGTGACTGGTGGAGTTTAGATTTGCTTATAGTGAGTCTGTCATCACCGCCGTCAATGAATGATCGTCGTACTATATCACATAGTGATTATGGATTTGGCCATTCGAAAGTACTACTAATAAGTAGTTGAGAAATGTTTTCATTTTTATTTTATATGTTTTGGATGCTATTTTACCACATACCTTTTCAGGTTGTCGAATAGGTCACCTAAAGGGTCAGCTTAAAAAGGCTGCATAGTGTGATGAAGCTTTCATCCTATTATTAAGGGTTGCCATTGTGTTTATTGACCATCAATTTGTGAATTGTGATGCTTTATTGCTTCATTCACTGAACGAGACAGGTGAAATAAGATCTATTTATAGGGTACTGAAAACCATTCAATGAAGATTAAGTATGGCGTAGCTTTGCAGCTTAGTACTATGGCTTTAATAAGTTGATGAATAATGTTCAAACTGTCCACGTTTTAGGTGGTTTATGTATCTTACATATTAGATGTTGTTATGTACAGAAATCAAACACTTTTATTGCCATATTTATATCCTGAATGAATTGCCTCGATACAAAGGTAATTCGCAAATATAATTAAAGTTATATATGCGTACTCATTACCTAAGAGTGACTGTATGGATTAGCTTGGTGGTAAACGTATTGGCGTTTGACAAGAAAAGATTAAATCAAAGTCATTGTGTAAACGTTAACAATTGGATGCAAGTATATCCAGTTAACTAGTCTCAAACAGGATGAAACACGCGTTCTTGATTCCAGTTGCCAGTCACAATTCATCAATAATTATATTTGGATTACTTACCATTTATTCTGTAATTACATTAAATGCTCCAAATATTAAGTTCTTTACTGTGCATATATGTGAACGTATTCTGTTGATGAGTCTCCTACTAATCAACGGTTCTTCAATGGTTGATTTGTTACTGGTTCGTTATAATACTTACTTCATATTAAATAATTTTGTAAATTAAACAATTCTTAGGAATAATACCTGCCTGCTTCAGGAAGCCACTTTTTGCTCTGGTTTTGCACTTCTTTGCTTTATTCACGAAGAAAGTTATATAACATTAGGGTTATTGATTTTCCCGATATAATTCGAATTCATGTCAAATGGAAGTCCAATCAAAGGTACTATCACAAACAACAACATATGTCATGTACTCCGCTACTTAAGAATAATAAAATCTGGTGAATATTTTTTGTCTAACACTGCTTATTCTAAAATGAAATATTTTAGCAAACTAACTTTTCAACTTATCATGAAATGATAAACTAGTTTCTTAGAATCAGTTTAAAAATCTTTTATTTTACATTTTATTCTATCAGTCTTTTCTATATTATCGCACTGATGATTCTAGATGGCTATCTTTGCACTTCAATAAACCTATTATATTATCTTTCCTTTATTTTGTTTAGAAAAACCTCAAATATCTCATATCAGTGCAAATCAAACGGTTCGTGTGGGCAATCAAGTTATGCTTAATTGTCATGCATCTGGTGATCCACATCCTCAAATAAGTTGGATAGTTAAAAAGCCGGGATATAAAGTTCCAAATGTTTATACACCATTAGTTGATTCATCAAGTGAATTGATAAGTGATCAGTCTATGGATCCTTCTGATACAAGTCGATCAGCTGATCATTTACAAGAACAATCATTTTTACAACAACCTAATCCCAGTTCTTCATCAGTATCAATTGATCATGGTTTGAATAGTGCATCTAGTGCAGATGCTGTTGTAGCTGCTATTTCAAGAAATATGCAAGCAAATGGAGGACGTATTACAGCATTTTCAAATGGTAGTTTAATTATTAGACAAGTACATTTATCGGATCAAGCTGAGTACATATGTGTTGCAGGGAATAAATATGCTATTAAAACTCGTCAAGGTGTTTTCGTTAGAGTTCTAAGTAAGTAGTAATTTCAAGTTGCTTTTATATGAAAGTTAAGAACTTACTTTAAATTTACTGTGTTATAAGGAGTAAAGTACTTTAGTTTGTTGACCACTTACCGTGTCTGACGAAATCTCATAACAGATTCAGTAAGCTCATTTGCCGTTTACCAACTCTCGTCACTGGTGGCATGGGAGAGATTTCCATCTTTCAAAGAAAGGTTTAGTATTTTATTTTAATATATGTGTGTGTGAAACATGACCATAAAAAGAGAAAATATGTGTAGGCCTTAGGTCTTTGATCATAGAATTCTTCGTAGTATAGCCGATATATCATGGAATGAGCGAATAAGTGAAATTGAAGTTAAATACAGAATATTAGGAAAACATGATAAATCAATGGAAGAAGTCGTTAACCTTCATTAGTTGAGGTGACTGGAATGTGTGTTCTAAATTCCCGACCACTGCTTGAGTGTTCGGACGATGTTGGTTGGGGTGGGGCTATAATGAGAGGAAGATAGAGGCAGCCAACCCAATGACATTGTATAAGCCTATGAACTCTTTGACTGTTAGTCTAAGCTATGTTGGCAGATGCAGATTAAGTGGTTAGGGTCCATGTGATCATAATGATCAGTGGCTAAAGACACTAGGTGACACGGCTCAGAGTCGATCACAGAGTGTTCTTCTGTATTTTGTGTTTTATTGTTCTTTCGTTTAGACATTTGCTTCATTCTCCCCTGACGAATCATACTGTCACTTTAATCTTGTAAACTTGATCTCGTCTTGCTAATGTTGTATTTCAGCTCGGACCTATGAGCTAATACGTCAGGGTCTACGTTGCTTATTACTGACTAATTTTGCCATATTATGTCCAGAAATTTCATCAACAAAATTGTATTAGGATAACAGAAATGTTAACATTCGGCTAGTTGTTAGTAGAAGTTAAGTAATTTGGTTTGAAATATCTAATTTTTCAATACAGACAGTTGGAATTAAAAAGTTGTTTCCCCAAATTTACACTTCACTTTATCTATCTATATGCTTCATTGTAATAAAATTCCTCACAAAAATCTCAAGTCTTTTCTTTACTTCATTAATCATTTCAGTCTTAGGTTAAATAATTTCTTTATGTGTTCTACTCATCGCCTTTCACAATCACCTTCATGATACCGACCTGTTTTACTTGAATCTACTCCATATCTGGGAGACATGTTATTTGTTTCTTAACGACACACTAGGCAGTACTATAAATAAATGTCTGCCTCATAGATTAACGAAAATCAAAATAGTTTAAGCTAAAAGTGATAGTTAAACCTCTACTTTATATTTGGTCACCGGTGATCTTGACCAAGCATTCCTCATGATATTGTCAGTATCATACGTCTTAGATATCGGCTGTTGTTCTCTTGAATTTTGTTTATCATATTCTACATTCGTGTACATAATATGTCCAGTCGTTAACAGACAAAGACTCAAAAGTGATGAATAAATAATGTAAACAGGTAGCAAGTCATAAATAAGACAAAATAGGTAATCATCTTTTGTATGTCATGAATATTGTAGAAAGTAGAGCAGGCGTTAATGGATTCTACGACACCTAAATGGGATGATTCATTTTAAATTGTTTCATAATTAGATATCATGAATTGGTCTAAACTAGACAACCAATCGGTACCAGTAAGCACTGGACAGCAGTTTCATCCTAGTATGGGCTTTTCAACAGTGCGCGCCCACAACTCAAACCCAGGGCTTTCTTCCACTGTGGAAAACGCTTTACTATCTGACTGGTGAGCCAGCTCCTGACGGCCGATTTTGCCATCTTAGCCAGTTTGCTACATATTTCCGTGACTTCATCCATTACTACCAGTGAGAGACTGCCTTACAACAAATATGGTTGAATTTCACTGATCACGACTTCTCATCAGAGCTCCAGGAACTACCTCCAGAAGTTAGTCACTGGTGAGCTGATATTGTCTGTAAGTGGGTGATGTAGAGATTGCTGAATGCTAATTTTATATCACCAATTAGTTTGAATTAGACAACCACTAAACACCAGGGAGCATTGGACAGCTGTTTTGTCTTAGTTTGAGACACTTCAGCTGTGTACATCCACCCTTACTTAAAGTAAACAAAGTGTGCAGGTTACATTTTAATAAAACATACAATATGAGATGATGATGTTTGACGAATATGATGTATGGTAATCAATAGTTAGAGTAGACTTGAGCCTAAAATGCTGAAAATTACTTCAGATATAATATTAGACAACTGGTATAGCGTGAAATGGTCACTTACTAACAGTGAGATACCATAGGGTACATGATTCACCTATCAAGTAATAATTATTTCATGTATTAGGTCTTCACTATCCATTGTCTTAAGAAAGATACTGTAAATAGAAAAAAATAAGAAAATAAAATCTCACCCTCATTTCTCGCTAAATAGTAGGAATGATTTTCTTAAATACCACAAATATTTTTTTTCTTCTCTAAAGAGACGCTTCTTTTAAGCTTAATTTTACGGATTGACTGTAGTCAGACAACCACTGAAAACCAGGGATCATTAGAAAGTTATTTTACCATGGTACAGGACTCGTTCTCACTGAGCATCCACTACCCCCACTAGATGCCGAATAGGAGTTATATACTACGCGAAACGTTTGTCAAGGTTTCTGTAGATTTTAGTGGCTGTCTAACTGACCTCGACTAGTAATTTTAAACTCCACATTCGAAAATAACAATAAACACTTAATGAAAATTGTTTAAGTTGGAATGTAACTGGCAAGCGGAATCTAGGACTCGCGTTTCGTCCTATTTGGGACTCATCGGCTGGATATACCTATATTCCGATGTTGATCTTTACACCAGGATTCGAACTCAGTCCGTTTCGTGCCAAACACCACTGCGTTCACCGCTAAACTACTGAGTCCAGACAGTCATACTTGTGCACACTTGTGAACATCAACATTGGGATGCTGGGACATCCAGCTGATGAGTTCCAAATAGGACGAAACGAGCATTCTGGATTCCGACTACCAGTCACAAACTTTATCAAACATTACTTTTGATTAATAGCTATGTTAAGGCAATCCGCTCAGAATGCACATATAGCAAGAGAGACTGACAAACTTCAGTCCATAACAAATCAACGAGAATATACAAATTCATCTTAATATAATAGAAATTGTTTTTGTAAATAATCTCAACCAATAAAATCTGTAAGAATTTCAATGTTTACCCTGTTGTCCGTTCCCAGGCTTTCGAAACAAAGATAAATTATTACATTTAAGCCCATATATTGTAAATATTCTTATAAAAAGTAAAAAAGAAAACATTTCACAAGAAAAAAACTCGTTTATATGCTTACAGTGTACTGTATATCTCAGTATACATTTATACATAATATACATGGGTGTAATATTTGTTTCTAGAAGTGGTGAATCTATTCTAATTTTTATTTAGATTAATTGTTACCTTCATTCTTTGCTTACTGACATTTGTTATTTTTATTTATTTGTTTTTTCAAACATTTCTATGCATATCTATTCATAACATTATTAATCAGCTCCAGGAGAATATACTCGACAACAACTTGGTGAAGATGGTACAAATTCTGGCATGATGAGAACTATTTTTATAGTGGTTGGTTGTGCTGTTGCATATTTAGGCTTAATCATTGGATTGACTACATTTTGTAGTATACGTATGGTGCGAACTCGACGTAACCGATCATGTAAAAATGGTAAGTCTTTATATATTGGTTTGACAATTAACTCATTAATCATTTTGTTTTATGTAGTATTCTGCATTTTGTTATTGTTATGGTTGATGATTCACTAATGTCATTCTATCTACTAACTCAAAAACCCACCCATCCACCTATTCACCTTACATTGGCAATATACGTCAGCATAGTGTATACTTACATTACATCTGTTCTGTTGTCTTCTGAAAGATGTGAGATTAGTATGTGTTATGTTTATCGTATTTCTATCACATTACAAAGTTTCGAATTTGTTTCAATGTATATTAGTATTTGTTTGTTTGTTCTATATGTTTTGTTTCTTCCAAAATGCTCCTTTCATATTTTTGTTTTAATATAAAGAATGAAAAAAATGTCTGGTTTGACCTAACTAAAAAAAGTACCATAAAAAGAAAAAAAAACAAAATGCACATTGCTTCTTTTTCTCTCCCTCTCTCCCTCTATCTTTTTTCCTGATGTTACAGTGATTAATGAGATTTCTTAATGTTTTCTCAAGAAGACTAAAACATCAAAATAAGCGGCCAATTTATAAAAAAAAAATGCATAAAATACTATAACTAATAGTAATTTGGAAGTATATACATATGTGTATGTATAAGATCATCATTTACATTTACCAAATAGAAACTTTGCATATTTGTTTAAACTACATACTGATTATTTATTAATTCTAAATGAATAAAATATTCTTAAGAATTACAATGGTATTTTTGTTGATAATATACATTTATATATAGAAGAAAAGAAAAGAGCAAAAGGCAAACAATTCAACATAGTTTTCTATTTACCATTGGAAATGTTCAATTATATTTATTTATTCATTTATTAAGACATTAATTCAACTTTTATTAATAAATTATATGTAATTAATCATATAACAGATTCATTTGTCTTAAACGATAATAATAAAAAAAAAAAATTGAAGATTTATTATGATAAATGATTAGTTTGTATTGTTTACCTCTTTGTCTTCTTCACTTTTTATAATGGTATATATGAATGTAATAACAGTTAATAATGATCATATTCACTTATTAGGTAACTAGGTAATAAAACTACCTAATATGTATAGATACTTACACTAGTAAGTACATCATTTCTATATTATTAATATATACCATTAATTAAATATTGTCTATACACACTATTGTTCTTGATTCAAAGAACTTTCTAAATTTTAAAATCTTAAATAAACACGTCAGTTTTTTGTTTTTTTTTAAAAAGGAGAGATTGTGTTTTACAATTTTTGACTGTCTTTATAAAATGAAACGATATGAACAATATGAATAAAGAGGTACATGTCAAGAATACTTTCATTCAACCATCTGTTTGGTATCTTCTTTTTACGAACAATGTAACTAACTAAACATAACAACCAGTTTTACTTACTTTAGTGGATTAAATGATTCTGTTGATTTTTATGTGTTATACATTTTGAAAAAGTTTTCTTCTTTTCATATTCATTATATTTAAATTAGAATTACAATTGTTCTATTCATCATGTAGAAACAGTAAAACAGCACAGATTCAATGTTAAATTGATTTTTTTCGCTTAATTCAAATCACATTATGTAGAAAAACATGATTAAAAACAAATACATTTTGTGCTTATAGGTTTAAACATACTGGGAATTAGCACCTAATTAGTTCAATAAAGTATGTGACTGAAATTTTTCATTATTTTGGAACTAACGTTTTATCTATGCCTGTATATTTTAAACAAAATTATACTTTGAACCGTTATGGTTAATTAGTGAATCTCAGGAGAGTAATGTTACTAACTTTACTGTCTTCCTGTTTGAATCGCTTTTACTCCTCTAGAACTATAATGATAGATATCATATTTGTTTAACATAAATATTTATTGACATGCTGTTGTTGTTACGAGTCAATTAGTCAACAGCAACGTAGGAGTTGTTACATCGGTGTCATTGATGTAAGTTATCACACTGCACTATCACAGTGTGGTGAAATTTTCATAATGAACGCTAAAATAATAGAAATATCATCAGAAGTAAAGAAGACTCATAACAATGAGTATTAATTCAGAAGAAAGAGTTAATTTATGGAATAAAATCCACGAAATAATCTAAGGTATGATAGAATAAATACACCAGAACCATAAAGTCTAATTCGAAAACATGTTATGAAACAAGATAGTTTACATAGTATTATCGTATACGCTGATATCGTCTCTTGGTTTGGCTTTTAATACCTTCCTTTCAACTTGTTCTTAAGCTAATTACGTCGAAGTAGGTGATGGTTAGGTATACGGGATTCATGTCTTGGTTACCATAGTGGGTGAGGATTCACTGTTTCGTAAACTGATTCACCATATTCGCCTACAACCACGTATCCAACAGCGAAATTTTTCACTCGATGAAGTTGCTTTCACCAGCATTACTGATACAATTTTGAAACCTGATTTTTTTTATTTTCATTTTTTATAAATGCCACTATATGTTGCGTCTTATCTATTTCTATATATCCGTTACTGTTTCTGTTCTCTCATGATCTAGGTGGAAAGCTACATGAAAATGGTCAGCTACTTAGTCCCTTGAATGATCCAAGTAATCCAAATGGTGGTAAAAGAGAATCACAAGGAAGTGGTGGTGGGGGGACTGGCAATATGGAATGTGGTTTGTTGTTAGGAGGTGGAACTTCTGGAATAAATACAACTGCTAATGCATCTCTAAGCCACCTTCCCCACTATGGTCGTCCAGTGTTAACTAGTGCATCTGGCACACGAAGTGGAACAAGTTACCCTGATAGCGGTACTTTGCCATACCCTTTAATGCTAACAGAACCTGGTTCAAATCAAAGACCAAATATTTCAGTAAATGATGCAAAATGCTGGTGGCCTGTATCTGAGAATGCCTACTATGGACAAAATGATGCTCAGGCTAAACTCTTACAATCAGCAGGTGCTGGGCCAATAGATGGATTTGCTAATCCTCTGACAGATATTGGGGATCTGAACGGCCATCCATATGTACATGGACATTCTATGATGAGTCCATCATGTAATCTAATGTTTTCCGGACATAAAGGTACTAGTACAGGTGTGGGCAGCAGTACAATTGCCACAACAACATCTGAATCACATCTTGTCTCTGCACCCCCACCAACTCCGCTTGACTCACGATCACATTTTAGTGGAGTCTCTTCAGGAAATTCGACCAGCTTGTACTCTCGTTCCCTTTTAAGTGGTGCTTCGAATTTCGGCTCACCTCCTAATCAGATGAGTTCACATACAAATGATATAAATCATTATGATCAATCAAATGAATTGCACACCATTAGTCAAACAGATCGTATGAATTATCCACGATGTGAACTACAAATGGAAGGAATTTTAGGTTTGTATACGGCTTTAATTACTCGTCAATAACGAGGATATTAAGCAATGTATTGTAATGTTTTTTGTCTCGTTATTGTATCCGATCTATCTGATTTCTATTAACGTTTTGTAAGTTAATGAAAAAATGAAACAGGTGTCCTTCTTCCACTTTTATTAGTTATGACATACATATTACAAATTTACTTAAATTTAATGCGACTTCTTTTAAATGCATCCGTGTATGCTCTCTGGCGCATACTTAAGATGTTAAAATTATTAACATCAGTTTATTTTTGAAGTATTGTAGGTTAAGTGATCTTTAGAGCCTGTTATCTAGTGAGTGGAATTTGAGCTTAATACTTTATGTTAACACTGTGTCATATATATATATATATATATATATATATATATATATATATATATATATAACCCTCTACTTCAAGGACTGACACCAGCTAATGAGATAATAAGAACCACGAAACGTTGAACGGCTGTTTTATCCTAATACGAGACTCCTCCAAGACTTCGTCTTACTTCTATTCTTATGAAGAAACAGTTGTCCAGTGATTCGTAATTTCTATCGTCTGTTCGTTATGTAAACCACAAGTGTTAACTATCTCCACTAACCGTCTATACTAATCCATTTACCTGGCTATTCGAGGATAGTTTAAAGCAATTACAATTATCTATAGCCTATATTACTTACATTTTACAGATTTATAAATTAAGTTTATTCATAGGATGATTTTTAGTTGTATTTTATGGTTCAACAAATTATCAAAATCTCGGATAATTTATTGCATATTAAAGCTTTTTCTTTGAATAATGAAGACCACGAACTTTTTTGGCATTAGATCAATTCTCGACACTTCTGTGAAGCCCCAATCTAATCAAAAATAACTATTCATTTGTACTTGGTTGTCAATAATTCATTAGCTAAAAACACCGTTGTTAAAAAGTGAAAACATCAAATGATATTCTAAACAAATTGCACTGGGCTAAAATAAATTCAAACCGAATTTTTGCTTTACTAATGATTTAATGGTATTAATAATGAGTTAATTTAACCAGTAATTATTATCTTATTTACAAACCCATATATTTGAGCCTTCTAGTCTCAGTTAACTTTTGTATATCACTTGTGGACTAAAGGATTTCCTTATTTTTAGTATTGTTGATACTTACCAGAGACAGCATTGTATGAAATCAAATCTGTAATGATATGTTATCTTGTCGCTAAAACTGTTAAAAAAAATAATTTCATTTATTTCACATACTTTTTCAAGCTTTGTACTATTGAAATAAATAGTTTACACTTCCTGATATTAATAATTTTTACAGGAAAAGGCGAGTTTGGTGATGTATTCTTGGCTCGTGCTCGTCATATACAAGAAGGTGAAGCTCAGTCATTAGTATTAGTTAAATCATTAGCTTCATGTGATTCAGTGCATATTAATGAATTTCACCGTCAGTTAGAACTATTTGGTCAATCTGATCATGATTATGTTACACGTCTATTAGGAGTATGCATGGAACAAGAACCTTTCTATCTTTTGCTAGAATATTGTGAATGGGTAGGCACAAATTTGTTTTTATTTCATTTGATTAAATCACTGAGTACACGTAAATCAAATTGTAGTAATTTACAACAATTCGCTTAATGTTTAACTTACTCAATAAAATAGATATTTAACTTAGAAGGAAGGACGAAAAATAGTCTTGTGTTTCTAAATGTAAAAAGTATTTAGTTTTCACTACGTGCTGACACTAGAAAACTATGAAAATGTAGAAGTGTAAACCCTTAACTTCACAACTATAAATACTTACACCATATCACAGGTCCAGTGGTTTGTCATGTTGGACATTGACAGCTCATCAGCGACCGGTCAAGTGTTAGTTTAACAAGGTACCAGTAGTATTTTGAACACCTGATTAGCACCGTCTCTGAGTGTCAAACCTAGTGATGCAGACTGAATTTGTATAGGGGCGTCAGTTGATTGAAAGATGTATATATGCTTTACGGTAGTTTCAAAGTATCACTAAACCTATATGGAAAGCTTTTACCGATTGCTATCAAACACATGACATTCAAAAAAACAGTCCAAACAGTGTCAAATCACTTAGATTAATTGCCACATTCTAATTTGCTTGATAGGATTCAATCATTATTAAGGCCAAGATATATGTGATATAAATTGCTACTAGATGATCAACTAATGCTCAGTCATATATCAGAAATATCCATAAGATCTAGGTCACGTGTTAGTTTTAAAACTGTGGGATTATGTTAAGCATCTAATGACTTTGACCTAAAGTAGACCAATACATTGTTAATTTGACTGAATATCAGGAATTCAATACTATAAGAATGATTCAGTTACATTCTGTTCTAGAATCTTCATTTACACAAGGCATTTGTATGCAACACATTTTCAGTGTTCTTAACTTTACTTGAATTTTCGTTTCATTATGACCATACATACTGATCTATGACTAGCTTCACTCACAACAATACATTAATTTCCATGTATACTTATGATTTCAGAATATCATGGGTTGGAGGCAGTAGATAAGAACCCAAAGGAATAAAACGAAATAATCTTGTTCTGCTCAACTCTCTGTTCATGCTCTTCTTGAATAACTAAATGAATAAATTAATTAGTGACTATTATTCTATATTCTGTTTTTTACTCCATCTCATTTTAGGGTGATCTCAAGCAATTTCTACGTTGTATACGTGAAGAGAATTCAGTACCATTCAAAATGCCTCCTTTAACATGTGCACAAAAAATGAGTATATGCAAACAATTAGCACTTGGTATGGATTACTTAGCTCATATGCATTGTGTTCATCGTGATCTGGCAGCTAGAAATATACTGTTAACTCAAAATTTGGAAGTCAAAATATCAAGTCTTGGCTTAGCCAGAGATGTCTACGCAAATGAATATTATCGTTTACCTAATACTGAGCAATTCATTCCATTAAGATGGTTTGCACCAGAGCTTATTCATGAAATAACAACAAATACAACAATGAATGCAACAACAGCACGACATGTATCATTATGTAATGGGCATGAAAATGAATCATTGAAACAGTTAGCTAATCCAGCAATTCCATATTCCACACAATCTGATGTTTGGGCATTTGGTATATTAGTCTGTGAAGTTTTCTCATTAGCAGCACTTCCATTAGCCAGATTATCTGACCAAGAAATTATTGTAGCTGGTCAACGTACAGCCATGCTATTAAATAATGCTAGTAATAGTGGTTTTACAAAGTCAAAACTTAACACAATTGACACATCTCCATTGAAACCAGATTTAGTTGCTGATATACCTAGTGAATTGTCTAATTTATTAAATCGTTGTTGGTCACCTGCACCACAACAACGACCTACATTCAGTGAAATTGCTATCATTATACGTGATCTCGCTGCATCATAATATGTTTCTTTCTCTAAATTCTTTCCACTTTTCTTCTTTTTTCTGTTTGTTTTTAATCGATTAAATGAAAGATAACAAAATTAGGCAATCTGATGATGAAAATATATTTAAAGAAAACAGTAGTTACTGTTAAAAAAGATAGTCGAATTACTATGTACTTCTTGTCATTGCAGAAGTTGTGATTATCACATAGACATTATTGTAGTTACCTGTATTGATATATGTCATAAAACACCAGAAAATTGTAATTTTGGAGAGAGGTGGAGTCACATACGATTCAGTTGAAGTACTAATGGTTGAAATATTTTATAGTCATGCTTATTTAGGTTGATTTCATTTACATATTTACTTAGTTAGCATTCATATTGTATATTGTTTATAAATTAACTTTAAAATTGTCTTGCCTATTTTAAATTCTTTACTTTACCATTACCACCTTTTACATCTTCCACCAAATCTATTTACTTTATATGGTTTTATGAGAAAACCACTTTTTTTCTCTGTTTGAAGACAGACTCACTCTTCTCTTCATCTGTTAATAAATCATCAAATTCTTAATTCTCTTTGAACTCAAATATTTTTTTTATTTCTCACTTTAAATCAATGTGTTACTTTACGTTTCATTTGATTGAAAGGCATTCATTTTCTTGAAGTCAGCAAACAATAAAGTAATGGTAATAATAATGATAATAATGTATTATATATTTTCCTGATAACCATAATGCCTTATTTTACACTAACATTATTACTGATAAGTTCTACTAATTTGTTCTTTTCTGGTCACTTTTAACGATTGTATCAACCAATCGAGTAATACCTTGCAGCTTTGTCAAATGTACATATACATTAGCATATATATATATATACTGAAGTTTAATTTTTTTACTTTCTTCTCTTTTAACACATTACTGGATGAGAGTCACAACCATGATGAAATAACCAACATTTTTATTCTTAGTATTATTATTTTAACTTTCCTATCAATTAGGCTATATTTATTGAAAAGTCATTACCCCGGTTTACCTGTATTCAGTTGATCTTTATTTCATATTTAATCCTTGACATATTTCAGCAACTGATATACCAGTATCAATTGGTGTCTAACTTTCTCCTTTACTATTTACATATTTTATTCAATAATATTGATGCTACTAAAAATGATAACACAAATAGTGCATATCATACTGGAATTGACTGTTCTCATCAAATATACTACGTATGACTGTCGGAACTATGCATTTTAATTATTCACAGATAGACATACTTTTCTACATAATATAACTTCCCGTAAGTTACTATCTTGATTCTCTTTTGTTTTCCCTAACCATTGTTTACAAAAAAATCTCAGCTTTATTTATCGTTACACATAATGAAGGAAGATCCACTATGCTTTCTTTTACACTAAAACGCCCTCTTATCTGTTACATTCTTTCTTTTTCTACATCTTAATTATCCTGGTTACATTAAAACCACACAAATGCAGCCTGCATCATCTTTCACAGAATAACTTCTGAGAATTTAATATTTATTGAGAAAATAATTAATTCAGAGAAAACCATTTACTCTTTAAAATTCATTATCATTAGTTCTTCAATATCATCTTTTTGTCTTTTTTAACATTTTATTTTAACGCAATTCTTAGTATTTCATAGAATATGATATGATTCCTTCTTTGATTTTATTTACAGTTTATTCAATTACTTTAAACATATTTATTTATACTGACAACAGATTCATGTCTAATCAGCATTTGAAATCTTTCTTTCTCATGAAATGCTTTTCGCAGTTTAATTCGCCCCCTCACACACACACATACACACACTGTTTTCTACATATTTAAAGAAAATTCTTATTGTTCGATGAATAAATTTTGAAGCAGACATTAAGAATTATAGAAGTGAATCTAATCTTTTTCACTTTTGATATCGATGATCTCAGTTAATCTTGTTACTGTGTATTTCATTATGGTTCTCTTTTTTTTCCATAAATAGTAACACATCATCATACTTATTTGTGAATCCATTGTTTATTTACTCATTGAATTACATGCTACAACCTCAACAGGGACACTAAAGACTTACATAATAAAGTCTATGTACAATAAAAGAAAATAAAGTTATAAACTAATTGCTTGTCGTTTTCCTCTTAGTTAATTATCGAAAGAAACACGACAGAGTAAATCACAACCTAGTTAGCTTGACTAATTGAAAAAAGTCGTTAGGATGTAAAAGCGATACACATTTTTTTATGTAAGTTTGATGTAGTCAATGAACGTGATTGTTTAGTAAAATGATCCTGTGATTCTGAATTCATATTTCGGCTAGTAAACAAAGAATCCATATTAGTAGTTCGTAACAAAAGTAATATTATTTGGCAGAGTCTAGTGGACCAATGAAGTTTATCATGTGTCTGGAAGTTAATGATAATGTTCTGATATTAATATTTTAGAAATATCAGTAAATACCTCCATTTTCCCGAGTGGAAATGTACTTACATGGGAGGGTTTGTTTATGAACCCCGAAGTCTATCTGTATATCAGTACGAGAAAGTAGTAAGTGAAAATTTTTGCGTACTTTGCTATCCCGAATTTACTACCTCGTTTATTACTCTGTAGACATCTGATAAAATGATTTGTTTGTGAGTTGGAACATGAACTAATTGATTTACACATTACGTACAACCCACATCCGCGAGGAGGGGGGTGGAAACGACTATTCATTAAGTTTAAGGCCGTCATAGTTTCCTCTCTGATGACAAAGGTGTTTAGCTGGTAATTCTAGATGTTCGCAGTACTATAAAGTGATGTTTATGTTTGTTATTTACCATAAGACCTATGTATATTTGTTGAAATTCGCCCGAAAAACAGCGTTTATCTCAGTTTTGATTAGTCCGTCTCTGCTTTTACCACAACTGTTTTCTATTGACAGACTGTCTGAATGTGATAAATTGTAGAGATGAAGAATGACGACTGTTACACGGTCCTCTCCGAGTTTACAAACAATCTAATCTGAATCTCGACCTATTAACTACTTTCTGCCAATAAGAAGTTAATAACTGTCAGTGAATAATTTATCAGCATTGGATATAAATATTTTGTATGGTGAGTAAATAAATCGTAGATTTGTAGTGGCGTTTTGGCCGTAAGACCAAAGAAACAACAATGCAGAAATTCATCTACATGACTAAATATTTGTCTACCTGTGAAACGACTGTACGGAAGCACGTATATTTCTAATCAATTCCGGAAGAATTTGATATTGTTAATGTGACCATCATCATACCACCAAAACAGTTCTAAATTTTTAAGTAAATCAGTGCATATACCACGGTAATAAATGTGTCATCATCATCATCATCAACAACAACAATAGCAACGTAAAACTGGGCACATACGCCCGGAGGTTCAAGTTGCTATACCACATTAGCCCTACGATATTACTGAGGTAACGTAATAACAGAATACAAGAGGGAAGAATAAAGTAAAGGTATGCAGAAAACAATAATAGAGTTCAAGATCTAAATGAGGTGAATACACTTGCGCCACTGTGACCGATTCTGAGCCATATCGCCTAGTGTCTTCAGCCATTTATTGAGACTATCAAACGGACCCCAACCAGGTTATCTACATCTACCAACATGACTTAGACAAATAGTCATGGACTTCATGGACTGATGCCGTATTTTGGTTTGGCCGCTCCTACTCTTCTCCCATCTTACTTCAACCCTAGCCAACAACGCGCGACGAGGTAGACGGTGGTCGGGTATGCGCAATATATGCTCCAACCATCTCAGTCGATGAAGGTTAATGACCTCTTGGAGTAACTTATCATATTTCCCAGGAACCGTCTGTCTAACCTAAATATTAATTATTCGACTGTTCCATGATATACGAGCGATGTTACGAAGATTTCTACGATCAAATACCTGAAGTCGACGCAAATCTTGGGTTTTCATGGCCCACGTTTCGCAGCCATATGTTAAAACGGGGCAGACTGCTGCACAGTACACCTAGCCTTTCTTTGAGACACGGATATCTCGCCTGGACCACATATGGCGTAAATTGGAGAATGCAAATAGGGATTTCTGAATCCCCGCTGAGACTTCGTCAGACACCGACTCACCAGGGGTGATGAGACTTCTGAGATAAGTGAAACAATCAACGCATTCAATTACTTCACTCCCTATAACTAATTTAGTAGGAGAAGTAGGCCAGTCCTGGAGTAATATTTTGAAATTGGAAGGGTAGAAGTGCATCCCAAATAATCCTGCATTGTTACTAAAGGTGTTCAAGGGACTCTGAATATTGTTTTCATCTTCACCAAATAGAACTACATCGTCTGCATATTCTAAATCAACGAGGGGGTCTTCTAGAAGGAGGGTAATTCCTGATGAGTTAAAAGAAGTGAGTGAGATTTCTAAGAGTATATCTATGATGAAATTAAATAAAAAAGGGGATAAAGGGGCAACCTTGAAGAACCGCGCTTGAAGATGAAATTTCTCGTGACAGTTTGCCAAATGCTTTGACTCAACCGGTGGTGACCGAGTAGACAGCCTTTATAAGGTTTATGTACTTTTGAGGTACGTCTTTTAATGACAAACATTGCCACAAGACTTTACGGTCTACAGAGTCGAACTCTGCTTTCAAGTCAAGAAATATAACTATAGTTGGACGTTGGTACATATGTCTGTGTTTGAGGATCTGGCGCAGGGTGAATATGTGATCAATGCAACCCCGGCCAGGTCTGAAACCAGCCTGGTTTTCTCGAGTCTGCTGTTCTCTAGTGTTGGATAAACGTCGAATGATTATAGAGGTTAATATTTTAGATACTATGTTAGTCAAACTGATTCCTCTGTGGTTATCACAAGAGTATTTCTGTCCCTATTGTAAATTGGAACGATCAGCGATCGAGACCGGTCAGATAGGATGATGTTTAGTTCCCAGACTTTGGCTAATATATCAGTCAACCTGCCAGGTAATACTGAACCACCATCAGTAGACAACATATCAGGTCCTGCTGCCTCTCCTTGCTTCAAGTTACTTATAGCCTTTTCAACCTCACTGAGAGTTGGGGGACCTGTGTCAGTTTTCCATTCAGGTAGCTTGGGGATAGTGGGTAAGCTAGAGTCAATAATTTTGTCACTGCGTAACAGTAACTTTAATACCGTCTGTTAATACTGCTGAACTAGATATTGCGGGCTGCAAAAGCCAGTACATCAGTAGCAGCGTCACCTGTTGTAAACTTAATTTGAAGCAATGTAAAAAGTGAATCCGCTTTTCTATAGACTGTTTACACCAGAATGAATGACTTCTGAAAATAGAACCACTGTTTCATAAATTTCCATCTTTTCATTAGTCTATCATAGTCACATTCGAGGCTTTTCATTACAAACCTACACTAAGTTAGGTAGAATGGAATCTTCCAAACAACAGTCATGAATAAAAATAACCGAATTCGGTTATTTCTTTCTCTGAAGAAGCGACTTGCACTAAGCCGCTAAACGTCAGGAATTTTAATTCCTACTCATTGGAATTTCACAAATATATGTAACTCATTTTATGAACAACCTATCCAATGATCAATTTATTTAAAATTATCAAATTTAATTTTGGTAATGACACAAACAGTCATGCTCATCTTTGATATGCATTTTCTGTGAAAATTTATGACAACGTAGAGTCTTCTAGCAATTCTTTTTTAAATTTGGCTTGGTCGTTTAAGAATCACTCTTACTGCATAGACTTTGTTGTTATAAAAATGTATGACCAAAATGGAATAGCCAACTGTTGAATATGTATTAGAAACAGGACATTAAATGTACTTTGATTTCACGAGAGTTCTCAAGTAAGGTTTAAGTAATTGCATAGAAAGATCAACAGTCAAAACACATTTTGCAATGGAAAATCTAAATAATGTGAAAATAAAGGGTTAATCACAGTATAACAACTGCTGATTAACAAATTAGAATATTGGTCTGTTTACCTTTTCAGTCGAAATTCTTTTTAAAATAGGTGTCATCGACAACAATTGATTAATTCAATGTCCAGTAATTAAGACTTAGATTTGTCTCTGGTTCACTTTTATTGCACATCACTGAACACACACAATCACATACGGTAAATGTGACGCGATTAGTTGCACCCTACTACTTTGTACTTTAAGTTTATTTCAATATGCTTTATTGGTTGTCTAATTCAAACTAATTCGTGTTATTAAATTGATAGCAACTTGAATCATTATTACCAGTACCATATGAACACACTCACATCGTAACATGTCACTATTCACTTTAAATACCACATAGTGATCACATGATTCAACACAATGACATGATTCGATAATCTCTGAGTTTAGAATTGTTTTCGACCCCAGCTAACTTTGATAATTTCGACTTTGATTATTTATTTTAAGAAGCTCGGATCAGTTTATCATCAGAATTTATGTATTTTTTATCGCTAAGAATTCTCAAATATAACTTACATCTAATGTTTGTTCGTAGTTGGTGTCCAGTTTTTGTCAGACTGTTTGTTCAAATTTGGTTCACTGTTCATATAAATGATTACAAGTTTAAATTCGGAAAAAAATAATAAAACCAGAATCTGTACATGTTATTTACATGAACGATGAATTTATCCATGTTGTAAACAGGCTCTCTCCACAAGCTGAAGTATATTTAGTAGGAGCTCATTTGTATATTATTATTCGTTTCAATCAGTTATCTGGTAATAGGTATGTCTCTATATATCCTAAAGTTAGAATGCATTTAGATCTTCCCGTTGATTTTGTCATGGATTAGAATTGATCGATCTCTGTTGCCATATGTGCATCCTGAGTGGATTGCCTCGATATGGCAGGAGTTCATAAGTATTGTTTGAGTTGGGTTGTGACTGGCAAGTGGAATACAAGGCGCACGTTTCATTCTACATATTAAGAGAATACGTTCAGAGTGCACATTTGGCAACAGAGACTGATCAATTCATGGTAAACCAACAAAAAGATCCAAATACATTCTAATTATACATACATATTCGTCGCACAAGTAAGGCTATCTGAACTCAGTAGACAAATGATGAACGCGTTGGTGTTTGGCATGAAACGGGCCAAGTTTGAATCCCAGTGTAAACATCAACACTGGGATACAGATACATCCAATTGGTGGGTCCCAAATGGGATGAAACGCGCTTACTGGATTCCGCTTGTCAGTTACAATCTAACTCAAACTACCCTAAAGTTATTTCGATGTTATCAGTGTGAGTTATAACGAAACAGCTGAATCATAAAAAATGGTGAAATAATTGTAATAATCAAACTAATAATTTACTTCTAAATGGATTTCAGAAGAATGAACCACTGACCAAGGCACTGAATATGTGAACTTTTAGATTATAAGACATTTGGATTACTATTTATACATAGTTACTAACTAGAACAGTATGACTAAATCATTGATATAGTAAATTATTACTTAATTCAATTTTATATGTTATAATATAACTGAACATAAGATTATATGAAAGCTAAGGCCTCAAGATAAGTAACATTCTTGAAAATAACTGTGATTCATAAGTGCCTACCGTAGCTATGGTTCGAACTCACTCGGATTATATACAATGTGTGGCAAACCCTAAAATGCTGTTTGAATTTTAGGGGGATAGAATGAAAATCTTATATTAGGATAAATTTGTATTTTCCAGTTGATTTGTTATAGACTGAAGCTGGTCAGTCATTGTTGCCATATGTGCATCCTGAGCAGATTGCCTCGATATAGCGAATTTTTCACAAGTATTATTATAAGTTGGATTGTAACTCACAAGTGGAATCCAGGACGAGCGTTTCGTCCTATTTGGAACTCATCTGTTAGATGTGAACATCAACATCGGGATGCAAGTGCATCCACCTGGTGAGTCCCAAATAAGACGAAACACGCGTCCTAGATTCCACTTGCCATTCAAAATCTAACTTATATAAATCTTATATATAACTTTTCTTGCTAACTGAATAAATATGAAGGCAGGGATGGTTATTATATACTTTTAAGCAACGAAACAACAAACAAATCTATTCAGGCCTTTAAATTATGTAAGAATGCATTTTAACAGCTTTACCACTATAACAACGGGATTTAATAGTTCATCCGGTCTTTTAAAAACTGCCTCATTGATAAACAATACAAATGGATTTATGAGTCTTAACAATAAAGTGATTAATAAAAGAATTGATTGTTCATTCGTTATAAAGTTTACCTTCAGACTTATTAACTGAATTGGTAACTTAATGAATAATGTGTTCAATTGTTCACATTCAATTGTTCAGCTTACAAATTAGACATTTTTTCAATGTAGCCACGAGTTGCATATAAAACTTAGTAAACTTTTATATACAATTTAATGTAATCAAATAAAATTAGTATTAACAAGAAGTTCACCATGGTATAATACAGTTTCAAGACTACATAAATATCCCAAACTGTTCACATCCATCAAAAAATTAATAACTAAACTATTCCCATACAAGAAATGTACATTATCATCGTCATAGTGTTTAATGCTTGTATACTTTAGGGTTTTAGTAGAAGTTACTATGTACCTAGTTAATCGATAATTAGTGTAATGAGTTTTATAATTACACTTTCCACTTAAGGGGAATGGGGTATTGTGTGATTTCTCATGTTCATTATCCATGAGATAATAAGTTTCACTACATAGTAAACTTTGTTTTGTGCAAATAAATTTTTGAGCTAATTTTATTGTAATTACTAAATATCATCACCAAGATCATTATGCAATCACGGCACAACTAAATCAAATGATCAGACTAAATACAGTAAAAAAAAAGGCAAGAATTCGATTGATTACATTTTATGAAAATATTTCTTATAGATAGTTATGTCACCAACCTAAAAGCCAACTGTGTAATTTACACAAAGAAATACTGTCTTATTGTCTTATAACAAATGCAATCAAAATAGTTAGTAACTATACAGTTCATTAGGCATCGAAATAATTAGAAAACATCAGCGTAGAAGTATAGTGTCATTTATCTTTTATCTCATTTATTATCTTAAATAACGTAACTATATGGTAATAGAGCTTATTTCCTTAGGACTAATCTAATCGCTTTGCTTATTTCTGATGTGTGCACTTCCGTTGACTGCGAACCTTACAGTTACCTTGTTTTCCAACAGTATGACTTAATGAACGTCCACTAAAATTAATGCTTATTTTATAGCCCAGTTGACTTCGTACTCTCTAAAAAATAATGATTACAAATTATCATGAGTTCGTTTTCCTATGATGCCGAATAGAATATTTTAGTATATAGAAAGCTACATCATCGTGGATATCTCGACTATTCGGTCTTTGCTTATTTATATATACGTGTAGGCATATACACATAAGAAGTAATAATCACGACTTTCATATCAGAGTGGCTGAATACAAGCCAAAATGAGTGATAAAAGTCAAATGGCCTAATATGATCATAAGACAATCACTCGTCAAGCGTCAAGTAGAAAATGGTTAATTTTACCTTAACCTTTGTGATATTGTTCAAAAGGTGTCTAGGTCGATTACTTAGCTTTTATGAAAACTTAACCATAAAACATTTCAAACGCTTCCATTATATGCTAAAAATAACTAGTGTTTGCACTAAATCTACCTTGATAACTCTTACAGAATCATATCAAAATGTCATAAATTGTTTAAATCAAAAAGTATCACAGTAAACAAATTTCATTCCAGTTCATGTGATCACAGTGAAGTTAAAAGTTTGAGACGGAACTTATGCTTTGCATACCATTACTACAACTGGTATGTTAATTACCTCAACGGTTTAAACTAAAAGAGTTATCCTTCATAACAAATTACTAAAACTGAAAACGACTGCCAAATAATGATTCATGTGCTCACTAATGACTAGATTCATAATGCATTTTAGAAGTATTAACAGAACTTCGTAAGTAGTGGAATTCAACTATATCTGAAGTTACTATAGTTATCTACTGTAACTTTGGAATATCATTAGCAATTTTATGAATCCGTTGAGGTAGAAAATTTAGACAATTGGATCCTGACTCAGGCAACTGAAGGTTTCGAAATCACAGCATGAAGTAATAGTTATATGTAAATTACTGTGGGGTCTTAGATATTTAGTGCTGATAAGTCTTAAATAATAATGAAGCAGTTACCCACTGTTCTGTGACCTATATATTTAAAATATTTTGTGAAACCGATGCCACTATTTTTTAAATTGATAAAGTACTGAGCAGCAACCACTGCAATGTTTGTCTATTCCTCAACGTGAAAAATATAACAACAAGTTTTAATATCTCCACATCGCATGGACTATGTTTTGCTGCTACGTGGTCGGAGCTAGTCAACAAAATATCCCAAGTCCCGTTTATATAATAGATGACACTCGCTAGCAATGAGTATTTGTATGTGTGTGTTTGTTACACAATACGATAAACGAAAGTTAGTTTAATAGAGGGAATAATTATTTACACTTCAAAGAATTTTTAAGCTGGCCAGTTTACACTAATCTCAGTTAATAGTAGGTGTTTTCATTAACTTATTTTTTTTCAAGTCTCGGGTCAAATGCATAATAATAAGATCCATTGGGACAGTGTCCAACAGTGAAATTCCCACTTTGACCAGTTTTTGATATAGCACAATAGTGAGTTATCCCAACCCAATTATAATGATCAGCTCAATTATGAGTAACTTCAAAATATTCCTGAAGTTCTAGTAAGAAGTCGTGACTGATAGAATTCAGATATGTCGGGAGTAAGACAGTTACCTCCAATATCATTAACTGATTGTCATACTATACAACAAATTGATCGATATAGGAATTTTACCATCAAACTTAAATTCAGTGATGCTGATAAATCAAACATTCATTCATATACTTGAAGATTTCGAATTAAGTACCCCATTTGGGTTTAAGGGTACACATTGTTAAGACATATTATTCTAGGACAAAACAGATAACCACTGTTTTTATTGGCATCCAACTAAGCTTAATCTGTAATAAATAGAAACTATATTTTCACTATATAATTAGGATAAGCTTGTATTTTCCCGTTGATTTGTAATGGGCTGAAACTGGTCAGTCTCTGTTGCCATATGTGCATCATGAGCAGGTCGCCTTGATCTAGCGTTATTACACAAGTTATATATTTAAGTTGAATTGTGACTGGCAAGTGGAATCCAGCATGCGTATTTTGTCCTCTTTTGGACTCATCGGATGGATGTACCTGCATCCCAATGTTGATGTTCTCACTGGGATTCGAACTCAGTCCACTTCGTGCCAAACGCCACCGCTTTCACCACTAGGCTACTGTGTCCAGATAGTCACACTTGTGCAACGGGCATATATATGTAATTAGGATAAGCTCGTATTTTCCCGTCGATTTGTAATGGACTGAAACTGTTGTGACTGTCTGGACACAGTAGCCTAGTGGTAAGAGCGGTGGCGTTTGGCACGAAGTGGACTGAGTTCGAATCCCAGTGAGAACATCAACATTGGGATGCAGGTACATCCAGCCGATGAGTCTTAAATAGAACGAGACGCATGTCCTGGATTCCACTTGCCAGTCACAATCCAACTTAAATATACATTTTCACTACTTTAAAAACTTTCTTATCTTAATTTACCTAATTTATCTTCGTAGTAAAATAATTAATTTAAACACTAAAATGTATTTTAAAGTTTAACTTCATGAAATCATGTTTAAATTTACTGCATGTATCGTTACTGCTTATTTTTCTCTTTTCATTCTTTTTTATCCATTAAATCATTATAAACACTTCGGTAATTTAAAAAAAAAGTATCTAAAACAAAATGAATAATATTTTACCTGATGACATACATAAATCTGTAGTCAATACATTCAGAACAGACATTTCATTTATATGCTATTAGCTTTATCTTTTGAATTCTAAGAAAATGAATTAACTCTATTTTTTTTATTTTGCTTGTTCAATGTTCCAAAAAGGTGACTGTCTTGTCTTGTATGTATTTTGTGTGTATCTATATGTATGTAAGTGTGTGTTTGCATCATCTTTACTTTTAAATGAAAATGTTTCTATCATAAGTTCTTGTAAAATATTTAGTTAAACTAATGAAAAAAAATTACTTATCGTTCTTATGTTCTATTTATCTTTTTCTAAAATTGTAAGCAAACTGACAAAATATTTCACCCGCCATTTTAAATTTCTCACAATTTAAACAATTCTATGCTGTAGTGAACAGGTAGTAAGTCGTTAATAACATTTTATTAAATAAAAGAATGATTAGATAGTAAATTGTATTTTCTTAGATTCATTTGTTAAATAAGTAGTACATATAGATATTTATGCATTAATTCATACAAAGAGCTTTTTAAAGAGTTATATTATTGTGTTCAAGTGTGGAAGCTTTCAAAGTTCAGTTGAATAAGTGCACATAAACGAAAAAAGCTTTCTAGTAAAAATTATCGTCAAATGATATTGTTAAAGCGAAGGATTAAGCATAACCTACTTAACTAAAAAGAGTTAGTAGTCAATCTTCACCTGCCGCGGTAACAAAATAGAGTTATAATCGTATGTTTACTCTGTCATGGCTACGGTTGGAGGAGCTACATTCTTACATTTCTGTCTTGCTTTTTTAGAATCTCAATAAATATGAGTCCCAGATACATAATGAAGTTATTCCCACTATTCACTAAAACTACCATACGTGTTTGTCCTAGTTTTACTGTTTTTAAGACAAATCATATTAGGTCGCTAAATAGTCTCCCATAATTTCTAGAATTACTATACCATTTATTTATTAGTGATATATAACGTAGAACCTGACTCATTTTCATCGGTCCGATTTGCCATAACTTTTTAACCCAACCAAATTAAACTAATAAGATTAGTACCACAATATAGTTTGGCAGTGAGAAATGAAGCAAAGTTGTGTACGAAAGAACAATTGGAAGTAAGGCATCGATGAAGATATTAGTAAATAAACATGAACCACTATGACCGATTCCAAACTATGTTATCCGTTGACAACAATATTTGATCGCTATTATTGCATAGAACGCGACCTAGTAGTCTTTATCTACCAGTACAGATTAGACCAACAATCAGTGACTTCATGAACTAATGACACGATGTGGTTTGGCTGTTACTAATTTTCTTTAGTCCTATTCCACCACCAGCAACGAGATACATGGTGGTTGGACATACTTAATGCATGTCCCACCTGAATCGAGGGTAGTTCGCAACCTCGTCCACAGATTTTCAACCTCTCCCTTGTAATCTGCGTCTAGTATCAAAATGGCTTACTCGGTCATTTCATGATGAGCAAGTAATGCTTCAAAAAGATCTGTGACCAAGATCTTCAATGTTTGTAACTCATCTCTGGTGCTATTAGAGGTATGAGGGTGGTTACCATTTCTCATTTCCTCACCCGTTGAGGAGGTTCTTCTTCTCGGGGCACCTGGAAAGAAGTTACATCATAGGTGGTCTTGAAGCTACTAGAGCGTGACCTGCAGCACCTATATGATAACTGCTTGGCGCTGATCATGCACTTACTCTTTACAAGTAGTTTTATGATGTATTAACTCCATATTTGTAGAGACCTTATCACTGGATACGAATGTCTGCTGATTAAATTAAGAAGTCCGTTTTGAGGGTTAACTTTTTCTAGTTCTGTCTTGTATTTGAAAACGTAACATTTCACTACGCCAGTTTGTCGGAAAAATACATTGCTACCAACTCTTTTCTGTATAGACTCGCCCTCCGACCGAAAGTTTATTGGCCCTTCTTTAACTTTTCTCCAACCGACCTACCCGGCATAGTACAATTTAAAAAAGTGATCCAACCTATGTAGCTCGACTGGATCATTACGATTGGCGAACCTGACCAATACGTTAAAACGGTAGCCATGGTTGGGACGATTGATTTTTAAACACTCTATATTTCACTTCCTTACAGCATCTTCTAAACAATTTCTCGTTACCCGTTGAGCATTTTTATTGTTAGCGTGCAGGTATATTAATATTCTGAATTATCTAAAAAAGTAACCTGTATGTAGCTGATGATGATACAGAGAAATACATTGAATTCAACGTATTCTTCAAACTTTTATATTACTTAAAAGTGTTTTTCTAAGACTATATTTGGTAAATCAAAGATCCCTGAAATACTTTGTTAGATAGTGTTTGTGAAGTATGACACCTATTTAAATTAAATGTAAATTGAAATACACGCATTAAAATATGGGATTCCTGGAAGGAAATCACTGATAGCATTTTGTTTATAAATACGCATTTATTTATGGGATGCATTCAATAGAATAATCTTTTAAGTTGATTCGGTTTTGTGGTGATTGGTATTTAATTTGTTGTCTATATTCATCAAACCGTTGAGAAACTTAATATGGAACTCCATAGTAGTGCGTTAAACAATCACAGCTGAGAAATTAATATCCATCTTATTAAGTTATCACGGTGATATTAATCGTTGTGTAAAGACCATCTTCATCTACTAGGTCATTGAGTTTGAACACCATTCAAAATAGCACATATTTTATAATCGCTTAACTACATAGTAATGTTTTCTTTAAACTATGTAATAAAAAGGCTTTTACAAGTAAATCGATATGATTTTAGAATCTGGTTAGCAACGGAGTTTCTAACATACATTTCGTACTATTTTAAACATGCTCGATGTACGTACACGGACATCCCTAATTTGTTTTTACACAGAGACGTAAATATACTAAGTGACTAAGACTTAAGATGTACTGAAGTACATTAGAGTCTATTCCTGAATTGTATATCGGAACATACACTGTAAGTGGGCATATACGCTAACACATACTGACAGAATGAAATTCTGAATATTAGGAATTGAGATTAATGTAAACTCTTACAAATTTGGTTTCGTCTTTAATATATATTTCTCATCTCTTCAATTAAATAGTAATCATGAGTTGTGTCCTGAAGAAAATGAACAGAATCATATGCAATGTAGCTAGATTCCTAACTTTTCTAACATCCAGTTCATATACAAGTCAAAAGTTTAAAAAAAATCTAAAAGTGTTATCTTCTAGTATTCTTCATTTTAACGATTAATTACTAAAATATGTTACATCATATTGGTTTACTTTATTTTTTTAAAACATTACTTTGAAAGAATTTACTATATAAGCTATTTAACACTGTTCCATACAGCAGTCAGTAAGTTCAATTATTAGAATATATGAAAGGTTACTTTAAATTATAGATTGATTGATGCTGATATAACAGTATAATCTAAGATATACGTACAAAACTTCTAATATCAAGTTATTTTTAATCATAATAGTAAACACTACAAAATGAAATTGTGTAACCTTTAACATTGGACCCAAATAGGACGAAACGCTCGTCCTGGATTCCGCTTACCAGTTATAACCCAACTTAACTAATTTTTTAAATACTTCAAGTTATTGAGTAAACACATATATTCTAGATTTCAATATAAATAATTTACATAGTACTATGAAAAGAATAATTTCAAATTGAAACTTTATGAAAATGTGCTTCACAGTTACTACAAATGATTCATAAAACATAACAATGAAGTAGATAATAATTAAATAAACATGAAATTTACCGAAAATTGTCAATTTTGTTTAGCCTAATGGGTGTGTAATTTTTTCTTTCTTTGACAAGTTTAGTACAACCACTTATTTAACCGGTAACCGATAATGTCATAATACACACACACATACATAATTTACTAAGGTATCACAAGTATTATTTGTACAGTAATTTCCTATATAAAAAGAAGAAATCAAACAGAATAACTGAAAAGTAGACAGAAGTGAAGCGAGGGAATGAAGCGATAGGTAAAACAGTAAATTCAAAGAAAATAAAAGAGTGGAATCAGTAAGTTTTATTTTATTGTGATCATGAATTTATGCATATCCTTCTAACATGTAGGTTAGTTGAAGAATTACTTATGACTGTAAAGATTTACAGTAACTTACTAGTGATATTTGCATAAAATATTTAATAAGTTTTCTTTATTTACAGGAAGTTATAGTTAAGCAGAATACTACACTCTGATCATAATTTCGGTATGTTAAAGTTCAAGAAATTATACGAAAAATTAAATGAACCTTTATAGAGAAATGTGACATTTATATATATATATATATATATATATATATATATATATATATATATATTAGCAGAGTTACAAGCTATGAGATAAAGCTATGGGATCCGGCCCAGTATCCTCATGTTTTGCGATATTTACTGAGGTCATTGCAATTAGAAGATTAAAACCTGACCTTTGTGCTCAAAAGGAATCAGTAGTTAATCTTCAATTGCCCTGGTAGCAATAGATCGATGTTATCAGATAAACACTTCAATTGACAAAATCAATATGTGTATTGATAATAGTTTGAGTCAACTAAGATTAATAGCATAAATGTAGCTGATGAGAATGAAACGAAATACATTAAATTCAAAGTATTCTGCAAATGTTGTCGTTCTTGCATTATTCAAATTTTTGAAGGGAATGAATTGTATGATTCTCGATATACTGCACAGTCTCCTCCAGTGCTATGTACTAGTAACGGCCTCAGATTTGAAATGATTGAATTTCACTAACATCCTCTTTCAGTGGTGCTTCAGTAACTGCCTCCAGATGTTAGTCACTGGTCAGATGATATTGACTGTTAATGGGTATCGAGTAAATTGTTGAATTTGAATTCGATATCGTGAAAAATAACAAAGCGACTTACGTTGGAAGTGTCAACCACTAGATTACGACTCACTGATTTGGAGATAACATATTCACAGAGACATCTGTAGGTCATTAGTTGAGTTCTTGATAAGGTCAGTGGTGTACATTCCGGTTATTTCTTAAACTAGGACTAAACATGTTTTGAAGTATTCCCTCGTTTCCGTAGTTTTGTAATTAAATCCTGTCCTTGATGAAAGCTATATCAAAGGTTTTAAGTTTACATGCTACTCTCGAAAACATATAAAACTACGTATAACAGTTTAGTAGCACATTGTCAAATAGATAAGAGATCTTCCTAATGAGAACAGCTCATTCTATGACCTCCCTTAAGTTGGTTTTTATTACTTTCATGTAGGTTATGTTAACCGATAAATTCAGAATAACGAAATCCAAATAAATTGTTATACACGAGATGTTGATTGTCATCCCAGCTATATGACCAGTATTCAACACTTCACGCTTGTTATATCTCGTGCTTGATAACTTGACTAGCCGCAAAGCAATCTTAGCACTTGAACGCCTTGAACCCTCCTAATCGCAAAATCAGAAGACAGAAGACGAGAAGACAGGAAACTTTATTCCAGTAAAATGGAGGTTGATTCATGTGCAAAATATTCGTATATTTATAGTTTTCTAAAACAAATAAATCAGTATTATGATCCATCCAATGCGAATTAAGAAGTCTCAACTGCTACCCAATCGGAACACTCCACGTCAAGATTCTAGAAGGTTCTATTGGTCAGTGATTGAACGGAATGTCTCCGGCTCTTCCAAGGGTTTTGGAGGCTTCGTTGAGGTTTCTGGGAGTCATCACAATAACACTTAACATCATTACGCATTGTTGATAATTGATTTCTTTAATACCAAGTATAAAGTATTAGTTATAATAAAGTTTTTAGTGAGGTAGTTTAGATACATGCAATCTTCTTAAAAGCTTGTTAATATAATGTCTATTATATTTCTATCAGTATGTATGTTGTACATCTTTTATTGATGTAGGAATAATAACAATATATACATACATGTCCAATCTTCTGGGTTATACATTCACTTGCTCTGGGAAATACACCTTTCTGTTCGCTAACTTTATTCTCATTCTCATCAATTTTGACAAGCACAAGAACTAACTAAATATTATACATTTATGGTTGGAGTTTAGCAGAATCTTTTGAATGTCGTTTACTGTTATTGATAATCCTCACTTCTTACTAATAACTCATTGGACGTCATTTTTATATTGTTATGTGTAATAGAGATACTGAACACCGTGGAACATGCAACTTTCATTTATTCTAAGTAAACTATGTAGACTTTTAATTCATTTTCGTCATTATATTAACCATTATACTAAAAATATACCCTTTATTTCTCTTTACGTGCGTTTATTACTTGACTTAGTTCTTTAGGACCACGGAAAACCTTAATTTTCTAATGTACAAACGTTGTTTTCACAGTAACTTGAATTATGCTTCGTATTTCATCACCTGACATTTAGTATACTACTTATCGACTAACTTATTTAAATAATGCATTCAGTCTAAATAAAAAAGGAGGAAATCATTAAATGTCAAAGACACATAACAAGCGAAATAAAGCGAAAAATGACATACTTAGAGGTATAAAAAGATGTTAACTATTTTAGTAATCCCTCTGTGTTTACGTTATAAGTTAAATATTTCATTGAAGTATGAATTTCCTCCAGAGTTTTTAATGAATTAATGTTGGGATGGCTCCCAGAAACCTCAACGAAGCCTCCAAAACCCTTGGAAGAGCCGGAGACATTCCGTTCAATCACTGACCAATAGAACCTTCTAGAATCTTGACGTGGAGTGTTCCGATTGGGTAGCAGTTGAGACTTCTTAATTCGCATTGGATGGATCATAATACTGATTTATTTGTTTTAGAAAACTATAAATATACGAATATTTTGCACATGAATCAACCTCCATTTTACTGGAATAAAGTTTCCTGTCTTCTCGTCTTCTGTCTTCTGATTTTGCGATTAGGAGGGTTCAAGGCGTTCAAGTGCTAAGATTGCTTTGCGGCTAGTCAAGTTATCAAGTACGAGATATAACAATTAAAACTAAGAAAGTGAATTAAAGCACCTGGGTACAAATCCAGCTTATAAATTTCAACTGAAATTCAAAACTAAGCGAAACAGAAAACATACTGCAATGTATTGTTAGTTACTTTGAACTTATCTAACTTGGAAGACAGACAGACAGTTACAACGTAGAACTTGGTACATGCGTACGTCAGTTCAAGTTGCCATGCCTCAATTAGCAGATAGAGATTAGATTGTAGAATCAAATCCCAGAGTGGGGAAGGTAGTAGCAGAGTTAGTATTCATGGAAGGGAATAGAGACCGAGAACATTTAAGAAAATATGATCCAGTAAAGAGAAAATTATGATAAGTTCAGAAACTTAGGATTTGGAGGAAGACAAGTAATGGATGCACCTGCGCCATTGCCAACGATTTTGAGCCATATCACCCAAAGTCTCTAACCATTTATTACGAGCGTCACGCGGACCCCAACCAAGTAGTCTGCACCTATTAACATGGCTCAGCCCAATTGTCAATGACTTCATGGACTGGTGCCATGTTTTGGTTTGGCCGCCCCTAGCTTTCTTCCAGCCTACTGCTACACCAGACAGCATTGCTCGTCGAGGTAGGCGGTGGTCAGGCATACGTAACACATGTCCTAACCACCTTAGCTGATGAAGATTTACTACTTCATCAATAGACTTACCGTATCTACCTAGTACTCTATTCCTAACCCACGTATTGCTTACTCGGTGGTCCCAGAAAACACGAGCAATGCTTCGAAGACACCTATGATCGAATACCAGGAGCCTACGGATATCCTCTATCCTTAATGGCCATGTTTCGCATCCATAAAGTAAGACGGGCCGAACTACTGCGCAGTAAACGCGTCCTTTGGTCAGTAGTCGGATGTCTCGCCTATGCCACAGATGACGCAAATTCCAAAAAGCTAATCGGGCCTTATGTATACGCGCAGAGACTTCAGCAGACACCAGACCGTCAGGGCTGATGAGGCTGCCAAGATAAGTGAAGCGGTCAACACATTCAACTGCCTCACTCCCTATCACTAACTTCGGTGTCGGATCAAGCCAATCCTGAAGTAACATTTTGCATTTGGGTGGAGAGAATCGCATCCCAAACATCCTTACATTCTTGTTTAAGGTAGTCAAAAGATTCTGCATTTTATCAGCATCTTCGCCTAAGAGAACTATATCATCTGCATATTCTAAGTCAGCTAGTTTATCTCCTGGAAGGAGGTCAACCCCGCCGAAGTCAGACGATGAAAATGTCAACTCTAAAAGTATATCAATGATAAAATTAAATAAAAATGGGGAAAGCGGACAACCTTGACGAACACCACTTGAGGTAATCAGTTCTGATGACAATCTGCCATAAGCTCTCACTTGACATGTGGTGTTCAAGTAGAGAGCTTGTATAAGGTTAATGTACTTCTCTGGTACGCCTTTCATTGACAGACATTGCCACATAACCTTACGATCGATAGAGTCAAATGCCGCCTTAAGGTCAAGGAATACAACTATTGTTGGGCGTCTAAAAGTGTGTCTATGTTCAAGAACCTGCCAAAGTGTGAATAGGTGGTCTATGCAGCCGCGTCCAGGTCTGAAACCACCTTGGTTCTCTCTAGTCTGCTCTTCACGAGCTTTAGTTAGGCGTCGAAGTATGATTGAAGCTAATATTTTGGACACTATATTGGTTAAGCTGATTCCTCGGTAATTGTCACAGGAGGACTTCTGTCCTTTCTTATAGATTGGAACGATTAGTGTTTGAGACCAGTCAGGTGGGATTACGCCCAATTCCCAGATTCTAGCCAGGATCCCGGTTAATCTCGCTGCTAAAACTGGACCACCATCCCTAAATATCTCAGGGGTCAACCCATCGGGTCCTGCTGCTCTACCTCGCTTTAGGTTCCCTATAGCCTTCTCAACCTCACTAAGACTTGGGGGACCAGTATTAATTTGCCATTCAGATTGCTTGGGAATGGTGGGCAACTGGGATGACGCCGAGGGCCAATTGAACTGTTCCCTAAAGTGTTCTTCCCATCGGTCCAACCTTCTGGATTGACAGTAAATAGTGCTCCCATCTTTTTCTGCGATAGTTTCACTTACAGTTGGATTTTTGATGCCCGTTTCCTTGATAAGTCTGAACAGTTGCCTACTGTTACCTATTGCCGCTGCCTTTTCCATCTCTTTAGCTTTCGCCACCCACCAGTGCTCACGATCATTTCGTAAGCTTTTAACCAGTTTGCGTTTAAGTTGCCTTCGCTCCTCATCGTATTTAGGACTAGACGGGATGTGTTGCCGAGCATCTATCAGTTCAGTAGACGCAGCTGAAATCCACTGAGTTTTCCTAACTTTTTGGTTTAGTTTGCTAGTAGATGTTACTACTGTTTCAACAGCTTTTTGGATATCATTCCAAACTGACTCGGGGTTAGTATCGTTTATACAGTTGACTAGTTGGTTTTTAAGTTGTTCCTGAAATATATTCTTGACTTTTTCATCATTAAGTTGGACTCTTATGGGGATCTTTTCTGTGGGTCTTTTACGTCTAGTGAGACGCAGACTAATACGCGCTCGTATTAAAGCGTGGTCTGAGTCTAAACATGTGCTCCAAAATGAGCGGCAGCCTTCTATCGAGCTTCTCCAACGGTGGCTAATAGCAATGTGGTCTATTTGAGACCAACGTGGAGGCCGCCATGTCAACTTATGTCTTTCTTTATGTTTAAAGTTAGTGCTTGCGAGAAATAGACGATTATCTGAGCACAGTTGTAATAAAAGGTCGCCATTATCTGTTCGTTGGGCCTCGACACCATAGGATCCACGTAGGTGCCTTTCGGTTTCGTCTAATCTACCTACTTGGGCATTAAAATCACCAGCCATAATCACTACATCAGTACGCTTAGCTTTACCAAGGAGGTCTGAAAGCTTTCTGTAAAATTCATCTTTTACTTCATCTGAGCTGCAATCAGTAGGAGCATAGGCAGAGACAACAAAGAGGCAACAGCGCGTGTCCCTATCTTTCCGATTTCTTACTGTCCCGTTTAGACGGACAGCGCATAACCGACTGTCTATGGGAATCCAGTCAAGGAGAGCCTGTTCAGCTTTTGAACTTAGTGCTATACCTACACCAGCAAGGCCTCGAGTGGTAGCGGTGGGGTCTCCGGAAACACGAAGGGTGAACTGGACCGGATCTTTGTTTCACAAGGTGAGGTCAGGCGAATGATTGTACTTGGATCCTGTATACGCGTTTCAGAGACACAACAGGCATCGATGGAACGAGAATCAAGGGTCATGGCTAGGGAGGCCTGTTGTCCTATTTGGCCTAAGGTTTGAACGTTAAAAGCTCCGATATGTAGTTTAGTGCGAGGTTTCAAGAGACCAGGAATAACGTTTCGTGAACTCAAACAATTAGCATTAGAGGCGCGAGGTGATAAGGTTAGGCTAGTCGGGTTGATCGTGGGAATAAGGGAGTTATTGAGAGTTGAGGGTGGGATTTGACCTCGAGCAAAATGATCTCTTATGCTGTTAGAGGTATGAGGGCGGTTATCACTTCCCGGTTACCCACACCGTGGAAGGGTCATTCTTGAAGAACCTGAAAGAGAAAGAGGATTAGAGGAGGTCGTGATGATCTGAGAGTGTGACCGCAGTGTCCAGGGGACAGCTGTTTGAGGTCGGTCGAGTACATTAATTGTTGCTCCGGTTGTCAGAAGGGGTGGCATCGGCCTCATGGCTTCCGAAGGAACTCGGCTTTCACCATGAAGCGTCAAATTGGTCCTTCCAATTCCCAGGGCAGAGTTAGAATGGTTATATAGGTTTTTACTCGTGAACTGTTTTTTAGCATGATAGTTGTTTTACGGGATGGGGTTGCTAACCCCATGCCCAACCCTCCTCCTTTATCCGGGCTTGGGACCGGCAGCAACCTTGTGGGGGCTACAGGCGGAGTTCTAACTTGGAAGACTGTTATCAAATATGTACTTTGTTTAAATGTTTATTAGAAAATGCGTGTATTCAAAACTGATCATTCAACAACATCAAAGATGCAATAATGACACATGTATACGAGATAGAAGCATTAATTTTATATTAAAAGTTTATTGATATTTTATTTGAAACAATTATTCCCATTATGTTTGTCCAAGCAAATATTGTCCAATTATAGTGACAACTTTTACAACCTCCGCAACTCGCTATACAGTCTGTTCCTTTAAAAGTGTGTGCTCTGGCCGGTTCCAAGTACATTATAACTCGTCAGTACTTGTTAGAAAAAATCCAGCTGTTGTTAGTACTACATATTAATAATCATCCTACATTAGAGCTTAACTCTGTAGAATCACTCTATATTCATCTTCTGTCGTCACTATATTATCCATCCACTTCAGAACATTTCTGGATACCGTTGGACTGTATGATGTAGCTATTTTTCTGAAACGCCACAAGCATGTGGATATTTCAATTACGCGAGCTAACTAGTTTACAAGACTTTAAGTGTAATCTGTATAACTGCATAAACTTTTATCATATTTGATATATTATATTATCTATGCAATATATTCGTATTCATTATACGCACATGTGTAGTTGGCCTTAGTTCCTTTCAGGCCCATTACACATAGGTAGCCAGCATAATTATTAATGAATGTATTTTACTAGTTTAATATTAAACACAGGAACTTGGTTATTCCCAATTTTCTTAACACCAAAACATGACGAAGTTATGTTTTGATACTGAAACACATCCAGTAAAAGTAACTTTTCTAAAAATTCATAAACCACATAAAGGATTTCATCAAAGCAATGATAAAAAAGATTTTCAGAACATTATTCTATTTATTTTAAGGTTTGCTATCTGATATAAACTGCTGTCTATTAGCACATGGAATGGAGAACAAATGCCGGTTACTCATCAGGATGAATATGAACGGCTAAAGGCAGATAACGACACCTTTTATTTAGGGTTTACAGAAAAAAAACTAATATGTACTTATAAAATGTTTCACTAACTAAAACAGCGGGAGGGTGTATCTCATCATCTTGGTAACAATATTAGGTATGAGTGTGGACGAATAATATATAATAAACTTGAAATGTAGATTGAAATATGAGTAAATTGGATTCTGACCATTAGGGAAGAACCGGAAAGAAACTTTTACAAAGTTTTAGCTGGACAGATCATAGAGCTTAATTTACTGGTGATTTTAGTCAAGATCTGACATCACCTGAAAAAAAACATTTCATACTAAGTATCACTAAAGGTTTCTTTAGGATTGTAATGTTTGAAGATTCATCTAACTTTAGTCTTGGTCCTCACTTTTTTACTGACGTCTATGCCGTTTTTCCTCATACTATTCATGATTAGTCCTTCTCTTACATGGTCCTTCCAAACCATTTGATTATGTAACAGGCTTTGTAGAATATTTTATTCTGTCCCTTCCCCTGAAATTCTAAAACTATCATAGGGAAATAAGACGAATAACTTTTGCACAATTCTGTTACTAATAAATATTCTCAAGTAAGTTTGATTATTTCGTAAAAATCGTTTAAGAAAGAAGGTTTATATAAACATCTTAATGATTTCCATTATATTTCATGCATATCATATGTGTCACAAGCAGCCACAATTAGTTATAACAAATGGAATTTTTCTTAGTAGATTCATCCATAGCGTCACTAGTTGGATTATTTCATTATGATTTATACTTTTATTTAAATGGAAAACTACTTCACTAAATTTTTTCCTATATGATTGTAAGAAGGATACGAGAACTTCCGTGGTATATATTTTACAGCCATGCGAATTATTCTAATTAATACTGTCTACTACTAAAAAGTGCTGAAGTATAACACATCTAAACGATGACTCAAAGTTATATATTTAAGTTGGATTGTGACTGGCAAGCGGAATCTGGGACGCACGTTTCGTCCCATTTAAGACTCATCGTCTGGATGTACCTGCATCCTGATGACTCAAAGTATTGTTTATTCTACTAGTCTTTTATTATTTTCAAACATGGTATCTAATTTCTATAGGCCTCTAATTAACTAACAAGATAATATCTTATGAAAAATGAGCATTCTTATAAGTTTATGCTCATTTGAAAGTTTTTTCAAAAAAAAACTGTTTTCAAATATTATAATTTGCCGTGAAAAGTATACAGAAAACAATCGTTACATACAGTTCAATTCTGAAAGTCATCCACTCATTGAATATAATGACAATACATGACGTAATTATCTATTGTGCAACAAATCATATCCATATATGTTCTTCTCCAGGGTTCTATGATAATATATACTGCGCAATTGAATGCAAAATCATTGATGTGTAAATTGACGCGAATTCCAGAAAACATAAAAGCAAAGTTAGATTAAAAAAAAAAGTTTCGAAAATTGTAGGAATAATTTGGAAGTTATGTAGAAGATCATGATAAATTATGTGAATGAATAAACGTCTTTCTTATACACAGGTTTCATTTATTTAAATGTATCTTTGTGGTTTTGCTGCAAACAAAAGATATATTTTGGAACCATATAGTAAGTTTGATGGAACCATGTATATCTAATATTCATAGTTATCTATATGATTCCACCAAACTTGTTTAGACTGATATATTGATGTCAGTTTTGTGTATAAGCTCCTTCAAATTATTCAGGCAACAGATTTTTATTAACGCGCTTGCAGTATATACTGTATCAACATCTTTCCGTTAGTACTGTCGTACACAGTATTCTTCTTCTGGAGGCTTGTGCATTCATGTGTCGCCAATTGGCTGGTGGTATTTAAAAAAACATACTTCCATTAATCTCAGTTCTCGATAGTGATACTTTTATTAATATTGTGAATTAACAGCTAATTCTTGTTATAGTATCATCAACGAATTATTACTACATCTCGTTAACCACTGGATACTGAATTTTCAGCATCCTACTGCAGTGTACTTCATCTCACGTTGCTGATTCTGCTGGACACTTAATTAATGAGCATAATACTGTGGTGCTTAACAACCTTCTGATTACAGTCTATAAGTTAATCTAATTAAACTACATTTATATAAACTACCGATTTGTTTAATGAATTTATATTTACTGTTATTATACTATTCATACATATTTTATGACTGCTTATATCCGAGTATTAGCTTATCTTTTCCCGTAGTCACTACAAATTTATTTCGTAGTTTCGGAATGCGTTTTTTGCATGCAGTAATAGCTAGTAAAAATGTATTCAAATAAATGACAGTTTTGTATACAAAATAAGTTTATTCAAACACAATCTGCCATGGCCTTTTGAATCACTCTAAAATAATAGCCTGTTATGACACAAAAAATATAATTTTATGCTTGGATGTATGAAACCTACTAATGGATACAGCCTTGGGTGCACGTGGTCCCAACGACAACGCCTATGATTGCTTAGCTGGTCTCTGATGTCTGCCCGATGTCCACTATATCCCAGACCAGAATAGGAAGAACGCAAGCCGACGAATAGACCATAGAGAATTATGTTATATTTCATGCATTTCTTTATATATAAGTGAAACTTGCTCACTCAGTCAACCAAATAGGAAACTAACATTAATACAAAATATGGGTAATAGTGATTGTGAACCGGAGCAACGTGCACACAAACAGTTAACTGTATTTCATAAACGGGAAGTGATATACTAGCAGTTAACATTTTAAACTGGAGGATAGAGCAAGAGGAACTGAATAATAGCAGTAACCAAAATAATTAAAAGATTCTATAGAAAAACAGCTCTCCAAGATAAGCAATCTTCTTTAAGTTCCCAGCATTTCATTATGACATTCCTAAAAACTTTTTAATTAACCTTTTCCTTACGCAATTACAAATTCCTTTAAAATTTTCTATTCAATGTATGAAGACATTGTTTTCTGCTTTACTTTAAAAGACAGAAAATTCCTTAGAGTATTCAAGAAAGTATGTAGCAGATGCTAATAGTTCCTCCCCCCCCCAGATATACTAATGAGTTTTGTTGATTGTACGGTTTGGATGTTGCAGCATGAATGAACACAGAAAGTAGTATAACTCACTATCTTCCAGCTTGTTTAATTTCCTACTTGTTGGATTTACGTTTATTCTAAACATAATTCTCCTATATTCATTGATACTGACTTTTAATATATACACTCATTCTATGAATTGTGGATATGTATGAGTCAATATAATCTATAGGTAGTTTGGAATTATATTATTACGGAACATAGATCGTAATCCAGTTGAAACAAGCAATAACGATTCATATTCCTCTAAAGGAGCCAGTAAATCGGTTTACTTATCGATATTAAACTTATGAGAAACGCTTATCATCAGTGGACTTATACCTACCAAATATTAATTAATTAGAAGTGACTTTATAATTACCTTAAATCCACTAGAATAGTTGTTTTATACTAGTTCCAATATCAACTGCTGTAGAAAAGCTTGGAAACTAGATGCAATGAAGCAGGTTGAACTGGATAATATATCCTTTTCCTTACAGATAACCAGGTTTTGAAATTCCCTGCCAGCTAAAGTAGTTTAAGGTAATTCCACCAAAGTTTATAAGATAAAACTTGATATGGTTTTAAGAACTCTGTAATTAATCTTCTGAACTTCTTAATAATTCTTTCATTTCCGCACGTTTTACTAACTTAAGTCTACACCTAGATACAACAATGATCCATTCTAACTAGATAGGAAAGCGTCCTCCTTTACTTTGATGGAAACTTGAAAAAAAATTAGTAAATAAGGTACTATACGCTCTCATTAAAAGAGAGACGTCGACTTGATGTGTTTTTATTTTCTCGAATTTATGCTTCGTTCGAAGCAACCAAAGCATGTTATGAGCCCAAAAACATTTACTCTGAGGTATACGCCAGGTGAATATTATTTGTTTTTAAAAGTGTAGTTAACGAAAATCTTACTTCAGCTTCTAAATGGTGTCATTATTTTACGTTAAGATTTTCTTTTATTAACAGTAACTTTTATGCAATATATTTTAGTTGGGACTTGTACCAGTAAATAACTTCACAAATAATTAGTTGTATAGATTCTCTCCAAAGATGCTTGCCATGTTTATTTTAGTGGACACAATTAGCCAAGGGAGCTCAATCATGCGTCACCACTAAAGCACAGCACGACACTTCATGAGAGGCGACCTCTTCTCTAGTCAGCTAGTATAGATATTGAGATCCGATTCCCTCTCTACTTACGTTCAAATATACCTTTCTTTCTGCTTATCACAGTCTTCTGACTTCTTCCTATTCGTGCGTGTGTTCTTAATTGTATAAGCTGCTCTGGTTATGCGACGCGAGTAACTTGGTCGCATGCAGGTTGAACTCTGAGCGTTTTATTTATTTTGGTCATAAATGATACTCTTAGTTGGTTACACTTTGCTAGTCTAGTAATACCTTTATTGATTGGTTTGACTCGGGATTTGATTAGTATTAAATATCCACTCCATCAGTTACCTTTTTAATTATGGCACAATAAAACATATACTAGGCATCAGGTTAAAAATTCCAGTCACTTATGGCACATAATACGGTCAACGTAAAAATTTGGGGTATTAAGCTTTCATTATTGTGACTATGGGAACCTACAATAAGCTTGGCAGTTTAAAAGGACAGTAGGTCGCGGACTTTGATGCCAGTGATGATAAGGTAATTGGAAATGTCGCCAGCCTATTGACAGGGTTATGAACGCACATATACTTCAGAGAGGTGATAAGCCATTATACCGTGAGACAACTAAAAACGCAATGAATATGCAGTCTAGAAGGCTAATGGACCTCAACCAAATATACTGCAAGCCAGCCCAATTCTATCAGCTTATCACCAATTCAGCGTCATTTGAAAATGTAATGTCGAAAATTCATTGGGTGGACTGTCAAGTACCATCACGCTCGGGTTGTGCCTTTACCAATGAAGAGCACTAGGTGGGTAATCCTTCAGTTCTAACCCCACTAAAAAAGTGACCACGTCGTCCAATGTTTTAACTTCATCTCTAAAATGAAACTGTAAAGCCCCGATGACAACAAACACTTGTTTTACCATTGCCTAGACAAGGCTTCGTTAACGGATGTCTTCAAATAAACAGATTGGAATGCCTATACTCATTCTGATGCAAATGCATATTGTGAATTGTTTCTGGACACTATATTGTGAGCCATCTAGCAGTCTGTTACAAAAAGTTTTCACGCGACCTAAAGTATATGCAATCGCACCCTTAGAAGAATAGCGACAGCTCTTGCAAACTCTTTAAGTGGATCAGAAACATTCACATGAAGGCTCTGTGAGAAGACAGACACTAATATCAAACCAAGCTGAGTGATATGTCCTCCTCCCACACGAAGAGATTATTATGTCACATGGTTTCTGTCTTGCTGACCAGAGCCAGCGTCTGAAGATTATTGAGTCTCAACAAGGCAACTAATAGTGATACCTATGTTAAGGAGTCAAGACATGGTCCTAGACAAGCAGAATCTGACGCACATCGTTCCACTCTTCAACGGAGGCTAAGACAATGACCCTGCAAACTAAGGGCCATTGACTCTCCTTTCACTAACTCTTAAGATAATCGAACCCCTAGGCTGTGATAACACACATTACCACATGAGACCCATTATTTTCTTTGCTTTCCATGAGCACCGTTTTAAAAAAGAACACTTGCGTCAAAAACTTTCTAACTGCAGTAGACAATTAGACAGGCATCCCCAGACGAAACAGCATAGTTGATGTAGCATATCTCAATTTGTCAAAAGCCTTTGATCGACTTAGTAATTTTTGCCTAGTCCACAAACTAGTGCAGGTAGGCATTAACCCCCCCCCCGCCATATTGGTTTAAATCTTGTTTCGATGGATAGCAATTAGAGGTACGGATAAACTGCTCATTTTCTCTGGCTTTAGATTCATACAATGGCGTTCCCCAGGGTTCAGTTCAGGGACCTATCCTCTTTCTAACCTGTATAAATGACCAACCTCAGCAAGTATCTTCTGATCTATTACCGTATGCAGACTGCGTTAAACTTTGGAGGAAAGTTAACAGCCAGGAGAGGCTGACATTTCCAGATGACCTGACTCGACTTCAAATAGAGAAACTTTCAACTCGACGTAGTATAATGTTGCCCATCTGCAACACAAAACGGAATACACACTCAAAATAATCCTACCTTTAGCGTTTTATCAGCAAATAGGAAGTTAAGTATCTTGGTCCCTCCACAACCCTAATCCGATTGTCAAATGTGACAAAAATACATTCAGAGCCAATGTCGCACACGTAACTACGAAGTGCATTTTTGAACAGTTTGACAGTACGATTATGATAGTTCCATTTGTCCGTATTTAGAATATGGAGACATAGTGCTTCCTTCCTAACTTCGAAAAGACAAAAACACCTTAGAAAGAATTCAGAAAGAGATACGGAGTCCGTTCGTGGATTCGAGTTCAAACGATACGAGAACCATCTCTCAATAATTGACATGCACTCCCTAGATTACAGTCAGCTTAGAGGTGACCTCATTATAACGTATAAAGTAGTAAACGCTCTTGGTCACTCATTCAGTCACCTATTTAAAGTGAATTCAAACACCCAACATTGAGGAGGCACACGAAACTAGAGGTGTAATACGGTAGGTTGAATTGTAGACACAATCCTTCCTCCTCGAGAACAGTGAAGTCTCAGAATTCCTCATCAGTCGGAATAGTTCATGCGAACCCTACTATGACTTTTGAGGAAATCGCGATCAATCCTTATATACTACGACCGACTTCCCCTACCAACCTTTTAATACTTCTTTTATCCATACATGTTTTATTTACTTAGGTCTACTCACTGAAATTAGTGATCGATATCCACTAAACATGGAAGCTCGTGAAACGAAAGCCTTTTCCATTTCATTCGCAACTAGTCGAACTACTTGAATGACCTTTAAATCCCGGGACTTACAATATTTCTACGTGCAATAATCCGAAAATGCATGTATACAGTTTTGATTCTTGTTCTAGTTATGATTTGTACTTCTGCATTGTCTCATGATATGTATTTCTTTGTGCTTAAATGTATTAGCAGTCGTTTTGACTTCTGCAATAATAAGTTTAGTCCTGTGTGACACCTCAAAGATAAAGATGTTCAGGAGTCCGCTAATGACAGTGTCGATATTCTTTCGTCAACGTCGCTGAAAACGTCGTAATTATAAGTTTTCGTTACCTTAATACATCATTACTACAAGAATATTTATGTCACTAGATCTCCCTCAAAACATAATCATTTTGGCGATCATTTCTCTAGCGTAATTTCAATTCCTAACAACATGTTGTGTAAATAAAGGTGAATTTTGTTGGTAAATAATGTGTGAATAAAGACGGTAATGCAACACTTTGCGCCTTTTTCGCCTATCTAGTGTTAATAAATAGACATTGATCTTGCATAATTCGTCCGGTTCGACTCGATGCAACTACAAATTCGCACTTTATTGCAGAATAAATAATCTGCTTTACGCCTAAATTTACGCAGTATGGTCTGCTTTTCGTATTTATTTACACCGTGTAATCTACTTTCTCCTTACAGCCCACATTCGCACAACTTAGCCTGCTCATCGTCCACAGTCATTATCTAGTCTACTTTCCGCACAAACATCTCGTTTCTGTCAATTACCGTAAACACTTCGAAAATATACGTGCAAAAACTAGTAAATGTAACTGAAAATGCACAAGTTTATCTGTATAGTATTTATTGGCAAACAATTAGATTGCAATGTACACTGTTTAAATAAATAACAGTATACTGTCTGCATTCGTTACGATATTATGTTTTCCCCACCCAAACGACAACCTGTAAGGAAAATAAATATAGTGCATATCATTATGGAAGTATTAATTGCGAAGCTCCCTTCGGACTGCATGCTACTACACACACATAATTCCGTGGGAAAAACTTAGGCAAAAAGATAATCGTTATTTGGAAGGTATTTATTTAAAAGTGTTTGCAGTAACAGGTTAGTACAGATCCCATCGATGGTTATCGTCATTTTCTATTAGTATCTGTAGATGCATGAAAATAAAATGCATATAAGCAAGTAATTTGTCTGGTTTTCACTTTAAGTACACATGATATGGTTTTTAAGTATATAAAGCAGCTAGATGTTAAATATACCAAAGCTGATGCTGAGGTCGATTTGTCCTTCAAAATACCGTAAATTCTTTAAGAGTCTAAATAGAAACTTATAGATTGCAAGTTATGAATATGCCGCTTGTTGAGTTTGCCTTTAACGTCGTGAAGGAAACCCTGTGTTGCCGCATCGGAAATCCTGACGAGACTCTTCTCAGTCATTGTCAAGGACAAAGACTTCGATGTCAGGGCATCTGGTAATTTAGGATCCTACTACAGTTGTCTTACTTCTGATAGATCTATAAAACCTAAAAGTCAAAATAGATGTTTCATGTGCTGTGCCAAATAAAATAAACTTTACGGCTAATCCAGGTTGTAAAATGTATCCGAGAATATACTTGATCGAAGTTTTACAGTCTTTACACATTAGTCTGGTGACCAATGACCAACCAAATTGGATTACCATAGAATAAACTCCTACAAAACTATCTTCTACTCTCTTGAATTAGGGATGTCTCGAGTAATTCATCTTCCTCTTCCGTTGACAGAGGAAATTGCAGATTTGTGAACCTAGTTTGAAACTGGCTCGTCCCTGATTATCGGGCTGATGTTTTCAAGAACCCCATCACTCCAATAATGTTTCCAGATAAATCCATCAATACATTGAGGATCTTCTGTATATTGTAATCCAGTTTCTCGAAACTTTAATGGCAAACATAATAGGAAAGCACTTACTCAACTGTTAATCTTTGTTTCTGTGAAGAAGCTGAATTACATGGTGTCAATTCCACCTTCGTCGAACTGGTAGATACATATGAATACATTAATCTGGATAATGAAGTTACTTTGCGATTGGTGACAGTGACTTTCCAAAGATACTTAGCTTGGGATTTTGAACGTAGCTGCACCGAGCTTGCATTTCTGCTACTTCTACGCCGACAGATTCATAAATGTAATCTGCCTTGCGTTTTATTGTTTCACTGCTAATCATTTTATTAAAGGCTTAGCTTACCATCGACGCTTTTGCGTAAGCTGAGGATGCGTATCATCATCGACAGATTGATGGTAACCAATTAATTTCGTGAAAGACGAAATTAGCCGACTAGCAGGTGCAATGTCATCAAATCGGTGCAGTACCGCGCATGTTATAGGACGCTAATTTTCATCTGCCTACAGTAATTTCCCTATGTCGATGTCGAAGATGTTATTGGGATACATGCATAACTTCTCGCTGATCAGCTAATTCGACTGTACAACAAGAATCTTCGTGATGGTGTTGATAATTGCAAAGGAAATCTGCTGAGGCTAAGAAATTAAATAAATGTATGCAGAAGTGGTATAATTACTTCATTGTTTACTTGACTTACGGAAATACACTTACATAAGACATCAGTTATATCTATATACGTGTATTCACTACTAACAACTGAGTACATGAAGATACCAACGTCACTAAATGAGAATGGTGTGGTGAAGGAGTCGGTCGCACCATAGTATGGTCTGAATTTTAGTAATCCATCTTTTTTGATATCTGTTATTAATCCAGGCTCATCCTTTACAATAACTACATTGTTGGGCGAAGAAGAAGTGAAAAGTATTTTTGTACTTAACAACTTGCTTTTTACAGTCAAAAGTTATAACGGCTTCAGTCAGGATAATTGATTCCATCATGTACAGCTTACTGCGAAAAAAAATTTCTTCTGCGTAACGCTGGACAGCTTGTTTAGCTGGAGCGTATCCGCAATGTACTTTTCTCTTAACTGGATTATTTGAGACAAAGATTGAACGATTGGTTAAAAGCTTTTTAAGGTATAGAAAAAGAATCAAAGATAACCATATAATTAAAACAATAGTAATGTTCAAATGGATAAAAGAATTGTAAATAAATTTACGGAATCTGTTTACTCCTGTGTTAAATGTCTGCAATCTGTCTTCCCATAGCCTATTAAGCATATTCATTTTTTAGTCATAACCATCTCGAGTGAAAATTTTTGCTAATATTAGCGTTTAATTTATATCAGCTACAATGGTTAACCGACGTTTAAATCGCTTAACTGTCACAACCATGTGTGGTTATTTGTGCGATAATTGTGCCTATCTGTATAAATGTAACTAACAATCACCTCAGTCCTTTACTGGTTTAGTAGCATTAGTTAACATAGCTACCAACAAAACATCCGTATACTAGTGCTAACAACAACTTGCAAAGGTAAAGTGTATCTGCACTACCGAGTTTCCCAGGTTGAATATGACAGTGAAGTCCTGTAATAACCTCTTGAAAATGTTTCGTCGTCAAGACGTCTTCCTCAATTACGCTGAGCAGATTCTCCTGACAAACAAAAGACATTTGTTCTGTATGCTGCAGCTGTAGTTAATTTATCTTAAAAGCTAAATACAAAATTACTTGTGTCGAAGCGCGATATTATATATATATATATATATATATATATATATATATATATATATATATATATATATATAACTCGTAACCCATCCAACTCTAGGTCTCAATCAGTTTTTTGCATTGTTAAATGTTATCGTTTATTTTTAATATTTAGTTCAAGTGCTTTTCTCTTAATTGCTGATTTATCAACCATCATTTTTTTTCTAGATTCCATCACAGACCGAGTCGACTGCTGCCACTGAAATCACTAATCTAGCAACTACGCCATAAGTTGACTTATTGTATCTCAGAAGTCATTGTGTCTCCTTTAATAGTCCTCAATGATAATCTACATTCTCTATCTTGCGTTGTTATGTGAGATCAGTGCATGGGATTCTGAGGAACTCCAAATGTTTGATTTAGTTGAAGAAGTTAAAGAGAATTTTTATGATTTCTTCGGGGTTTCTAAGGTAAAAAGGATTCTGTCCAGTCATAGTTTGTATACAGACTGCTGACGTTTCTGAAATCAAACGTACTTACAGAAAGTTGTCTGCAAAACTTCACCCAGACAAGAACCCAGATGATCCCAATGCGGAAGACAAGTTTAGAAGGCTTGTAGGTATTTACGAAGTCCTGAAGAATTCGGAATTACGTGCTAAGTAGGCACATCTAACTGTTCCTAACCTTTCTAGATACGATGAAGTGCTAGAAAATGGTTTGCCAAGTTGGCGGACTCCAGTGTTTTACTTTAGGAAGCTCCGCAAGATGTCTAACTATGAATTATTTGGATTATTCTTCGGAATGGCTACTGTGATTCATTATGCCGCACTTTGGGGATCAGTTTTCGAAAAGAGACTAACTTTAGTATGAATGCTTATTTATTCTTATGTTGCTTAGGAGGATCAGCTCAGCACTTCCTTGAAACGTCACAAAGCTCGTGACAGAAAGTTGGAACTAATAAACCAAGAGATATCAGATGAGCTTAAAAAGATCCCTTGCCCTAAATGGCTGGATTTACTTCCATTCGCTATCGTCAAATGGACATATGCTATCGTTACATTTATTCCTCTCTTAGTTGGGTTTATTGGCGAAAAGGTTTGTGAAAAAATGCAAGAACGTCGTGAACTCTGGGAAGAAGTTCGAAGTAGGTTTCAACAAATGCGTTGTGTACTTAAGCGTAAAGTATATTATGATGGTTCATTTCATTACTTCTAATATTGAATTACCTAACTAGTAAATTCATAATGAAACATGCTAATCGAGTATTGTCTCTAATATGCACTTAAGTGTCCATCTAGTGGATAAAACCATAGTTTTTAGATATCATTCTCTAGTTATCTTAGTGTATATTAAACAAGGTCAGTAAACCAAATAATTAATTTTTTAATTGATGTATCTATTACCTGTTACCTTAAGGCGGAAAGTTTATTGGACCAGCATATTATCTTCCATCACTTCGTCATTGACTACAATGGTACAGGTGAAATATACCATTCATTATCAAATCCATTCATCAGTGTAATGATTTTAAGTGATTTGTTTAATAAGGTTAAAGGTTTCTTGTTAAGTGACATTATTGGTTAGTGATTATTAAGATTAACATACTACTATAAAATTCATGAGTAGAACTTGCATGATTGCTGGATGTCAATTACGCATGTGATGAAGCCGTCAAGAAATAAACAAATTAATATGGAATACTTATGTGTAATATTTATATATTGACTACAAATAAATATGCTTGTGTTATCAAGACGAAGTTAAACCTTATTCTACATATACTAAAAATTAAGCAACTTCACGGGTTGCCGGTTACTTCAGAGCTTTTAACCATTTGGCTCCTAGTAAACATCGATTTTTCAACTGACTGCCGTCTAAATAACTTTCGATAGACTGTCAAATGAATACGTTCACGTATAAAGTGATCAAACTGCAATTTATTCAAGTCTTATTAAATCTGGATCTTTAATGCAATCATTTTTATTTCGCAATTGATCTACACTAGTTGTCTTTGCATGCATATAAGGTGACCCAGTTCTTGAATCTTATATTTGTTACCTTTATTGGTGTATATACATAGCCTCCAACATCCGACCCCCCTTGTAATAATATATTTATTCTCATCATTGCACGATCGTTACATGAGAAAAAAAACATAATTAATGATCTACAGGATTCTCACTTCTGATGATGATTGTCTCAGGACTGCTGTAAGATTAAGCGCACTGCACAATATACGACTCTTAAAGTAAGCTCAAATGTTATCACCAGCTTTCGATTGACTTTTGCGCATTTACACTAAGACTCTCTAATCTAGTATAACCTACCAGAGTAAGTAGGTTAGATAAGTAAAGCTAGCGACAAATTTCTCCCTATTGTTTTTTAAGAAACTGATCCTCAAAAACTGAAAACATCGTCTAAGCCGTTGCTTCTATAGTAAAGTATTTTTTTCCAGATAATTGACATCCTTGCCTTTGTTGATCCCCGCTTGTTGTGCTGGTGTCTGTCGTTTCAAACACAAATTCTGTCTTCGTTGTTTGTTGATCTGTGTACATTGTAATATTTAAAGACTACTTTTATGTCACATCTACCTACTTATTAGTTCTTCAAGGAAAAAGAGAAAAGTTTAAGGCTGATAAACAAGAACGTAAGCGTCGCTTATTGCACGAACAAGCATTCCTTAAAGAAGTCGAAAATAATGCTGGCCAGTCAACTTTGTATTCAGTCCTTTCAGATATGCCAACTATCGAAATTGATAGTTCTAATGAAGGTTCAAAAAGCGAAGCAGGAGACTCTACATTTCAAGAAGTATGTAAATTCTCGTTTTGCTAATAACATCATGTAATAATTAATGTCAATTTTTTGATGTTACAGCTATGCAGTGTACATGTAACAACTTCATGTTAACAAACCGGCTTTACTTTTTATTAGGGGATTTTATTACTTACTGAAGTATTTAATACATAGATCATAATGTTAGTATATTGACAGCAGTCCCCAGTAGCACTTTTTTTTCATCTTATCCGAAGAGGTAAGCATACCACATTCTAAACGTATTCAAGAAGTTTGAACATTTAGTCATACAATTGATTTATTTATCTGAGTGAAATAATATACTTTTATAGACGAATGTGTATGGAAAAATGAAAATAAATCTATCAGGAGTAAATGATATCTAAAGACCATTGAATGACCGGCATATTTCAGACTTCAAATATAATAACGGACTAATAACCCAAAGACACTGAACCTGTCTTCACAATCTGTGACTTAGCTGCTTCAGAAATTACCGACTACCTTACGGTTCACTACATGCAGGTAGTTCAAAAGAGTCTACTAGGCAAAGTGGTTTACCAACTTAACTTCCAACATTTCAGAATAATCAAAACAAAAGTGATAAATACGTAAGTATAACATAATGAATAACTATCAGTGAAATAATGCAATAGTTGTCACGTGCACTTATGATAATTGGTCTGCAGTGTTGTAGTTTTTTATAGAGCAATCGAAAAGCTTATGTTATTTGATATATGTTAAATCTGAGGTTGTACGACTAGAGGTTTCATGCTCTTTTAACTTGATCTCTATGACTTACCATCTTACAACAATTCCAGACAGACAGACAGACAGTTGCAACGTAGAACTTGGTACATGCGTACGTCAGTTCAAGTTGCCATGCCTCAATTAGCAGATAGAGATTAAATTGTAGAATCAAATCCCAGAGTGGGGAAGATAGTAACAGAGTTAGTATTCATGGAAGGGAATAGAGACCGAGAACATTTAAGAAAATATGATCCAGTAAAGAGAAAATTATGATAAGTTCAGAAACTTAGGATTTGGAGGAAGACAAGTAATGGATGCACCTGCGCCATTGCCAACGATTTTGAGCCATATCACCCAAAGTCTCTAACCATTTATTACGAGCGTCACGCGGACCCCAACCAAGTAGTCTGCACCTGTTAACATGGCTCAGCCCAATTGTCAATGACTTCATGGACTGGTGCCATGTTTTGGTTTGGCCGCCCCTAGCTTTCTTCCAGCCTACTGCTACACCAGACAGCATTGCTCGTCGAGGTAGGCGGTGGTCAGGCATACGTAACACATGTCCTAACCACCTTAGCTGATGAAGATTTACTACTTCATCAATAGACTTACCGTATCTACCTAGTACTCTATTCCTAACCCACGTATTGCTTACTCGGTGGTCCCAGAAAACACGAGCAATGCTTCGAAGACACCTATGATCGAATACCAGGAGCCTACGGATATCCTCTATCCTTAATGGCCATGTTTCGCATCCATAAAGTAAGACGGGCCGAACTACTGCGCAGTAAACGCGTCCTTTGGTCAGTAGTCGGATGTCTCGCCTATGCCACAGATGACGCAAATTCCAAAAAGCTAATCGGGCCTTATGTATACGCGCAGAGACTTCAGCAGACACCAGACCGTCAGGGCTGATGAGGCTGCCAAGATAAGTGAAGCGGTCAACACATTCAACTGCCTCACTCCCTATCACTAACTTCGGTGTCGGATCAAGCCAATCCTGAAGTAACATTTTGCATTTGGGTGGAGAGAATCGCATCCCAAACATCCTTACATTCTTGTTTAAGGTAGTCAAAAGATTCTGCATTTTATCAGCATCTTCGCCTAAGAGAACTATATCATCTGCATATTCTAAGTCAGCTAGTTTATCTCCTGGAAGGAGGTCAACCCCGCCGAAGTCAGACGATGAAAATGTCAACTCTAAAAGTATATCAATGATAAAATTAAATAAAAATGGGGAAAGCGGACAACCTTGACGAACACCACTTGAGGTAATCAGTTCTGATGACAATCTGCCATAAGCTCTCACTTGACATGTGGTGTTCAAGTAGAGAGCTTGTATAAGGTTAATGTACTTCTCTGGTACGCCTTTCATTGACAGACATTGCCACATAACCTTACGATCGATAGAGTCAAATGCCGCCTTAAGGTCAAGGAATACAACTATTGTTGGGCGTCTAAAAGTGTGTCTATGTTCAAGAACCTGCCAAAGTGTGAATAGGTGGTCTATGCAGCCGCGTCCAGGTCTGAAACCACCTTGGTTCTCTCTAGTCTGCTCTTCACGAGCTTTAGTTAGGCGTCGAAGTATGATTGAAGCTAATATTTTGGACACTATATTGGTTAAGCTGATTCCTCGGTAATTGTCACAGGAGGACTTCTGTCCTTTCTTATAGATTGGAACGATTAGTGTTTGAGACCAGTCAGGTGGGATTACGCCCAATTCCCAGATTCTAGCCAGGATCCCGGTTAATCTCGCTGCTAAAACTGGACCACCATCCCTAAATATCTCAGGGGTCAACCCATCGGGTCCTGCTGCTCTACCTCGCTTTAGGTTCCCTATAGCCTTCTCAACCTCACTAAGACTTGGGGGACCAGTATTAATTTGCCATTCAGATTGCTTGGGAATGGTGGGCAACTGGGATGACGCCGAGGGCCAATTGAACTGTTCCCTAAAGTGTTCTTCCCATCGGTCCAACCTTCTGGATTGACAGTAAATAGTGCTCCCATCTTTTTCTGCGATAGTTTCACTTACAGTTGGATTTTTGATGCCCGTTTCCTTGATAAGTCTGAACAGTTGCCTACTGTTACCTATTGCCGCTGCCTTTTCCATCTCTTTAGCTTTCGCCACCCACCAGTGCTCACGATCATTTCGTAAGCTTTTAACCAGTTTGCGTTTAAGTTGCCTTCGCTCCTCATCGTATCTAGGACTAGACGGGATGTGTTGCCGAGCATCTATCAGTTCAGTAGACGCAGCTGAAATCCACTGAGTTTTCCTAACTTTTTGGTTTAGTTTACTAGTAGATATCACTGCTGTTTCGACAGCTTTTTGGATATCATTCCAAACTGACTCGGGGTTAGTATCGTTTATGCAGTTGACTAATTGGTTTTTTAAGTGTGTTAAAATTTGGCTATGAGAAGTCGAACTAGAGATTAGTATCAGTTTACAAGACCACTATCTGCCTGTTTGAGTTATGTTCGTGGGTGCGCACTGCCTGGTCGTAGTTTGCATGATTATCGTAATTAGTAGTTAGAAACTAAATAGCATGGCTCAGCATCGGCCGCAGTAACGCAAGTGTATTCACTTTTAATCTGCTCTTAGATCCTGTCGTTTAAAATATTTCGTACCTTTAAGCTCATTTATTCTTGCTCCTTCAATCATGTCTAAGTCTAATATCTCCCTTTACTACTATTATTTGTAATATCATTTTGGTATGCATCTTGCTTTGTTGATGTGGTTTGGTATCTTGAACTGACGCATAGACGTGCAACATTCTACTTATTTATATTCATTAATAATATCATTTAATTCATGCTTATATTTTTGTTAACCTTTACTTCATCTTTGATTATGACCTCAACACAGTTCACTTGTTTATTCAACTGAATATACGCTTTCAAGAATGCTTGTGGGCAGGATGATTATCGTTTAGTTGACTGATATGGGTCTAATTGCTCCTTCATTGTAGAAGTTATCCGAGTTCAGAAGTGTAGTGATCAGCATGACCGAGTCATATTGTTTTGCTAAAGAATTGTCTCCTGAATTAGTAGATCTGTCAGACTATCTTACAACAGTTTAAGTAATAAAACCTGATGATAAATAAATTGTCTACTACAGTTGATAATGTTCGACTTTGCTTAGAGATTGTATGGAATGAATGTGTTGCTACATGTCAGCGTCTAGTTCCTGTATGTAAAATACCATTCAGTCGGATTAATCAATATATTCAACTAGGTGTCACGATTTAACTAACTTTTATTTAGATAATTGAGTCGTTCTCACTCCAACGACTCTACTAATAGTTGTTATTACAACGGGATGATTCGCATATCAGCCATTAGATATTTTCCACCTCGATTACGTACATAACGGTTATAAACTCATGGTATATTATGCAAACAGTTTATTCGATGTGTATTATATGTTATTGTTCTACTATTCTTTGTATATATCCTGTAGTTTCTGTTAAGTGTTTCGAGGTTTTGGATTTAAAATAAAAAATTACCATTATTATTGTATGTATTAAAGATTTATCTCAACTTTATTCCTTAGTGGTCAGAAACAGATAGAGACAACTTAGTACATGCTGTAATTCGATATCCTGGAGGTGTTCCTAGAAGATGGGAGCGTATTGCAGAATCTATGGGTCGTAGTGTTTCTGATGTTATTCGAAAAGCAAAGTCTATGAGTAAAGAATTGTCATCTATTTCTCAGAAAAGTAGGTTTTGTATATAGATTTGTTGCTTTATTAGATCTTTATTAAATGTTTGTCTGCCGCACTAATAATTGTATTGTTTACTTTTTCGTCCTTAATTTAATAGTGAATTCTATACTAATTATTTAACAAACAAGGTAATCAGGTTGGTTGTGTTGTTCCTATCGTTTAATTTTATTCTATTTAAAAAGTGTCATTTCAATCATAATGTTATGCATCAGATTTCGCATCCTACCTATTAGTGTATCATCTTTTCCAAATGATAAGTTTCGTTATATTGGGATATCATACTAATAAAAATTTATGGAATTTGTTCTTGTCTTTGATACAGCCTTTCAAGAAACCAGTCCTCATTTGAGTAATTCAGCTGTGACGTTACGTGGTTCTCCCCAAATATGAAGTTGTGTCTCTGATTTAATACTAGAGACCTTTTTTAGTCCATAAAATAAATTTAGACGATACCTTCGTTTGTTGTTCAGTTTTGTTTTCCTATTTTTGTGCCTTTACCAGTTACATTGAAATAAATTATTGGAAATGATTTTTCTTGACACTTAAAGGAACCGATATTTTCTTAAAATGTTTGTTGCTATCCTACTTTTTTTTCATTTTATTATGTTCTTGTTAGATATAAACGCTGATGAGATTCCAACTTTTGAAACAAACATAGATACTACCTTTTGTGGTGACACTGATTCTGAAGGAAGTCATGATGAATCAGACATTTCTTCGGTGGAAGGGGGCGTAACTGGTCATGCATCAAAGAAAAGGCTTCGCAAACGTCTTTTAAGACAAAAAGAACCATTTGCTGTTAACGAAACCATTGATGAAAATCAATTTACTAATAATGATGATCTATTTTCAGGTAATCTTATATGTACATTTAATTGTCACCTGATCATTTTGATTTGAAAATTAAGTCCTTCTGACTCCTCGGTTGAATGCATATAACAATTAACAACTTTATTTTTACGGGCTTAGCATTTCTGGTACAAATGTACCGGTAAATCAACCATATATATATATATATATATATATATATATATATATATATATATGTTAGCCACCTACATTGAAATATTGCACATAATATCAAGTCACTTACACTAATGACCCGATTCCAACTTGATTGCTAGTATAATAGAAAACCGGACGGGCATGCCGTTGGTCACTACTCAGTGATCGGTTAGTTTAAATTTCAGTCTTAAATGAGGTTCGTCGCCGGCAGGACAACCCAGCAGAAATATTTTAGACTGCAAAGCTAGGTGACATGAGTTCAAACCCCCTACAGGAATCATCAATTCTCTCATGACTACCGGTACGTCTTATTGAGCAGTGCCAACTAACACTAAACTTGGGTTCCGAGTTAACATTGATAAAGTCGGTATATTGCTATGTAACCACTACTTTCACAACGTCTTGATTTCGTTAGTTAAATTACATTGTTGATGATTACAGGTGTTGTCAAAGTTGACGAACCATATATTAGTCGAAAGAAACTTAAACAACTGAAAGATGAATCGGCATCCAAATCTGTTGAACCTAAACCTGTAAGAAGTAACGATGGTTGGACTAAAATAGAACAACAGCAATTGGAAGTCGCTATGCGCTCTATCTGTAAAGGAACTCCTGAACGATGGGATCGTATCACAGAATGTGTTCCAACAAGAACAAAGGTGTGTTAATGTATTTTTTTTGGTTTTTGCTTAATTTTAAGTGTTCACCGTGATTTATAACAAAAGGTTTTGGAAGCTGCTTCGTGAACCGTTTAACACTTCGCGCTGTTTATCAGTACATTTTTGGTATTCCATAGCTGATTATCACTGAGACTCACCTATCACCACTAAATTTTCTGTAAAAGTTGGATCAAACGTTTTAATCAGACTCCATTTTCATTATCGCAGCAAAATTACGTTACTCAAATCAACATACAAGACAATTGTTTCGATTCCCACGTGTTCTGAACTAGACGGCAAGAATTAGCTTCCAAGTGGAAACCACAATTCTCTTTTCCTAGCTCTGGCCTGTCTAAAAGATAGATTCCCCAGGAAATACTTATTTTAGTGATCAAAGTCGATTGATTTGAACTGACTGTATTTGCATATAAATATTTACCATATACCTTTAAATATGGTAAAGGACTAGCATTCAGTTTTGGCACCCATTTGTATCAACTTTTATTTATGTAAATAAATAAATAAAATTTTTTCTAAGAAAGCAATTGGCTCTTAACAAAAATCATTCTTATCAGGTATGAGTCTCCAAATAAGTTTTACAATCTTCTTAGTCTTATTTTTTTCTGCTCTACATATATAGCTTCTCTCAATAAATTAGATGTCTTCCCAACCACACTATTCGTATTATCCTAATTTTCAGCCTAATTCTAATGTACTATATCTTGTATTATTTCTTTAGGCAGAAATAATGGCTCATATAAAATATCTTTCAACTCTTGTACAACAGAAACAGTGAAATATCCTTCATTATGTTGCGGTTATGCCCTCAGGCACATATTTATAAACCCCTGTGTTTCAGACTGTGATCTTTATGACATAATGTTATTTAATATATATCTTTATCGTAAATTTGAAATATGTAAATTTGTTTTTCTGGAAAACTGTGTTTTTAATAATGTACTTCCCCTTATGCTTATTCAATATTCCACAATAATCACGATTTCTCCCAATATCAAGCTCACCTATACTTGCAGTCTTCATTTCAAAGGGGCACATGTATGTAATTACTATTACTGAGTTCTATTTGACAGTCTTATGAGAATCATCCATATTTTTATAAGCACCTCCCATAAGTTCCGTCCAAAGTCATATAAAGTTAATTGTCTCACAACATATTATGTAAGCAGAAAAGTTATTTGAACGTACAGGTTCACTTGAAATACTTGAATGCTGCATTTTGAAGTTAAATTGAGGTGATAGGTAACGTAGGTTTTTAGTTTCTTAAGCGCCATGTATTACGCAGATTATGCTAACAAAGCGTTGCATTTCGAATATGTCTTCATTGTTGCTCAGGGAGGTCAAAAGACTACACTTTGTTTGCATCTTTTTTATCTGCTTATTCTAAGTCGATAAATGCACGTCCTCGTTGGGGATCGAATCCTGGAACTTCGAACGACTAAGACGTCATTTCTAGCAATAAGCCTAAAATGGAATCAGACAAAATCGTAAGTAGTAGACAGTCCTGACGAACGTCACTTGAAATTGCTTGTTCAGACAATAGTCAGTCATAAGCTTTGACACAACTAATTGTGCCTCGTTAACGAGCCCTCATACGGTCAGTGTACTACTGGGATACGCCATTCAGTGACCGATATCTGTGGAGGTGCTCTCGATCTGCTTAGTTGAGTGCTCTTTTCAAGCCGAGAAAATCCACCATTGTTGAATGCTGATAGGTATGCCTGTGTTCTAAAACTTAATGAATGACGATAGATGCAGCCACGACCAGGTCTGAAACCAACCTAACTCTCCTGGATTTAAAGTTCACGGGTTTTGTTTGTGAGTTAAGTGTGAGAAAAAACAGATCAAACACTTATCTACTTAATTAAGGATCTTACAACTTCTATTATGGCTTATAAGCTGGTCAGAATTGAAATTTTGCAATTTATAATTTAGTTGACTGGGTTCGCCACAGGTTGATGTTGGCAGGATGCCACTGAGAACCAGGGAGCACTAAACAGCTGTTCCGTCCTATTATGGGACTCCTCGTGAGCGTACTTCCTCGATTCCGTCAGGAGAATTGAACCTAGGGTCTTCAGGTTAGCGAACGCCTAACACTTTGCACCACTAGGGCATAGTCCATCGGTAGGATTCCCACCTACATCGATTTATGACATAGAGCGACAATCATCCACTGTCATCAGTGATAACTATCTCACTCCTGACAAGTTTGTACTCCACCAATCACGGCTTCTCACTAGAACTTTAGGAACATCCCGAAGTTAGTTCCTAGTAAGCTGATTAGCGTAATTGAACTGAAGTGGTTTTGTGAAGATAGGTATTAAGTTTAATTGGTTGGATTTGTCACAGCTTAATGTTGGTAGAGTACTAAAGAACACTTAACAACTCTTTGGTCTTAGTATAAGACCCTTCACCAGTGCAGCTCCATATCACACGTTGATAGAAGTTGGAATTCTACCATTGTTCCCCAGTTATGCAGAGGGATAAACGTTCACTAACCTGAAGGCCCTAGGTTCGATTCCCCTGACGGAATCGAGGAGGCACGCTCACGAGGAGTCCCATAATAGGACGGAACAGCTGTTTAATGCTCCCTGGTTCTTAGTGTCATCCTACCAACATCAATCTGTGACGAATCTAACCAACTAAACTTAATACCTGTCTCCACAAAACCACAGTCCGATTTGCAATTTTGTTAAATAGTGCTATAACCAGCACTAAGGTGATAGCACATTGCTGGCACCATGTTTCAAACTCTAATACTTAGGAGTGTTTGTATGATGGCACATTTTTTGTCTCAGCAGCACACAAAGTAACGAGCTACTTCATTAAGTGCATGACTTAAAGCATTCTCAAGTTGCTACCTAAATTCCTAGCAGCTTACTTGGTTCTCTGGCGTCATGCACTTTCGCGTATACAGATAATTGTAAACATGAACAAATGGCTGAATATGAGCTGCTTATATCTAGTGAATCTGTTGCTTACGATTTTTGCGTAAAATCCTTAATCTTCAAGAACTCAAATTATTACATATAATCATGGAAGGTCTAGCAAATGCATTCTTCACGACTACTGTACTTACAATTTATTTTTAATTAATGGTTGATACTAACCAATTTCGAATTGCAGAGTTTAAGGACATTCTGGCTTCATATTCTCTGTAATTATCTTAAATTGGAATCTTTCCTACAGATACCATTTTACGATATGGTCCTTTCTGATCCAACCTTCTTACAAATGAGAGACATTGTTTGTAGTAATAAATTAACAATGAGTGATAACCAAACGAACCAACTCAATACTGTTGACATAAATGCGAACATTGAATTCTCCAAAATAAGTGCAGACTACGATGATGCCCGATGTAGGCCTCGCATCTATCAGCGTTGGTTAGATGATACCTATTTATGCCGGTATGCACAAATCATTCAAGAATGTTGGCATGATGACTGGTCCGTGCGCCTTTCTGCTCTCTGTGTTCGTAAACGTGTGGAGCAAATTGAAAATGCGTTGAGGAAATCGTTGGTCAAGAAAAGAGAAGAGAACATTCCTTCAAATGTAAATGAACAGTCAGTACTTCTCACTGGCGGAACTAAAGTTTTACCTTGATTTTACACTCCATGATACGGAGACTTTTTAAACTTCCCTTTAAAATTTGCATTTAATTTTTATGTTGTAACTTCTCAAATACTGTCATTCTATAATTGATATAGTTGCTCCTCTAATATCGTTTTTATTGACATTGGTCTGTGTTTGTGGATACAGAAGTTTTATTATCGGTTGAATTTTTTTAAAACAACTGTTGAAACGCTGGGTGATGATATTAAACTTGGTTTATTAATATGACCGTTACTTAATATCGATGAATGCAATAACCCCATCGTATGAAGTACTTGCTATGTATCATTTATAATTTGATAGTATTTACTATTACTTTTCCTTAATTATATTATATGTACAGATGCTGGATCTCACCAAAATACCAAAAGTTAGATATACTGTATTTCTGTATAAAATATATTTTTGTGTCCTAAATATCAAAGCATTTCCGTAATAAACATTACTACTGTTTAAAGCCTAAAATATCCTGCTTCTCCATAAAAACTTACTTCCTGAAGTCTAAGCAAACAATAACGTCGATTTTTGTATCCCGTTGTTGGTAAAAATACCGACGTTAAATGTCCACCATGTAATGACGTTTTAATTCTAGCTGTGAGCACTAAACATCAATAACTAAATTATAAGTTATTTAAATCGTTTACATGTCTTGGTAGACAGTATAAATGAACCCAAGTAAGCCATTTACATAGAATCTGTTATATATTTTTGTCTAGTGGTAATGTCCTTAAACTGAGCTACTGGTGGATTATTTCTTTACAAATGAATTCTATTAAGTAGATTATTTGACAGTTTTGAGACCAAGCAGAAGCTGGTTCACTAAAACAAGTAAATGAGCCGACTCTATAAGTATTAAAAGAACGTTATACGTATTATATTAATTAATTTATTTCAAGAACTGCTTTACATGTTTGAAAGAAGACGTGATTAGTTGAGTGAGACAGACACAAACATCCGATCAAAAATGGTTGTATTTCGCATACATTTGCTTTATATATTGCTTGTTATCTTTAGTATATACGTGTTATGTCCTACTCACTTAATTTTTGATTTTTCATTCGAATTGTGTGACTGCGTAGGCTTAGTAAACTAGGTTCGGGATGAGGCGTTAGCTACCGAATCATGTGTACAAGGGTCCAGTTAACCATCTTGCACCTCAAGTGGTGTTCGTCAAGGTTGTCCGCTTTACCCATTTTTATTTAATTTTATCATTGACATACTTTTAGAGTTAACTTTGTCATCGTCTGACTTCTCTGGGGTTGACCTCCTCCCAGGAGATAAACTTGCTGACTTAGAATATGCAGATGATATAGTTCTCTTAGGCGAAGATGCTGATAAAATGCAGAATCTTTTGACTACCTTAAGCATGAATGTAAGGCGTGATCAGTTCTATGTAACAATCGTAATATAATGACATCTAAGGAATTTTGTCTGATAAAATTCTAAAGAGAGCATCAGATGCGTGCACACCTTGTTAAGAGGTCTAGTGTAGTGATCACATCTATAATGGTAGTTGCATATAACGGAACAGTCACATACAGGAATATGTGACAAACTGATAATGTTCGACGATGGTGACATCACTACGAGCAAGAGGAATAATAAAACAACTTGGCGGTCAGTTTGACAATCGGACTACGCACAATGAAGGTCAATAATAATTCTAGAAGATTCTGATACGCTCAGGTTTTACATGCACGACAGGTAAAGCAAATTTTGTAGAAATAATGATAATAATCATTTATCTCCTGGTATCGAAGAGCAATCTGTTCTTACATAAAAGATTGGCGAAAACACAATAGATCATAATAAGACTATGTAATTACACAAACGAGGCAGACTGAGATAAACGACGATTCAATTTGACATATATGCCTGGAGGTTGTCAGAATTGAAACTGTTTATATACAGGTGGACAGAATAAGCGAGCGTCACAGAATATAAAGTTGTAAATTGTTCGGCACTATACATGTAGACAGTAGTATGCCTGGAATGACGGTTTAAAAGTGAAGGACAGTCATCGTGCAAGATAAATAAATAATCCTTCTATCGATTGAAATACCACTCGTTAATAGAATACCCGCACCACAAGAGCCGAATAACGTGTAACCGTAAACATATTAGCGTATCTGCGGATGTAAAGGGAAAGAGAAAAAGGGGAGTGTAGAGTCTGCAGGAGATATAAATAAGGACACCCATGATCTGGGGTGAACGACTTGGGTTCGTTGTTATGGGGTATAGGTTAAGTAGGCAGCCAGAAGCAAAGATGTCTGAAGTCACTGCTCCATTTTTTGAACAATTTGACCAAGAAAATGGGTGGTTTTGAGAGTGATAACTATAATGAAAATATATGGTTATAAGGTACATAAAGAGGGCTTTACGTAGACTGGATTTCGTTACAAGTAGGAAGTGCTGGCTAATGGGTTAATTTGTAAAGATGATTGGCGTTAATTTTAAGGAGTTAAGACCAAAGAGGAGGAATTATGGATATCTAACACCTCGATAGGTATTTCTGATTCTTAGTGTTACCTAATATATAAAAAAAAGTTGTAGGCTACGTGGAATATCCAACTCTACCTCATCTACCATCCTTAATCTTAAATGGTCATTGAGCGTTACATTGTTAGAAGGCACTGAAAAATGATCGATGTAGATAACGGTGCACTGTCACGGAACTCGCCTTAACGCAGCATCTTCGGCATCAACTCCAAAATGGCTGTAAATTAAGTAGAGCTCAATGTGAACTAGGGTAATGTTAGGGTAAAATTATATCTTTCAGCGAGATAAAGCTAACCCTGATAGAGAAAATGTATGGAAAATATAAGAAACGAGCCGTGTCGATAAAAGTTATATCTCGGAAAGTTCTGGGGGCAGAGGATGCTATACAATTAATTGCTATCGTTCCTTTTTTTCATTCATTTCAGTATCTTGTAGTGGATATCTAGTAGCGGTAATGTTTTCACTATGCGTAAGAGTGTGCAGAACTGTTGTTTTCAAATCTCCCTCTTCAGTTTCAATTCATTGGACGAAGTCAAACCTATCCTATCTACAAGCTGATGACGAAATGTTTACATACTCAGACAAAAGACCAGTCTCTATACTGAAAAATGAAGAAGAATATAAATCCCTCCACTAATTAATTTGGCCGAAATTCCAGGACGGTACGTATTTCTCGTTTCAAAAGCGCTAAACTACTGGCAGAGGAATTTCCATCTAAATTCTCACCCTCCCTCTTAATGAAAAAAACATACCTACATTTCTACATATTCTGTAACCTGTAGAGTGATAATTCAGGCCATGTGGAGCTTAGGCGTGTCAAAACCAGGGAGTTTATGGGAAACTTTAGTCCATACGAATCTATGGGCTAAGATAGGATCCCTTCGAAAGTCCTTAAGGAATGTGAGAAGTACTTTAACTACCTCCTTTGGCTATTCTTTAGCCGCGAACGGACTCCGACTTTCATGGAAGTGGATGTATTCCTACACGTATACAAGCTAGTTGACAAGTGTAAGCCACCAGAAACAGGTGATCTTGCCTTCGCCAACGGATGTCAATAATAGGATCGTTAACGAATTACTCCGCAGTCATTTCCCACACAGTTCTCTTCCACAGGCCTCATATCATGGTTTACGCTCGGGTGGATCTAGTAAATAACAACTCACTGACAGCATAGAGTAGTTGAACTTTGTTAGTATAACATAACTATTCTTTACACACCGCCGTCTTGCATTTCCCCAAGGCGCAGGTCGTGATAGAATTACTTGTTTGAAATTGATATCACTGATAGTGGTGGTGTTTGGTGGATTGCCTAAGGAACTATACGAAGGAGGAAATTTCTTTACACTAGGATCCATTCTGTTCTGGCCGATTAAAATACAAATGTAGAGTAGCGCGGGCTCTGTTATCTGATAAATCGTCTTCTTGCCGCTTATTAGCAATCAGTCGCCCAGATTAACTTAGTAACCCACCCCATACGCGGATGGTCTCGAGATTTGGGGTGTGATAGAAGTACCTACAGCTATCTTAATTTCCTAAGACGACTGCAACACAAAGTCAGGCTACCAGTAACTCACTACTAGCCAAAACTAGTAAATTCCAACAGTAAACAGCAGTGATGTAGTCACACTGTACAGCATTTGCGGTTCCAGCACAATTCTTTCCACCACAAAAAATAACTTTAGTGTAGCATTTTTGTAACACCTTAGATGCCCCCCCTTCCAGTGGCATTCTGGAGATAATATTGTTCCATCCACTCTAGGGATCCTCAGTACAGCTCTGGCCGGTATTGGTCACACTGAAATTATTTATTACTGTTTCTAGTACTCGCCTAAAAACACGTCTTGAAAAAAGTCGTATCACGTCTTACTTTTATAAAGGAAATATTTCCGTCAGAGGACGTGTACAAAAAATTAACCGAAAATGTAGTTGAACTTACTCAGCTTACTTTATTTAGCTCATCTTTCGGTGTTTAACCAGCGTCTAGTGTAATGTAGAGGAATTAGAGGGTGAAAAGTCATGACACACCATACAGCTAATACCTCTTCCAAGCCAACAGGAAGGCGAGAACAAAAGGAAGGGAAAGCGATTGAAGGGAACAACAGGGAACTCTAGGGAACAGGATACATAGGTTAAACAAGGAGGGATAAGGAGGTTATGAGGAAGTAAAAGGAGTATACAGGAAGGTTTTTGACATTTAACCGTGTCACAACCTATAAGTGTGTCGATGTTGACTTAATGGCCGAAACTAAGTATACGATTATTATCAGTTAATACTAGCTATTGATTAATTTTACGACTGTGTTATCAGTATAAGCCCAATTTTCTTCACCGTAATTATCTTATGAGCTCAACCGTGACATTACTGTATTCACTAGATTTCTCATTCCTTGAGGCAGCTTCCGAGTGACGCTCACCTTCTCACAATACTGCCTTTGTGTTAGTAAGATCAGTAGCCAAAAACAATGTACCAAGGTGAAGAGGATGAAAGCTTAGAAGTTGATTTCAAACATTAGTTATCATATATCTACTTTGTGCAGACAGCAGAAAGTTGGCTGACTGAATTCTGTTTGATAACGGTGTCACTCCAATGAACTTGTTTACCAGTAACTTTTCATTAACAGAAAAGAGGTACGATGGTTTAACAGCATTTACCAGATTAGACGATACAAATACAAAAAACAGCAGCAAAGTGACTCTCATTCCAATCCCCAAATACTACTATTAATAAAATTACACTGATTTTTAGGCAATAAATTAAGCCTTCGGTCTAAATTTAGATTCCAGTTCTCTGGGATGTCCGGGACAACCGAAGACCATACGCCAACTATACATCAGGATAGTAACAAAAATAATACTGATAATAAATTTGACGGTTCCTGGTGCCTGTAAGATTATGATGTTGTTTGCTTGCGTGGATCCAAGCCTGACACCATGTATTCAAAGTACCCTTAGAAATATTTGTAGCTGTAGTAGTAGACTGACCGGAAAGGCATGTAATATCACAATAGGTTGGAACCAAATGTTTTGCGCTATTTGAAATGCTGGTTAAACCAAGGGCCTATAGAACATGTACACCTCTAGTTCAACCATGATGGCCTGCAAGTTTCTAAAACCCCAGGTCAACAGTTGTGACCTACGTAAAGATGTATGTGTTATTATACAAACAGGATTAATCGTTTCTATCATTAGCTGGGTTAACTTATTTGCAAGATCAATTGTTTAGACTGATTTCTACTGTATAATATGTAGTGTGGTACGTCTGATTGGCTTATGCGAAGTTACACCTCCTGGTGACTCCATTAATCAGGAGCACCCTAACCATGGCAGCCATGCTTGCTAATTAATATGAAACTGGCTAGTAGGTTAACTGTGTTTAAGTTGATAATAATAAGAAATCATAAACATATCGCTTTGTAACGAGTCCCATGACGCAGATTAATTAATACATAATTATCCACATCTGCCTTTTTTCGGGTCTTCAAACAACGTGACGTTCACTGACCACTTAAAATTCAGGACGACAGATGAGGTGGAGTTGGATACTACACCGACTCAACACCATCCTATCAAAGTAATCTCCTCACTGTTGGTACACATAGCGGGGCCAAGATATTGCAACACGGTGGGGAACCTCTGAAAATATGGTTACGGGACCTGCGTTCCAGGGCTTTGAAAATAGACAAGTTGTGTCGGTGTGTAGCTTTCCGATCATATGTGATTCTCCAGCTAGAAAATATGATGAAAATTCACGGCAGTGTTATAAGGATTCTGTGAGTGGACTTGTAACAAACAGCAGGAGATTTTTCCAAAATAAAAACACTTTTAATGTCTACATCCCAGTGCACTGAATTTACGAACTAAAAGTCGAATGATATTAAGTAAATTTTTAAGTTTCCATGGACTAAGCCATGAAACAAAGTCGGAGACAGTATATACAATTTTGGGAACGACTGATAAAAATGTTGTTTCCGACTTCCAGTCTTGTAAATTACTAATTTTGAGGTTTTGTGTTACTTGAATTTTTTTCTGCCTACCTACAGGGACATCTCATTTCGTTGATCTAAGGCAAAAAGAAAGTGAATCTCCCGGTAACATACAGGTAACTGTATGCCTTTGCTATCAAATAAATAAGCATGAATATAACCGCAAAGTGGTTGTAGATTTTCATATTTCAACTTTGGAGTGCTTTCCTGTTCATCATCATAAGTATGCGTTTATGCTTTCCGTGATAACCTCAGTAATTTGATAAAACCTTGTTAACTGTTAACCAGCTGTCTGAGTGTCATCATACGTTTTTGTATAAACAGTTTTCGTCAAATCAGTTCACTAACTTAACGGTGACTTTTATGAACCTACACTACTTGGTAGTAATTATTCCCGCCTCATACTCCAGGGCTTTAAAAAAACTACAGCCCGAGAATATTTAAAGTGCTGCTAAACACACCTATTAAATACTATTCACAAATAAACTTTATTTTCTACTCCTTATTTTCTAAAACGCCGGCCATTAGATTGAGTTATTTCAAGCACATAGCAGACTCGCTTTCTTGAGTTGCGCAGATGTGTGTAAAACTGCCATAGTATAAAATATTGAATTAAACAAGAAAGAGTGCAAATTCATTATGAACAAATGGGGGAAAAAGAAATTTGTCTGAAGTAAGGGAAAAATAGGCGAAAAAATACAGGGCGAAGAATAGCTCTGAACTATCACACCAAATGTAACTTACGAAGACGCCGTTTTAAGGTAGAAGGAATAGCTCTCTACAATTTTGTGGTAATATTTCTGTGATTAAAACATGTAAATTCTGACATTTGTTACACGAAAAGATGGTGACAGCATATTCTACCAAATCTTTAAAAAGTTTCGATGCCTACTTCATTTCTTTGGGCACTGAAGAACGATGTTCTATAGGATATGCCTGATACTCTGAATCTTGACTGATCTTTACACCCTCCGTTTCAGATGGAAAATAACAAATACAGCATATACCCACAACCAGTAATACTTTTTTGCTCTGTAAACGTATATTTCAAGTAACAAGCACAATAAATTGTTGTACGTGTAGAATATATTTTTCTACCGGATACAATTTTATTTACCTTGTCATTTTCACGCAGATTTATATTTATTCAACAGTGATCTAATAATGTTGCTGACTACAAGTTAACACTCTTCAATTATAGAAGTCGTACGATTGAAATCTAATGTTGTTGGAATCAGTCATTCGCACATTACAAATTGCTGGGCGCGTCAAGGTGAAAGCATGGTAAAGTCTATTTCCGTGTGATATTCTCCAGGCTATCGTAAAACTAGTTAAAAATAAAGCATATTTCAAACGATTTCAAGTTAAATTCAAAAGGCGAAGAGGTAATGCATCTATTGAAATACTGTACATTTAATTGTGTAGAAGGTAAAACTGATTACTATGCTCGAAAGCGTTTGATTTGGCAAGATAAAAACAAGTATAATACACCTAAGTACCGTCTAGTAGTCCGTTTTACAAACAAGGACATAATTTGTCAGGTTAGTGCTAAGCTGATTTGATAATGATTACTTAGATAATCTACGCACGTATTGATGGTGACCGAGTTCTGTGTTCTGCCTACGCTCACGAATTACCTCGATATGGGGTTAAGGTTGGGCTAACTAACTATGCTGCTGCTTATTGTACTGGTCTACTGTGTGCAAGACGCGTACTAAAGCAGTTAGGTTTAGATGGCCTGTATGCTGGAGCTGAGAAAGTTGATGGTCAAGAATACCATGTGGAAAGTGTTGGCGGAAATAAATCAGCTTTCAGATGTCATCTTGATGTTGGCCTTGCACGAACTTCATCTGGTGCCAATATTTTTGGTGCTCTAAAAGGAGCAGTAGACGGTGGTCTAGATATTCCGTATTCACCCAGTAGATTCCCCGGCTACAATCAAGAGTCTAAGGAGTATAAACCTGAGGTTCATCGAGCTAGGATACTTGGTCACCACGTCGCTGAATATATGAAGCAACTTCAAGAAGAAAACGAACCCGATTATCAGCGTCAATTCAGTGGATATATAAAACATGGGATTACTGCTGATAAAATCGAAGAGATGTATCTTTCTGCTCACGCAGCTATCCGGGCAGATCCATCACATATCGCTCATGAAAAGAAAAAAATCCAACCGAAAAGATTCAATCGTAAGAAGATGTCCTACAAACAAAAGAAGGAACGTGTTCGACAAAAGAAAGCCCTTTATCTTTCACAGCTTAAGAAGGAAATTGCCGTTGTTGAGTAGTTAACTGTTACAATAAAATGTTGGTATGATGTATTGTGTTTTTAGTCAGTTAAACTATTCAGTTTACTCCACCTTCCAAAACTACTTAAAACAGTCTGATCTAGGTTTTGCTTCTACGCATTTACTCATTGTAGTTGATCCATTGTGTATCCATGCTGTTTTCTGGACTAGTTTAATCCATAATTTTATATTTTTGACTTGCGGTCTCCCGCTTTATGGAATCTGATCGAAGAGTAGCACGTTTAACTAACTATTTCGGTATTTTGTCCACATTCGTCAAGTACGTGCTCCAAGTAGACAAAATCTAGAGCGAACTCTCGTCACAGACATCCGTCTCTTGTATTACAACTGGTGTCTAATTACATGAAGGTTCCAAGATACAAGTGACAACCTAGGATCGGTTTTAGTTTTGTGTGCTTATTCTCCGTTAGTTTTGATACTTTTATACTTTCCGTTCTTCGTTTTCATAGTTGTATTATGCGATGTTTACTCTCTCTGGGGATCATAGTTCTCACTATTACTGGATTTCCCAGGTTGCATTGGATTCCCAAATCCAGTTAACCGAGTATTCAATTGGTAAGACCTATTTTAAAAATTGGAGAGACAATGTGGATTGTTGGGAATAACAGCACTAGATCTTACTGAAATCCATTTATGCCACCTAGTTAGACAAAAGTACATTACTTTCGACATTGTTCCGCAAACACCGCAGCTCCAGTGGCATCGTATCATGATACTCGCTACAAACAAGTCCAAAACCCTATGTTCAGCTGGATTGGGCTCAGTTACATATGAACGTATCGCTTGTAAGAAAGGATGTTTGTCGATGAATTTTGATCCACTTATCCTCACCTGATTTAAACTTCAGCCTATGTGGTGTTTCTAGCTAAGCATTACTCGTTCTTTGGAAATTCCTAAAGTTAGCGCAGTTCTGCAAGGTGTTTTGTAATGTTATCATATACAAAGTGGAGCGATAATTCAGTTGAACGAATTGGCTCATTTCAGAGGCTTTATTAATGGATTCTCCAACTCGAAACTTGTTGTCTCGGATTATATTCAGCTTCTGTTGTATATGATGTCATAAAAGTCATGCTAACATCCTTTTTTAGGGAATTTGGTAGCTGCGTGCGATGAGCTTAGGCTTCCATATTTTTTAGCATCACATTGTGCTGACACTATAAGTCGGAGTTATTCATTTGCCTACAGTAAGGCTATGGATCCTCTTACCTTGGTGTATTTGCCGGCTCCAACATAAAATTCTTTTAATAAACAGTCATGCATAATTATGTTTGTTTTACTACATTTTTCTTAAAGCTGACTATCAGATATTCTTTACAGGTATGAAACGGATCGTGGGTTAAGTGAAATCATTACGAAAAACCCGCTCAGTTTCAACCTCAATACATGATCAAAGTAATTTCTCGTCATTCAGACGCACATGATAACAGTGCTTAGTCGCGGTGGGTGGATCTATGTTCCGTTTGCGACACAGGTATTATTGAATACCTTTTCCACCAAACTATCATGTCAGCAGAGAATGCACTTGATCTTAGGCCAGTAGTCCATTATATGTTCCGAACGCAGCCAAAACACTGAGCCTCTTATTAAAGGTTGGGCAACAACTGGCAGTCTAAGACCTTATGCCGCCTTCCAACTTCTTCCCATAACAGAGATATAGACAGTATGAAAATCTTGTTGTGTTACAATATAGTATGACCACTTCGGTTAAAAGTCGAGTACATGACTTTGTACTTGGCAAGTGGCTTACATAAAGATTGTTTGGATTAGTTTGGTCCTTATACAAGTGACACGTACTAGGAATGCTTGTGGGGTGGTAGTCAGTTGTGACATGATTCTTTATTCAGGGAAGTTGGCATAGTGCTTATCTTTTGTTTGTAGTGGACCTGTTGGTATCAAGCTGAGCTTCCTGTGTTTGCGATCACAACTGAATGGGCTAGGAGGTGCCAAACAAAAACATTGCGTTATTGTATGAAGTCACTAACTCCTAATCTGGGCAGTGTTTGTAGGTACTGACTACTTATTGAGTTCCAGATGACATGGCTGAGGATCAATCATGGTGGCACAGTTATATTCCTTATCTTCCCTTAGTGTGAGCTTACGATCATTTTTTTTGCCTTTCCGTGAATTAATTCTCCCAGTACCATAATCTGTATGTCCATGAGCGAATTACACCCATTAATTTTTCTTTAATAATTGGCGTAAGCACTTGAATAATTATTCGGTAATAATGAAATGTATGAAATATGAGGAGTTTCATGTTTCCATAGGACTTCAACAATATAGAACTAAGATCGTGATTAAATATTTACAAGTATGCCCTGTGGAAACTACTTTTGTTCAAACAACGATGTCAGGCGGTTTGAGGTTACTGGGAGTTTACCGTCAGTCAGACGATTTATATGTTTAGTTCTTACTCTAACACCTGGATATATGCATTAGATTAACTGATACTCATTGGGCTTAGAAACTTGATCGTAAGGAATAAATTACCATCTCTGATGATTTCGTGAATATCAGAGCTGAAATAATGCCAGTCAATTGTTGCATCCCAGTAACGTGTTTTCATCAGGTTGCGTAAATTATTTCTTAGAAGGTGGAACAAAATAAAGCTTGACCAAAATACAAAATGATATTATGTTAAGTCAGGACGGTTCCAGAACAGTGTATTTCACATAATTTGAGACTTTAGGATATCTTGCTTAGGAAAGTACCTTTAGATTAGCTTCCGTTCCTTGTTTCCCTTACTCCTTGACTGCTGAATATTATAGTATAAAAACTGGTGTGCAGGCCATATATTAACTAAATACAGAGCAATAGACGAATAGTACTTAAATTCAGTGTTTGTAATATTCTTGTGCGACTGCTACACTCGAACATTTTAGCTGAGGGTTTTCGCTTTGTGCATACATTTAAGCATATCACATTGAAGTATGGTGGTTGCAATTACGTTGTAAATAGCCAAAACTGTATGTATGATCAACATAAAACCTGGCACGTGTGCACCGGTCCAAGTTGCCATACCTCCATAGCACCGCAACATTAACACCATATTAATAGAAGTAGAAGTTACTTCAATAATGACAATAATAATAATAACAAGGAGTGTGAACACATAGAATATGGTTCAGGAAGCGTAGAAAGTTATGAAATAATTTTAAGCTCACGATTTAAGTGGAAACAATGAGTGGATACATCGCTGTTGTGACTGATTCTGAGCCACGCCACCCAGTGTTTCTAGCCACTAGTTACGGTATTCATTAGGACCATATCCACGTAGTCCGCAGCTACCGACACGACTCAAACCAGTAGTCAGTGACTTCATAGACTGATGCAATTGTTTTAGTTTTGCCGTCTTCCATCTTGCTCCTATACCAGCCAACATGGCGCGTCGAGGAAGACAGTGGTTGGGCATACGCAACACATGTCCCAACCACCTCAATCGATGAAGATTTACAACCTCATCGACTGGTTTACCACATTTGCCTGACACTCGTCGTCTAACCTCGCTATTATTTATTCAGTGATCCCATCTGGTTCAAGCGATCTTTCGAAGACGTCGATGGTCAAAAACTAGTAACCTTCAAGTGTCGTCTACCCTTAATGGCCACGTCTCACACCCATACAGTAAGACAGAGCGAACTGTTGCGCAGTACACTCTCCCCTTCGTTGAGACGAATATCTCGTCTACGCCATAGGTGACGTAAGTTGGCAAAAGCCAAACGAGCTTTGTAAATTCATACTGAGATTTCGTCAGAGACTAACCCATTAGGGCTAATCAAACTTCCAAGATAAGTGAAGTGGTCGACGTGCTCAACTACTTCACTCCCTATCTTTAGCTCAGGTGTTGACGAAAACTAGTCCTGGAGCAATAGTTTGCATTTAGAGGGGGAGAAACGCATCCCGAACATAGTTGCATTCGAGCTTATTGCTGTTAAAAGATTCTGCATCATGTCAGCGTCTTCGCCAAACAGGACTACATCGTCAGCATATTCTAAGTCAATAAGTGGATTTCCTGGTAGGAGATCATTTCCTAAAAAGTCAGACAGTGAGTGTGATTTCCAACAGTATGTCGACTATGAAATTAAACAAAAATGGGTAAAGTGGGCAGTCTTGACGGACACCACTTGAGGTTACAAGTTCGGATGACAGTTCGCCATATGCTCTGACACGACTAATAGTGTTTGAGTATAGAGCCTAAACGAGATCTATGTATTTCTGGGGTACGCCTTCCAATTAAAGACAATGCCATAGAACTTCTCGGTCTATAGAGTTAAATGCCACCTTCAGGTCAAAAAACCACTATTGTCGGACACCGAGTATTTTTTACACTCTAAAACCTGGCAAACGGTGAATATCTGTTCTGCACATCCGCGACCAGATCTGAGACCGGCCTGGTTTTCTCGTATTGTTAGATCACGAGTTGTAGCAAAACGTCTGATAATCATAGAAGCTAGTATTTTGGACACTATATTAGTCAAACTGATCCCTCTGTGGTTATCGCAGGACGATTTTGGTCCTTTCTTATATACTGGGACGAGTAACTATCGGCACCAGTCAGACGGAATTATGCCAAGTTCCCAAATATTGATCAAAATACAAGTAAGCCTAATCGTCAAAGTGGGACCACCATCCCTAAAGACCTCTGAAGATCGCCAAAGTTAAACAGACACAAACAACTTTTTACACACATCAGGATGAAGAATAGGGTGCTGATAAGTGAACTGTGGAGAACGAAGTCAGCATGGAAAATTGGAAATGTTAACCATTAAGATTGCGTGGAGGGAAACAATTGAACGTATCTGCACCACTGTGTCCTATTTTAAGCTGTTTCATCAAGTCTCTAAACAAAATCTATGGTTATTTCGTTAATTCTTATTAAAATGTTTGAATCTATCTTCACTGATTGGACCAACAGCCAATTACTGAACAGGTTAGTGTCATGGTCATGTGATTATTACTTTTCTCCACCCAGTTTTAACATGCTAAAACAGACAGTAGCTGAGAATGTGTTACGTATATACAAGCCATCTCAGACAACGAAAGATCAGGTTTTCAACTTTACTTCGTACTCTACGCTTAACATCGAAATCACAAAGTTCCTCGCTCTGCCACACGAAAGCACTTCAGATACAATGCAACCTGTGGACATCTTTTGATTTAAAAGTTATACATCATACAGCTATAAAACGATGGAAAGCAAACTGAAGCGAAGTATACTTTATCCCCCCCCCTATCAAAGAGAAGCTGATTCCATCAGGTACTATAGACACGATCTCCAATTTATTCTGTTAGTGGATTACATCTGACCACCCGCCTATATATTATAACTACGGCTTAGAAAGCTAGAGACATGGATATACAGAGAGACAAACACAATTCATGTAGTACTAGTCCATATAAAGATTATCTTTACTAGTCTTGTCCTATCACGTTCAACTATATTACACTAAGCTGATGCTGGGATAATAAACCGTTTTTCAGCTCGTGGATAACTTCTGTCGGGAATTTAATGTAAACCGATTACGCAAATGGAAAAGCCATTGTAGACAGGAATTTCGCAACAATAAATTAATAATATATAATTTTCTGCGTTAGTTAGGATTCACCGAGACATTCCTATGACTTAGCAAAAGCTAGAGTCCCAAGTATAGCGAATGGCATTCTAATCTTAATTTATCTACATAAGTATGAATTAAGTGAACAGCCAACCTTGTACTAATTTTACATTAAGATGTATTACAGTCATATTCCCAACTGTTTGGGTTAAATATTTTAATAGGTAAGCCTGCTATTGTGTATCATTATAATAGCTTGTGACAGAATATTCCCTTTTAATTACTTTTTATATCCAACACGGTAGTGTTAAAGATGCAAGATGGTTAGTCAGTCAGTTACAACGTAGAACTTTGTACATGTGCACATCAGTCCAAGTTGCATACGTAACACATGTCCTAGCCACTTCAGCTGACGAAGATCTACAACTTCATCAATAGATTTACCATACTTACCTAGTACTCTATTCCTAACTCACGTATTGCTTACTCGGTGGTCCCAGTGAACACGAGCAATACTTCGAAGACATCTATGATCCAACGCAACTCCGCCTGGAGCCCCCACAGGGTTTCTGCCGGTCCCAAGCCCGGATAAAGGAGGAGGGTTGGGCATGGGGTTAGCAACCCCATCCCGTAAAACAACTATCATGCTAAAAAACAGCTTACGAATAAAAATCTTTATAACCATTCTAACTCTGCCCTGGAAGTTAACCGCCCTCATACCGCTAATAGCACTCGAGTTCACCTTGTTTATGATCAACACGTTCTCCATCTCTGGTCTCTACTTGTAACACTTTCCTACAGTTTCTATGCGCGCCACTTTTACTGGTTACCAGAGTTCCCAAACTATCATACCAGGTCTCCTGAAGCCACGCTCTAAACTTCATGTTGGAGCTTTTAATGTGCGTACGCTGTGTCAATCGGTCAACAGGCTGCCTTAGCTAAAACATTAGACTCTCTTGCAATGATGTATGCTGTGTCTCCGAAACACGCATACAGGATCCCAGCATGGTCATCCGTTTGACCTCACCTAGTCAATGCAACGGAGCAACACACTTCACTCTTCGTTTATCTGGAGACACTACAGCTAGCTCACGTGGCCTTGCTGGTGTAGGTATAGCACTAAGCTTACGTGCAGAACAGGCTCTTCTCGAGTGGATTCCTGTAGACAGTCGTCTATGTGCTGTCCGTCTAAATGGCTCAGTACGAACTCGGAAAGATAGGGACACACGCCGATGCCTTTTTGTCGTCTCTGCTTATGCCCCCACTGATTGCAGCACAGATGAAGTGAAGACGACTTCTATATGAAGTTCTCTAGCCTCCTTCAGAAAGCTAAGCACTCAGACATAGTAATTATTGCAGGAGATTTTAATGCCCAAGTAGGTAGACTAAATCAGGCTGAAAAGCACCTAGGTGGGTTACTCGGCATCCCAGCCCAGAGAACAGACAACGGAGATCGTCTGTTGCAGTTATGTTCAGACTACCGTTTATTCTTAGCTAGCACAAACTTTAAGCATAAGGCGAGACACTGTTTAACCTGGCGACCTCCAACATCTACGCAACGATGGACACAAATTGATCACATCGGCATCAGCTACCGTTGGAGAGGTTGTATAGAGGACTGCCGCTCTTTCTGGGGCACGTGCCTAGACTCTGACCATGCCCTAGTAAGAGCACGTATCTCTATGCGTTTTACTGGTCGCAGAAAGGTTACATCGGGCAATCCCTTTAGATATCACTTTGAAAGTGAGAAGGCGAAGATTGCATTTAGGAATGGTTTGGCTAAGCATTTAGTCGCCCATGACCAACAGGTTTCCCCCGAAGTAGCTTGGAATGATTTTAAAGCAGGTGTATACGCAGCAGCGCTATCAGCATCTAACCCCAATCCAATGAAAGACCATTGGATCTCTAGTACTTCTAGGGAACTGATGGAGGCTCGAAAACTCATTCCAGCAGGCTCGGAGTATGATGAAGAGCGACGACAACTGAAACGTAGACTGACAAAGAGTCTGCGTATGGATCGTGAACAGTGGTGGGCAACAAAAGCAAAAGCGATAGAAGCGTCAGCAGCGACAGGCAATAGTAGACAGCTGTTCCGACTTATTAAGGACACCGGTATCAAAAAATCGGCAGTTAGTGAAATCATCTCCGAAAAAGATGGGTCGTTGATCTACTCTCAATCTAGAAGATTAGAACGCTGGGCAGAACACTTTCAGGAACAGTTTAACTGGCCCCCAGCCACGCTTAGCTTACCCACAATCTCCAAGCTACCCGAATGGAAAACTGACACAGGTCCCCCAACTCTCAGTGAAGTTGAAAACGTCATAAGTAAATTGAAACATGGGAAAGCAGCAGGGCCTGATATGTTGTCTACCGATATCTTCAAGGATGGTGGTATAGTTTTAACGTGCAGGTTGACTGATATATTAGCCAAAGTCTGGGAACTAAACTCCATCCCATCTGACTGGTCTCGATCGCTGATTGTTCCAGTCTACAAAAAGGGACAGAAATCCTCTTGTGATAACCACAGAGGAATCAGTTTGACTACCATAGTATCTAAAATATTAGCCACTATAATCATCCGACGTTTAACCAACACTAGGGAACAACAGACTCGGGAAAACCAGGCTGGTTTCAGACCTGGCCGGGGCTGCATTGATCACATATTCACCCTGCGCCAGGTCCTCGAACACAGACATATGTACCAACGCCCAACTATAGTTGTATTTCTTGACTTAAAAGCAGCGTTCGACTCTGTTGACCGTGAAGTCTTGTGGCAATGTTTGTCATTAAAAGGCGTACCTCAAAAGTACATTAACCTTATAAAGGCTCTCTACTCGGTCACCACTGGTCGAGTCAGAGCATATGGCGAATTGTCACGAGAAACTTCATCCTCAAGTGGAGTCCGTCAGGGTTGCCCCTTATCCCCATTTTTATTTAATTTCATCATAGACGTACTGTTAGAAATCTCTCTCACTTCTTTTAAGTCCTCTGGGATTAGTCTCCTTCCAGGAGGCTCTCTCGTCGACTTAGAATATGCAGATGATATAGTCATATTTGGTGAAGATGCACACAGCATTCAAGGTCTCTTGAACACGTTGAGTAACAATGCAGGCATATTTGGGATGCGCTTCTCCCCTCCCAAATGCAAAATGTTACTCCAGGACTGGTCTGCTTCTTCCCCCAAATTATTTATAGGGAGTGAAGTAATTGAATGCGTTGATCGCTTCACTTATCTCGGAAGTCTCATTACCCCTGGTGGTTCGGTGTCTGGTGAAATCTCAGCGCGGATTAGAAAGCTCGATTGGCCTTTGCCAATCTACGGCACTTGTGGCGCAGACGAGATATCCGTGTCTCAACGAAAGGCCGGGTGTACTGCGCAGCAATCCGCGCCATCTTAACATATGGCTGCGAGACGTGGGCCATGAAAACTCAAGATATGCGTCGTCTCCAGATATTTGACCGTAGGAATCTTCGTAACATCGCTCGTATACCATGGAATATCCGGACTAGTAATAGTGAGGTTAGACGAAAGGTTCTTGGGAAACACGGTAAATCAGTTGAAGAGGTCATTAACCTTCATCGACTGAGATGGCTAGGACATGTATTGCGCATGCCCGACCACCGTCTACCCCGTCGCGCCATGTTAGCTAGGGCCGAAATAGGATGGAAGAAGGTTAGGGGCGGCCAAACTAAAACATGGCATCAGTCCATGAAGTCCTTGACTACTGGTCTAAGCCATGTAGGTAGATGTAGACTACCTGGTTGGGGACCGCGTGATCGCAACAAATGGCTGGAGACACTAGGTGATATGGCTCAGAACCGGTCACAGTGGCGCAAGTGTATTCACTCTTTAACCTCATCTAGATCTTAAATTCTATTGTTATTTTCTGAACATCTTTACTTACTCTTCTCTCTTGTATTCTGTCTATACGTTACCTCAATATTCTCGTAGTGCTATTGTGGTATGGCAACTTGGACCTACAGGCGTTTGTGCCCGGTTCTACGTTGCTGATGATGATGATGATCCAACGCTAGGAGCCTACGAATATCCTACATCCTTAATGGCCATGTTCTACATCCATAAAGTAAAATGGATCGAACTGCTGCGCAGTAAATGCGTCCTTTGTCCGGAAGACGGACATCTCGCCTATGCCACAAGTGAAGCAAACTGGCAGAAGGCAATCGAGCCCTATGTACACGAGCTGGGATTTCATCAGATATCAGGCCGTCATGACTAGTGAGACTCCCAAGTTAAGTGAAGCGGTCAACACATTCAACTACTTCGCTCCCTATCACTAACTTCGGTGTCGAATCAAGCTAATCCTGAAGTAACATCTTGCATTTGGGTGCAGAGAATCGCATCCCAACCATCCTTACATTCATGCTTAAGGTAGTCAAAAGATTCTGCATTTTATCAGCATCTTCGCCTAAGAGAACTATATCATCTGCATATTCTAAGTCAGCAAGTTTATCTCCTGGGAGGAGGTCAACCCCAGAGAAGTCAGATGATGACAAAGTTAACTCTAAAAGTATGTCAATGATAAAATTAAATAAAAATGGGTAAAGCGGACAACCTTGACGAACACCACTTGAGGTGCAAGATGGTTAACTGGACCCTTGTACACATGATTCGGTAGCTAACGCCTCATCCCGAACCTAGTTTACTAAGCCTACGCAGTCACACAATTCGAATGAAAAATCAAAAATTAAGTGAGTAGGACATAACACGTATATACTAAAGATAACAAGCAATATATAAAGCAAATGTATGCGAAATACAACCATTTTTGATCGGATGTTTGTGTCTGTCTCACTCAACTAATCACGTCTTCTTTCAAACATGTAAAGCAGTTCTTGAAATAAATTAATTAATATAATACGTATAACGTTCTTTTAATACTTATAGAGTCGGCTCATTTACTTGTTTTAGTGAACCAGCTTCTGCTTGGTCTCAAAACTGTCAAATAATCTACTTAATAGAATTCATTTGTAAAGAAATAATCCACCAGTAGCTCAGTTTAAGGACATTACCACTAGACAAAAATATATAACAGATTCTATGTAAATGGCTTACTTGGGTTCATTTATACTGTCTACCAAGACATGTAAACGATTTAAATAACTTATAATTTAGTTATTGATGTTTAGTGCTCACAGCTAGAATTAAAACGTCATTACATGGTGGACATTTAACGTCGGTATTTTTACCAACAACGGGATACAAAAATCGACGTTATTGTTTGCTTAGACTTCAGGAAGTAAGTTTTTATGGAGAAGCAGGATATTTTAGGCTTTAAACAGTAGTAATGTTTATTACGGAAATGCTTTGATATTTAGGACACAAAAATATATTTTATACAGAAATACAGTATATCTAACTTTTGGTATTTTGGTGAGATCCAGCATCTGTACATATAATATAATTAAGGAAAAGTAATAGTAAATACTATCAAATTATAAATGATACATAGCAAGTACTTCATACGATGGGGTTATTGCATTCATCGATATTAAGTAACGGTCATATTAATAAACCAAGTTTAATATCATCACCCAGCGTTTCAACAGTTGTTTTAAAAAAATTCAACCGATAATAAAACTTCTGTATCCACAAACACAGACCAATGTCAATAAAAACGATATTAGAGGAGCAACTATATCAATTATAGAATGACAGTATTTGAGAAGTTACAACATAAAAATTAAATGCAAATTTTAAAGGGAAGTTTAAAAAGTCTCCGTATCATGGAGTGTAAAATCAAGGTAAAACTTTAGTTCCGCCAGTGAGAAGTACTGACTGTTCATTTACATTTGAAGGAATGTTCTCTTCTCTTTTCTTGACCAACGATTTCCTCAACGCATTTTCAATTTGCTCCACACGTTTACGAACACAGAGAGCAGAAAGGCGCACGGACCAGTCATCATGCCAACATTCTTGAATGATTTGTGCATACCGGCATAAATAGGTATCATCTAACCAACGCTGATAGATGCGAGGCCTACATCGGGCATCATCGTAGTCTGCACTTATTTTGGAGAATTCAATGTTCGCATTTATGTCAACAGTATTGAGTTGGTTCGTTTGGTTATCACTCATTGTTAATTTATTACTACAAACAATGTCTCTCATTTGTAAGAAGGTTGGATCAGAAGGGACCATATCGTAAAATGGTATCTGTAGGAAAGATTCCAATTTAAGATAATTACAGAGAATATGAAGCCAGAATGTCCTTAAACTCTGCAATTCGAAATTGGTTAGTATCAACCATTAATTAAAAATAAATTGTAAGTACAGTAGTCGTGAAGAATGCATTTGCTAGACCTTCCATGATTATATGTAATAATTTGAGTTCTTGAAGATTAAGGATTTTACGCAAAAATCGTAAGCAACAGATTCACTAGATATAAGCAGCTCATATTCAGCCATTTGTTCATGTTTACAATTATCTGTATACGCGAAAGTGCATGACGCCAGAGAACCAAGTAAGCTGCTAGGAATTTAGGTAGCAACTTGAGAATGCTTTAAGTCATGCACTTAATGAAGTAGCTCGTTACTTTGTGTGCTGCTGAGACAAAAAATGTGCCATCATACAAACACTCCTAAGTATTAGAGTTTGAAACATGGTGCCAGCAATGTGCTATCACCTTAGTGCTGGTTATAGCACTATTTAACAAAATTGCAAATCGGACTGTGGTTTTGTGGAGACAGGTATTAAGTTTAGTTGGTTAGATTCGTCACAGATTGATGTTGGTAGGATGACACTAAGAACCAGGGAGCATTAAACAGCTGTTCCGTCCTATTATGGGACTCCTCGTGAGCGTGCCTCCTCGATTCCGTCAGGGGAATCGAACCTAGGGCCTTCAGGTTAGTGAACGTTTATCCCTCTGCATAACTGGGGAACAATGGTAGAATTCCAACTTCTATCAACGTGTGATATGGAGCTGCACTGGTGAAGGGTCTTATACTAAGACCAAAGAGTTGTTAAGTGTTCTTTAGTACTCTACCAACATTAAGCTGTGACAAATCCAACCAATTAAACTTAATACCTATCTTCACAAAACCACTTCAGTTCAATTACGCTAATCAGCTTACTAGGAACTAACTTCGGGATGTTCCTAAAGTTCTAGTGAGAAGCCGTGATTGGTGGAGTACAAACTTGTCAGGAGTGAGATAGTTATCACTGATGACAGTGGATGATTGTCGCTCTATGTCATAAATCGATGTAGGTGGGAATCCTACCGATGGACTATGCCCTAGTGGTGCAAAGTGTTAGGCGTTCGCTAACCTGAAGACCCTAGGTTCAATTCTCCTGACGGAATCGAGGAAGTACGCTCACGAGGAGTCCCATAATAGGACGGAACAGCTGTTTAGTGCTCCCTGGTTCTCAGTGGCATCCTGCCAACATCAATCTGTGGCGAACCCAGTCAACTAAATTATAAATTGCAAAATTTCAATTCTGACCAGCTTATAAGCCATAATAGAAGTTGTAAGATCCTTAATTAAGTAGATAAGTGTTTGATCTGTTTTTTCTCACACTTAACTCACAAAAGTTTTAAAATGTTTTATTCCTATTATTTTCATAGAAAAACTTCAGTTGTGATAAATAGTGAATCAGAATGAGATAAAAATGTACCCACTAACGTGTATATGCCTTTTCATCCCATCCAGGCTAAACCACGATATGGAAGCAATGAAATAAACCGCTCTAAGAATTATGTGAACTGATGCCACTAGATGGACAAGAATATAATAGAACATCTAAGTTGAATAAAAACTAAAATCTACGAGTACTAGTCGGTAGAATCTAATGAATCAACGTGAATCCTTCTACTGATATTGGTACAGACTTTTATTCGAAGCACATTGTATTGAGTGATTAAAGATAACTAGAATAGAATATATGACTGACTTTGCTCGCTCAAATTACCACAAATTGTGAGTACGTTTTTAGTAAAAATTATAATTTCACTTTGTTTGGTGATTACTAACTTTTTGTATACAAGGAGAAATTCTTGCCTATCGAACATTTCACTGCGATAACACGGTCTAAAATTCACATATTAACTTCTGCCTTAATTCATAATGTATGATTTCTATAAAAACCGGAAAATTGGATACAGAAAATTGCTTTCATCAATGATCAATATTCAGACAAACTATATGTACAAACCTGATATCCTTCAACGAATTTAGACACGATCCCCTGAGTACAGCGTGCTATCTCCCAAAACACCAAAGCCATTGCATAAATGTCTGCAGCTTGATAAACTTCAAATGGTAAATAATGACATTTGTTTGCATTGTCAACACTGTCATTCGTTATGCACGAAGTATTGTTGGCACAATTGGTTGGTATTCGTGTTGCATCGATGGCCAAGAGCAACTCAGGTGCCATATAACGCTTAGTACCAACTCTGGGTCCAGCAGGAGGAGGACCTGAAAATCCACTGCACAATCTGTCTGACTGGGTTACACCACTAGACAAAACACCACTGCATACTGCTGAAGAAGATAAATTAGGAAATACCGGTCCGGTTGGGAGACTTTGTAAATTCACAAAGGCAAGACCCAAATCAGCGATACATGCAGTCATATCATGCATAACAAGCACGTTCTTTGACTTAAGATCACGGTGTGCAATAGAAGGTTTAGCATGTAACCCTTTTATTTCTGTGTGTAAAAAGGCTAAACCTGCAGCTATGGAGCATGCTAGACGTAGACCATCCTGTAGTTTCAGTGACTTATGACTTAGAAAATCATGTAAAGATCCATTAGCGTGATATGCTGTAATTAACCAGAGCTGAGTACAACCACCTCTCGAAATCATATCACTAGCGTAATATGCAAGAAGATTTGGGTGACGCAATAAGCCAGTGTTGTACACTTCTGTCTCACGAGCCCAGCTAGCTTCATCGCGACTGGAAAAAATTTTGACAGCGACTGTTTCACCTTGACATGTAGCCTTCCATACTTCACCAAATCGACCTTTTCCTATACACATTGTTAATCTAATATGACGTGCTACAGTCCTCTGAACAAGAAATGGAAGACCACTTCCGCTCCCGCTGGTGTAGCTAATAAGCTCAGATGAAGGATTAGGAACATTTACAATTTTTGACGACAGTTTGTCTGTCATTCTGGGTGACATAAGAGACGACAACTGAGGATCAGAAAACCGTTCGTCATTGAGTTTTATCAGATAATTAGGGATATCTGTAGTAAAGCTAGAGCGTTTACAAGTGACTTCATTAGCATACCGATCATAGCTTTTGATTCGTTTTTTCAAAAAGTACTTCCAGAAAAGCATGATACCCAGAAGTCCACAAAACAATGCAAAAGTAGGGAACGAAATTGCTGTCAAAATGGACCTCCACATAAAGCCATAGGTATTTATTCGAATAGGACTAATTAATTCAAGCAGACTCGAGTTCCGGTTACATAGATCCCCACTATTTGCGGAGCAACAATATAATAACTGTCTACCAACTTTTGAATTTCGGCAGAGTAAATCGATCTGATTTGTATGATTTGGAAAGCATCCATACGACTCATCATCTACATATGTTAGTGATAAATCCAGATTCAATGAGTGGAAACACCCCGTTGAGGATACGCAAACTGAACTGGAATATGGGCAACGGTTGAGAGGAGAACAATGACAAGAAACAAGTAAAGGTTGATTTTGCTTGCTATTATTCATTAACACTATAAATTTACATATACAGGAAAATGCATCCGAAAGAATGGGTGACTGAAAAAAAGTTATGTAAAAGGCGACATTAATCAGACAATATATAACTCAAGCTTTAAATAATAGTACGGAAAAATACCATATTTGAATCATTAACTGATTAATTGGTCAATAATGAAGTTTTGTATAACTGATGTTTCAGTTTGACAGTATAAAATAATATTGCAACTGAGCATCAATTAGCTAGTTTTAGGTGTATTTACGTTTTTAAAAACTCATTAAGAGATTTAAATGTAGTTGACCCAGTAATAGCAACCTAAGATCTATTGAAGGGATTTGGCAAAACACAGCGATATCCTAGATGTTCCCTGCTCTTGGTATCCTGAAGGAGACAATGCTTAATCCACACTAGGGTTCCTCACTAGAACTCCATGCAGTCTAATCTATAATTATTTATTACTGTTTCTAGTACCCACATTAAAACACATCTTTAAAAACCTCATATCACATCCCTCTACCTTAAGGAAGATATTCTGTCTGAGAATGTGTTCGAAAAAGTATCTGAAAATGTAGTAGGGCTTACTCAGTTTATCTTTCGATGTTAAACTCGTATTTAGTGCAGTATAGAAGGATAAGGGGGTACATGACTATGATGTGTCATAAACCTAGTAATCCTGTCCACTCTAACCACTCATAACATAATACCAAAACAGACGAGGACATTGATTTAGAATAGGAGATTAAAGGGCTCCCCAAAGTTTTTCTAACATTCCTGTGATCAGAATCAGTACATGCTGGGACTCGTTACCTAAAAAGATAATAGTGGCATATTCTATTAAATCTTTGAAAGAAGGTCCAATGACTGCGTAATTGTCATAGACACTGAATAACAGTATTCTAGGAGCAACACTTGCCACTCCTAGTCTTAATTAATCTTTGTGTCCTGTTTCAGAGAGAAAATAACAAGTACAATACTTCCCCATAACCAAGAACGCTGGCCGCCACCCAAATACAAATCTCAAGGAGCAACAAGTCAGCTTATTCTACAAAGCAGTATTTGAAAGGTTACTAGATTACATCCACTACAAAAACCAGATTTTAAATTTAATTCTGCATTGACTTCATTTCAATTACTTATGTGCTAACTGTCACGTAGTATCCTTAGCTCTTAAATGGATAGTGTCTAATCGATGTGAATAACCTGTCAATAATACCATGGGAAAATCGAGGTCCTGAAAACGCACCATTTTGTCACATCACAAGTACAGTAATGGGATCAATTTTAATAGCAGAGTATATTAAAGCCAAGAAATGCTGCGTAAATTCCGAATGACAGCTTTGAACGGAATGTCATGTATAATTTTATGTATTAGTGGTTTAGAATAAATCAACTTAACCAGTAAGACTCATAAGCCCATATATCCATCTGATACTTCTCAAATTTGTCAATTCTGAACTTTTATATGACATCTGCTATTAGCATAACTCTGCTACGTTGTATGAAAATGTCTTCATTCACTCTAAGATACTTTCAAGACAATTTCTTAAGCTACTAAACGACGAAAACCACCACTCCCTAGGCAATCTCATATATGTTGGAATTGACTTATAAACTATATGTTGTAGGACTTGAAATAAACCCACCTCCAGTCGGTCCCAAAAATAACTAAAGACAGTTACCGTCGAAAATCGCGCCAAAATTCTATTTTGATTCCTATTGATTGGTTTTTTAGGTAGTTGGAGGCAAATTCAAGGCATGTGCCACTCGATGTCAAGCCCTGTTAACGATTTACGACATTACCCAAACAACCAATAAAGTGTAAATAAAGACGACAATGTAACATTTTACGCCTGTCGGGTGTAAATAAATAGACATGTCTATTTATTTTCTAATTGATCTACCATAATTTGTCTGGTTTGACAGCAGTACATTTCAGGGTCGTGACCTGGGCATACTTTGATGTGTCACCTGTCTATAAAGTCAGTCTAAATAGTCTACCTAAAGTGTAAATTTGTAGACACGCCTAAATAGTTTATCTAAAGGCGAATTATCGATAATTCACACTTTATTCGCCTTGATTTACACTGAGCTCGCCTTTATTTATACACAGTTGGTTGTTTGGGTTTGGTACATTTGAACTGATTAAAATGTGGTTTGCCTTTAATTCTTGTCTGTTAAACCGATAGTATGACACTTGGATACTTTTGGACGGTTTGAAATGTCATTTCTTCATAACTACTATGCGTAATATGTATTGCTGCAGTTGAGTACATTCACACTGTTTGACATGTCCTTTTCATACAGCTGTATGCTAGCAGTAATATTTGTTTAGACAGTACATAGCTTTATCAAACAATGGAATGAAATGTCTATTTGGTGACATCCAGATGATCAATTATGTAGTTTATAAATGTCATCTCTAAATGCAGCCTTGCTGAACCTCAGATTTTTGACTTTACCTTTATATGCACAATGCCAAACGTTGCCCAGTATTTTGGCTTACTGGATCAGGAACCAATCAACATCAAGTGTGCCTGACAATGCTTTGCCTAAGCATGGTATAAATTCAACTGGTTTATAATGACTCCTATCATTAAGTATTGTTATAATTTGGCTGGATGTTGCCTGAAAACAATTTGCCGAGTACTAGCTCTAGTTTTGTTGTGGGCGGATCATCCAACGCAGGTGAACTTTTCCGACGAATTGTGCTGTTTCGAACTTTTCCTACTTGGATACAGTTTCATTAGGCACTAGAGGAGTTCATGAGTGTAAGTGTTATTAAAATTAAATAACCTATTTCAGGAGTCGAACACTTACTATGTTGTCACTTCAAGTCGTTACCTAGACAGGTCCGGTGACATGGAGTACCAGTATGCGATATACCAATGCACGTTCGGTATCTCACGTCCTCCTCGGGGTGCTGGACTTCGTAATAAGGGGCAAGTTTGTTTACTCTTATGATACTCATGCTCTATTCGGTGTAAGTATTTAGGTTGCCAGTCAAAAATAAGAGTGCGGTACTCTCCAGCTGGATATGAAACATCACACTTCCAGACAACATTACCACCTTTATGGCAACGGATTGCTCGAGACGTAGATTGTGCGATCTGAGCGTAATGTTATCCAACCTTTTGTCGAGAGGAACACAGATCCTCTCAAAGTTATGGATCTGGCGCATGCAGAACTTGGCAATGTCCTCCTTTGCAGTGATATTAGAAATGAGAGGACAAAGGTCTACGAACGTTAGATTTGTGTATGTGTAAATTGTGCAGGTATTGGTAATCTTAATGACCTTATACGACGTTAAGTACGATTGGGAAGGTCGAAATCCTTCGGGACAGTGGTGGTAATGTTTCGAAAATCATCTTTGCACGGAACGACATGGTAAACCTTTATGGGAAGTTCCTAGAGGTTGTTGGTATAGACTCCACACATAAAACCAATAAAATGGGGGGGGGTATGTCTTATCTAGTACTTTTTATGAAAGCTTATAGGTGGCCTTTGTATCAATTTGTAATAACTGATGGTTTTAGCAGAGGACAAACTGTATCATTCGCATTGACGCGAACCGAAAAACGAACATACAAAGCAGATTCTCCAGTCGTTCAAAAATATAATGAATGACACATCAAAAACAGCCACTTTTACTGTTGACTGTGCACCTGGACAACTTCGTGCTCTGAACGAAGAGTTCCCAAGCGTCTTGATTATTCTATGCTTGTTTAGCGTATACCAAAGCTTCCGGAAGAAAGTAAGTTCATTACATGGACAAAAGCTACCGTTTAGTTTTCAAACCCACTTGTCAAAAAATGGTTGTATCGAATGGCTCATACGCGTAGTTACGCCAATTATGTTACTTAATGTTAAATTATTGTTTAGATTTTGACATTGCGTCCGGATTATAGACCTTATTGATCGGGCTGCTGGCGCACATATACGTTAATATTGTTTGAGTTCACGGTCATAGTGGGCCGCTTCTTACAATAGATTCACCCTATCAATGGTTAACAGTACCAACAATCGGGTGGAAAACTCGCATCGACAACTGAAGCGTTACTTAAGGTAAAACGACCCCATGGAAATGACAGTCTTGAAAATTTGGAGATGGATTGACCATGACACACAAAGAAAACATATACAAGGCACTTTTATGCTTTCCAAATATTACAGATATGATGTAATTCCTATCGAGATACCGTTATTCCATTTAGATTCCTGAAAGCCCTAAGGTTATATTAAGGCGCCTGACACCTTTTGCAGAAAGAAAGGTTGTTAAGGACTACGAGCTTCGTCGACTTGACGATTTTTTTGCGAACGTAACTACCGCAAAGTTTAAGGAAGGCTACCACAGATTTTTCGTCGATCTCCATCTTGTTACTTGCACGTGCTAGTTTTATTGTGCATACAGACTTCCGTGTAGACACATTGTGTCCACGTTTTTATCCTCACTATTACATTTCGGTACTTTAGTTTGTTACAGTTTTTATTTCCAGATATGTTATTGTTGGGTAGGCTCAGAAAAGCCCTCGCAACAAGCTCAATCTGGCATAGAAATCAATAGGATATACTGTGTCCAATCAGAGAGCAGATAGCTTTTTATCCGAAACTTCTAGACAGAGAGACGTCACGTGCTATTTCTATGATTGGTCAATTGTCTTAGCACTACTCTGTTTAGAAGGTTACGGAATTCTCTAGAAACTTGAAGGACACTTATGATAATATATATATCCTAGTTTTATGTACATAATCGAACTCTTGCATTAAAGTGTCTTTGCAGTATTTCCTGTCTTCTATCTTGTGTTCCTGTTGACGAGTAGTTTCAGCCTGGGGGTCGAGTCATAGCTTAGGAGTCGAAGCGTGCGGTCAACCGAGACAGATAACAATTTACGACGGAGATCTTTGCAGTCGATAAAAGACCTAAGCCACGCGTCACAACAATTATGCAATAATGAACGCTGGGCCAGAAGTTATAATGTTTTTCATGAGTTGCCTCGAGTTGTCTGTCAAGTGCCGGAAGCGAGTGTTGAATTCGGCAATAAGTATCAGCGTCTTCGTGCACTCATCGCACACCTAAACAAAATAGACCAAACACGAGCAATCCAAGCAATTGATGGATCACAACGAATCGTCGACAGCTTGTTTCATGAAGCTACCAACAGTGTTGTAAGGTTAAGCCATGCCCCAATACAACGCCGCTCGCGATAAAACGTACCTTCGCTTATGGAGTTAAAGACCTTTAGTTCTAATTTTTTCCTTCATCTACTTTTTCTAATTTGTAATACCTTCCAAATAAACTACTTCGTCACATAATGTTGTCCTTGACTTCTCTAATGGCTGACTGCCATATTGGGAAGCACATAATCAGATTTCCGATTAGTATCTTATTTTAAGTGGTGCTTGGTACAGTGGGGTTATGTTGTTTAAATATCATTCACTCGTAGTGTTATGCTTTTGATAATCAGCATTTTTCGACAGCAATACCAAGTAAGTTAAAGTCAAGTTTTCTTCACGCTACATTTATTACAAGGCCGTAGACTGTTTAGAGAATAGCCATTTATAGCTATTACAACCGAGACGGAAAATATGCATGATAAACTGTGCTAAGGAAAACTAATGAAAAGTCTAGCTGATATCACATCTTTTGAACAATCTCGTGTGCATATAGAGTTCAATTACTATATTTTAGGTGCGGAATACCGATAGCTAAGTGACCTTTGCTTTCCCAAAGTTATTCATAAACACAATCGGCGGTATTCATTAAAATCAGTAAATTTATCACCGTGAAACATATGGCAACGTATGTTAGATATGATTATTTGCTATGAAGCTCATTACTTCTCTAAATTACTAACAAGATTATGCCTGGCCAGTATCTATTAAATTGACTGTAGTTAAACTAACTTCAATTTTATAGTTACAATACAACTGTAAAAGATAATATAGTGGTCTTACTACGCGAAATTCATTGACATTTCGAGGTGGTGGGAATTCTGTTTTATTTATCACTTGTACTGCAAGTTGTAGTACGAGGATTTTTTACGTCTGTCCTTTTAAATTGTAGAATTTTTTTCTATATCCTCATCACCACAAAGGTTTATTTTGCAGTCCTTGAGACAACTTAGTGACGTATGTTTGGTTGAAGCGAACTAGTAATCTCATTGTTATCAATAAATCCGTAGGTGGTTACATTGAGGAACTCTTGATTTAAGATGCTTGAAGAAATTGGTTTCTTGGCTTTCATTAAAGATGTAGTTATTTCCAAATCAAAGTTTCTATATATGAAATAACACTTTGCTTCTTGTCTCTAATAAACAAGTAAGGGACTTAATATGATCATGCCTGTAGACTGGTATGCTCTCATGTACAAATTGCTACTTGAGAATAAATTATTATTATTATTTCAATGATCTCTTGAGTTTCCCAGCTGAAACATACTTTATCACTGGATTTAGAGGTTTCTTATCCCAAAACTCTACGGGAACGTTTAATAATGTTCTTGTAATTGTCAAACTTACGAACAAGAAAATATATGGCGCACAATTATAGCATACCACTACATTCTATTTATTTCCAACCGACCAGATAAAGTGACACTAGCCTCTGTTTTGTTCAGAGCTTCCTTATCAGTTATATCTCTTATTAAAGCAGAGGCAGTATAGCTATAATTAGCTCAGCTCAACGATTTGTTTGCGTAGTAGTCATAATGACTGGACAAAACATCAAACAGGATTCAAAGTAAGCACAAAGAACGGTTTACTTCTAATTAGCTTGTGTTTACTTAAGGATAATATTTGTGGAAATCCTTCAGTAGGCTTAACTGATAACTTACTTACTTACTTATGCCCGTTACTCCTCGTCGAGGAGCATAGGTCGCTCACCAGGATTCTCCATTCAACTCTGTCCTGAGCAATCCTTTCCAGTTGTTTCCAGTTGCTGCTCATCCTTTTAATGTCTGTTTCCATTTCTCAACGCAGCATGTTCTTTGGCCTTCCTCTTTTCCGTTTCCCAACAGGATTCCATGTTAATGCTTGTCTCGTGATGCACTTTGATGGTTTGCGTAATGTATGTCCTATCCATTTCCAACGTCTTTTCCTAATTTCCTCTTCGGCTGGAAGTTGATTTGTCCTCTCCCATAGTAAGCTGTTGCTGATGGTTTCCGGCCAATGGACATTCAGTGTCTTTCGTAGGCAGTTGTTTATAAATACTTGTACCTGTCTGATAATGTTTACAGTTATTCTCCAAGTTTCAGCTCCATACAGCAGAACTGTCTCCACGTTCGAATTGAAGAGTCTGACCTTGAGGTTAGTTGATATTTGTTCTGAGTCCCATATGATTTCAACTGTAGGAATGCTGCCGTGACTTTGCTAATTTTTGCCTTTACATCTGCATCGGACCCTCCTTGTTCATCAATGATGCTCCCCAGACATGTGAAAGTATTCACTTCTTCCAGAGTTTCGCCATCAAGTTGAATTGGGTTGGTGCTCCCTGTGTTGCATTTAAGAATCTTGCTCTTTCCCTTATGTATGTTCAAGCCTACTGATGCTGAAGTTGCTGCTACGCTGGTTGTCTTTGCTTGCATTTGTTGGTTTGTATGTGCTAAGAGAGCTAGATCATCCGCAAAGTCCAAATCATCGAGTTGCATCCTACTTGTCTATTCAATTACGTGCATCCCCGCAGATGTGGAGGTCTTCATGATCCAGTCAACCACTATGAGGAAGAGAAAAGTTGAGAGCAGGCAACCTTGTCTAACTCCGGTCCTCACTAAGGGTGCATTTGTCAGTTGTCCTCCATGCACAATTTTGCACTGTGTTCCGTCGTAAGAGTTCCGGATGATGTTGACAAGTTTCTCTGGTACGCCGTAGTGTCGAAGAAGTTTCCATAGTGTTCTCCTATCTACACTATCAAACGCTCTCTCATAATCAGTGGAGTTGGTGTACAGTGACGAGTTCCATTCAATTGATCGTCCAACGATGATCCGTAGTGTTGCGATTTGGTCTGTACACGACTGATCCTTACGAAAACCAGCTTGCTGATCTCGAAGTTGGGCCTCCACTGAATCTTTCATTCTGTTCAACAATACTCTGTTAAAAACTTTCCCTGGTATCGACAGTAGCGTGATCCCTCTGTAGTTGTCACATTTGCTCAAATCTCCTTTCTTTGATATCCTGATAAGATAACCTTCTTTCCAGTCTGCCGGTACTTGTTCTTCTTCCCAGATCTTTTTGAATAAGACGTGGAGTATCCTTGCTGTTAGGTCGATATCTGACTTGAGTGCTTCAGCTGATATATTGTCAGGTCCTTCTGCTTTCCCACTTTTGATTTGTCTGATGGTCATCTTGATTTCTTCCATCGTTGGTGGAGTGACATCTATCGGGAGATCTGTAGGTGCTGCTTCGATGTCTGGTGGGTTCGGTGGAGCTGGCCTATTTAGAAGTTCCTCAAAGTGTTCTACCCACCCATTCTTTTGTTCTTGAATCTCAGTGAGTGTCTTGCCTTCTTTGTTCTTGACCAATCGCTCTGGTTTAGCATGTTTATCTGCCAGTTTCTTCGTTGTGTCGTATAACTGTTTCATATTTCCTTCTCTTGCAGCCTTCTCCGCTGTCGTTGCAAGGCCTTCGATGTATTTCCGTTTGTCGGCTCCAATGCTCTTCTTTACCTGCTTATTTGTTTCTGAGTATTCAGCTTGAGCCTTGATTTTCTCTGCTCTTGTTCGGCTGTTGTTGATCTCTATCTTCTTTTTCCTCCTTTGTTAAATTTCGCTCAATGTCTTGGTGGAGATCCATTCCTTATGATGGTGCTTCTTGTGGCCTAGAACCTCCTGACACGTTGACGTTAGTGCTTCTTTGATTCCTTTCCAGTTATCCTCCATGGTGGTTTCTTCTTCTTTCAGTAGATCTTGTAAGGCTTGGAACCTGTTGTTGAGAGCTATTTTGAATTCCTTCAGTTTGTCAGTGTTTCAGAGAAAGGCTGTATTGAACCTTTGTACTGCTGCCACTCCAGTTGTCCACTGCTTCTTTAGCTTCAGTTTTATTTTAGAAACCGCCAGGTGGTGGTCTGAAGCTATGTCAGCTCCTCTCCTGGTTCTTACATCTTCCATTGATCTTCTAAATTTTTTATTGATACATATATGATCGATGTGATTCTCTGTATTATTATCCGGTGAGACACATGTAGCCTTGTGTATACGTTTGTGGGCGAATATTGTACTATCTATAACCAATTTGTTGAAGGCACATAGGTTTGTAAATCTTTCACCATTGTCATTTCTTTCTCCCAGTTCCTGTCGTCCCATGACTTCTTCATATCGAATGTTGTCCATTCCGACTTTGGCGTTTAGGTCCCCCATCAGGATTGTCAGATCCTTTCCTCGGCACTTTGCTATAATTGATTGCAGTCTATCGTAAAACTGATCTTTGTCTTCGTCGTTGCCGTCGTTGGTTAGTGCATAGCATTAGATAATATTCATTGTAATTCCTTTCTTCATTGTTTTGAAAGATGCTTTGATGATCCTGGGTCCATGTGGTTCCTATCCCACAAGTGCATTACGAGCTTTTTTGGACAGCATCAAAGCAACTCCTTGGGTGTGAGGAGCATTTTCCTCTTCGTCGCCGGAGTATAGCAGCATCTCTCCCGAAGCCAATGTTTTCTGTCCATCTTGAGTCCAGTGGGTTTCGCTGATTTCGAGTATTGTCAAGTTGTATCTCTTCAATTCTGAAGCTATTTGATTTGTCTTTCCGCTCTCCCACATTGTTCGAACATTCCATGTACCTATAAAAATATTTGCTCTGGTTGTTAGAAGGGGGAGCATCGGCCTCATGACTTCCGAAGAATTTCGGCCTTCATCATGAGGCATCATATAACCTTCCACTCCCAGGACAGAGTTTAAATGGTTTATCTTGTTTAATCTAGCTTGCATTTATTTAGCAACCTAGGGTTTAACGGGATGGGGGTGCTAGCCCCATGTCCAACCGTCCTAATTTACCCGGGCTTGGGACCGGCGGTAGCACTAGGAGAGCTACAGGCGGAGGTTTAACTACTAAACCCGGTTGTAATATATCTTTGAAGACTTATTCGGACCGTCAGCACTCACCTTACGTAAGCTCACCACTGATCTTAGCCATCAACCATCGACTGACACTAGTAAATCTGCACTACATGACACTTAAGGATATTCGTAGTCATCTAGTAAGGCATCCGTAAGTTCAGCTTCGTTTTCTGTTTGCAAAACTTTTACGACACACTCGATGGCAAGATTAATTTCTGCATTTTGGTGACCTAGGCTCATCGTGCTGTGATCATATTCATGGTTGTTTTGTCTTATTTTTTTATATGTCGAGCACCTGAAGAAGATTGATTGTCTTCGAGAGCTATTTATCTGTAGACTATTTCGGTATTTTTGGTTATATTTAAGGTAAACAATTTATTTCTATTACCATTCAGTTCCCCTTGCCCTGTCCTTCCATTTGACACATTAACCATTGTTATATCGTTTCTCGCCTATGAACTATGGTTAATTGATTGTGTATACGTTACTCTAGTTCACATTCACCATTGCTCCTATTTTTTATTGATGCTAGTTACCTAATTGGTTGACTGTGTGGTCAGGCTTTGTGTATATATAGAGGGATGTGTGAAATATAATATGACTTAGCCCAGTTGGTCTATCGTCTTGTGTTCTATCTCCAGCTTTGGACCGAGTGGGAATGGGGCAGACGCGCATATATCGACCCCAATCGCATTGAGATATCAACGATTTTTCCATGCGTCATAACAATTTTGTATTGCAAACTGTTTGTCTCTGACTTAGGTATCATTTCTCGAGTTGCTGACTGAATTTATTATCTAATTTTATATCGAGGAGACTAAACTTCCTAAGTTACAGTTTAGCAAAGCAAAATCCACTGTCCAATAAACAACAGTGATGTTGTTATGTGCAGTGACTTCGCCCTAGAATGTTGCTTGATGAAAACGAACTCTCACCTAAAATGACCAAGAATTTAAGCTAACTACAATTTAGTATCCGATATATTATTTAAATGATATAAACTCCGATGAGTGTTAGATAACAGGTGTATATATATACACACACATATATATATGTATATATATATAACAGGTGTGTATTTATGTCATTGCAATGACATAAATATGCAGTGCACATGTGCACCCGACCCGGCCATAAGTTCGAAACGTAAGTCGTCTAGGGTTAACGACCTGATTAAAAGTGGAATAGAACCAAAATATAAACGTTAATTAGAGAGCATTTTAATTCAATTGATGCTTCCTTGTTTTTAAATACCAAATTCGGGTTGGATCAAGATTTGTCTACTTAGAGTTGGTAGTGTAGGATAAGATCCCTCTGTTTGGCATGAAATGAAGCATATAAGCTTATTGATAAAAAATGGGGATTAGAAGATCGAAATCTGCTTAAAAATATATAAACAACCATTTTCCAAAATGACTCAATAATGCATAACATGCGCGAAAACTGGAAACCTAGTGTTTAACCACATACTCTATAACTCATACGTGACCTTGATCTTCCTATAGGCTCTTTCAGCTATCATATTATGAAAATAAACTAAAAATGTGTAACTGAAACCAGGACAATCAAGCGGCAAGCGCAAACAAATCAATTGATTCATAATAACTGGTCATATAGTTATTGGGTATGCGATCGAAACGCGAGTGTCAAGAAGCCGCCAGATTCGCACCAGTTCGTCACGACGATATTAAAGGACCGACAAGAAAGACCAGTTATTATGAATCAGTTGATTTGTATGCGCTTGCCGCTTGAGTGTCCTGGTTTCAGTTACACTTTTTTAGTTTATTTTTGTGATGTGATAGCTACACGATCATCCTAGACCCGGCATTAACAGCTGATTGTTTGTTGTCCTTTGTTTTTTATTTTACTTCTTTATCGTTTTGCTTTCATTTGTTACCCATATTATCAATATATATAACTTTTGCTTTTCAACCCATATACGTTTACATATATGTACAAATTAGTAGCCGTTTTCAGTTCTAGTCGGTCTGGTCCATGAGAAGGCTTAAAAGTGATAACAGGGGAAGCTGGAATTCGAAATGAAAAAATTGATGGAGTAACATTGAATTTGAATGAAGAAACAGAGACGGATGTTCAGCCCCTGTCTCAGGAAGTCTTTGGTTTGCTGTAATATTGGACGTTATCATCAAATTTCCTACCGAAACTCCCGAATGTGGGAATTTCATTTACTGAATCAGCAATACATTGCAGATGGAGCGATCCGTAAGCGACGGAATTCATGCCCGTTCATGGGCATTGTCGGACCCGGCGCGGTATGAAGTATGCCTTGTGATATCCACTTGGTAGTTTTCCCTTGTTTCTAGCCTACAAGCAAGAAGTAAGCCTATGTTGCGTTCTTTTGAGTTTCTAGTTGCACGTTTTCCAATCACATAGCATTTGAGGCCATTATCGCCCATACATTTTTCTACCCAGACCCTCTCTTCTTATAGATTAATGATATGATCACCCGCTTTCACTATTTTGGTAATTACTTTGATTGTATCAAGTCCTGGAATAGGTCACTGATTAGGTAACTAGATGATTCAACACCGCTTCATCGGGGCCGGCGTAAAATTATCACAGACCAGAGATTTGTTCAGTTTTAACTCTGGAATTTCTCGCAGGACTGCCCCGGTAATGATTTTGATGTGAATATGTCCTGTTTCTGAACATGCTGCCTCGGGTTGGTCATTCACTTTCGAAGGGAAGTTTAGCTTATCGAAATCGCCTTTAATGACTTCGGCTACTTCTGCGCTAGTGACGGCCTCTACCAGAGGTCTTATAATAGTTAGGATGCCTGGGTCATTCTTGACAAGTACATCGTACCTGCTGATTTCCCGGGGTCTTTTACCCCTTTGTCCTGAGATGATGCACAGTTCCTCTCCCTTACTTTGAGTCTATTTTGGCTTGCCAGTCTGTCACGACAGTACAGAGTTGATCTTTTGTGGAAACTGTAGTTGGAAGTTGGATTTGTTTTATTGATATGTTTTACGTAAACATTGCATTTATCCTCGATTGACTACGGTCTCTTTCTATCTTGTTTAGTCACTGAATGTAAACTGCGAAACTTACTCTCACGCTAAGTAATAGGTGTAGCATGAGACGGTTTTACCTTGTTCTTACCGGGTTTGATACTAGATCGTTTTGTCTTCTGTTCTTTAGGGCTGACCGAGGAATTAGTGGAGACTGCTAAGATTTGAATAGGAACGACGGATGTACCCAAAGTCGATCTGCGGGAGCCGCAGACTGACCGCATATTATCAGACGGGATGACGTCGTTCCTATTCAAATCTTAGCAGTCTCCACTAATTCCTCGGTCAGCCCTAAAGAACAGAAGACAAAACGATCTAGTATCAAACCCGGTAAGAACAAGGTAAAACCGTCTCATGCTACACCTATTACTTAGCGTGAGAGTAAGTTTCGCAGTTTACATTCAGTGACTAAACAAGATAGAAAGAGACCGTAGTCAATCGAGGATAAATGCAATGTTTACGTAAAACATATCAATAAAACAAATCCAACTTCCAACTACAGTTTCCACAAAAGATCAACTCTGTACTGTCGTGACAGACTGGCAAGCCAAAATAGACTCAAAGTAAGGGAGAGGAACTGTGCATCATCTCAGGACAAAGGGGTAAAAGACCCCGGGAAATCAGCAGGTACGATGTACTTGTCAAGAATGACCCAGGCATCCTAACTATTATAAGACCTCTGGTAGAGGCCGTCACTAGCGCAGAAGTAGCCGAAGTCATTAAAGGCGATTTCGATAAGCTAAACTTCCCTTCGAAAGTGAATGACCAACCCGAGGCAGCATGTTCAGAAACAGGACATATTCACATCAAAATCATTACCGGGGCAGTCCTGCGAGAAATTCCAGAGTTAAAACTGAACAAATCTCTGGTCTGTGATAATTTTACGCCGGCCCCGATGAAGCGGTGTTGAATCATCTAGTTACCTAATCAGTGACCTATTCCAGGACTTGATACAATCAAAGTAATTACCAAAATAGTGAAAGCGGGTGATCATATCATTAATCTATAAGAAGAGAGGGTCTGGGTAGAAAAATGTATGGGCGATAATGGCCTCAAATGCTATGTGATTGGAAAACGTGCAACTAGAAACTCAAAAGAACGCAACATAGGCTTACTTCTTGCTTGTAGGCTAGAAACAAGGGAAAACTACCAAGTGGATATCACAAGGCATACTTCATACCGCGCCGGGTCCGACAATGCCCATGAACGGGCATGAATTCCGTCGCTTACGGATCGCTCCATCTGCAATGTATTGCTGATTCAGTAAATGAAATTCCCACATTCGGGAGTTTCGGTAGGAAATTTGATGATAACGTCCAATATTACAGCAAACCAAAGACTTCCTGAGACAGGGGCTGAACATCCGTCTCTGTTTCTTCATTCAAATTCAATGTTACTCCATCAATTTTTTCATTTCGAATTCCAGCTTCCCCTGTTATCACTTTTAAGCCTTCTCATGGACCAGACCGACTAGAACTGAAAACGGCTACTAATTTGTACATATATGTAAACGTATATGGGTTGAAAAGCAAAAGTTATATATATTGATAATATGGGTAACAAATGAAAGCAAAACGATAAAGAAGTAAAATAAAAAACAAAGGACAACAAACAATCAGCTGTTAATGCCGGGTCTAGGATGATCGTGTAGCTATCACATCACAAAAATAAACTAAAAATGTGTAACTGAAACCAGGACACTCAAGCGGCAAGCGCATACAAATCAACTGATTCATAATAACTGGTCTTTCTTGTCGGTCCTTTAATATCGTCGTGACGAACTGGTGCGAATCTGGCGGCTTCTTGACACTCGCGTTTCGATCGCATACCCAATAACTATATGACCAGTTATTATGAATCAATTGATTTGTTTGCGCTTGCCGCTTGATTGTCCTGGTTTCAGTTACACATTTTTAGTTTATTTTCATAATATGATAGCTGAAAGAGCCTATAGGAAGATCAAGGTCACGTATGAGTTATAGAGTATGTGGTTAAACACTAGGTTTCCAGTTTTCGCGCATGTTATGCATTATTGAGTCATTTTGGAAAATGGTTGTTTATATATTTTTAAGCAGATTTCGACCTTCTAATCCCCATTTTTATCAATAAGCTTATATGCTTCATTTCATGCCAAACAGAGGGATCTTATCCTACACTACCAACTCTAAGTAGACAAATCTTGATCCAACCCGAATTTGGTATTTAAAAACAAGGAAGCATCAATTGAATTAAAATGCTCTCTAATTAACGTTTATATTTTGGTTCTATTCCACTTTTAATCAGGTCGTTAACCCTAGACGACTTACGTTTCGAACTTATGGCCGGGTCGGGTGCACATGTGCACTGCATATTTATGTCATTGCAATGACATAAATACACACCTGTTATATATATATACATATATATATGTGTGTGTATATATATACACCTGTTATCTAACACTCATCGGAGTTTATATCATTTAAATAATATATCGGATACTAAATTGTAGTTAGCTTAAATTCTTGGTCATTTTAGGTGAGAGTTCGTTTTCATCAAGCAACATTCTAGGGCGAAGTCACTGCACATAACAACATCACTGTTGTTTATTGGACAGTGGATTTTGCTTTGCTAAACTGTAACTTAGGAAGTTTAGTCTCCTCGATATAAAATTAGATAATAAATTCAGTCAGCAACTCGAGAAATGATACCTAAGTCAGAGACAAACAGTTTGCAATACAAAATTGTTATGACGCATGGAAAAATCGTTGATATCTCAATGCGATTGGGGTCGATATATGCGCGTCTGCCCCATTCCCACTCGGTCCAAAGCTGGAGATAGAACACAAGACGATAGACCAACTGGGCTAAGTCATATTATATTTCACACATCCCTCTATATATACACAAAGCCTGACCACACAGTCAACCAATTAGGTAACTAGCATCAATAAAAAATAGGAGCAATGGTGAATGTGAACTAGAGTAACGTATACACAATCAATTAACCATAGTTCATAGGCGAGAAACGAGAGAACAATTGGTTTTCTTCTGTTTGCAAAACTTTTACGACACACTCGATGGCAAGATTAATTTCTGCATTTTGGTGACCTAGGCTCATCGTGCTGTGATCATATTCATGGTTGTTTTGTCTTATTTTTTTATATGTCGAGCACCTGAAGAAGATTGATTGTCTTCGAGAGCTATTTATCTGTAGACTATTTCGGTATTTTTGGTTATATTTAAGGTAAACAATTTATTTCTATTACCATTCAGTTCCCCTTGCCCTGTCCTTCCATTTGACACATTAACCATTGTTATATCGTTTCTCGCCTATGAACTATGGTTAATTGATTGTGTATACGTTACTCTAGTTCACATTCACCATTGCTCCTATTTTTTATTGATGCTAGTTACCTAATTGGTTGACTGTGTGGTCAGGCTTTGTGTATATATAGAGGGATGTGTGAAATATAATATGACTTAGCCCAGTTGGTCTATCGTCTTGTGTTCTATCTCCAGCTTTGGACCGAGTGGGAATGGGGCAGACGCGCATATATCGACCCCAATCGCATTGAGATATCAACGATTTTTCCATGCGTCATAACAATTTTGTATTGCAAACTGTTTGTCTCTGACTTAGGTATCATTTCTCGAGTTGCTGACTGAATTTATTATCTAATTTTATATCGAGGAGACTAAACTTCCTAAGTTACAGTTTAGCAAAGCAAAATCCACTGTCCAATAAACAACAGTGATGTTGTTATGTGCAGTGACTTCGCCCTAGAATGTTGCTTGATGAAAACGAACTCTCACCTAAAATGACCAAGAATTTAAGCTAACTACAATTTAGTATCCGATATATTATTTAAATGATATAAACTCCGATGAGTGTTAGATAACAGGTGTATATATATACACACACATATATATATGTATATATATAACAGGTGTGTATTTATGTCATTGCAATGACATAAATATGCAGTGCACATGTGCACCCGACCCGGCCATAAGTTCGAAACGTAAGTCGTCTAGGGTTAACGACCTGATTAAAAGTGGAATAGAACCAAAATATAAACGTTAATTAGAGAGCATTTTAATTCAATTGATGCTTCCTTGTTTTTAAATACCAAATTCGGGTTGGATCAAGATTTGTCTACTTAGAGTTGGTAGTGTAGGATAAGATCCCTCTGTTTGGCATGAAATGAAGCATATAAGCTTATTGATAAAAAATGGGGATTAGAAGATCGAAATCTGCTTAAAAATATATAAACAACCATTTTCCAAAATGACTCAATAATGCATAACATGCGCGAAAACTGGAAACCTAGTGTTTAACCACATACTCTATAACTCATACGTGACCTTGATCTTCCTATAGGCTCTTTCAGCTATCATATTATGAAAATAAACTAAAAATGTGTAACTGAAACCAGGACAATCAAGCGGCAAGCGCAAACAAATCAATTGATTCATAATAACTGGTCATATAGTTATTGGGTATGCGATCGAAACGCGAGTGTCAAGAAGCCGCCAGATTCGCACCAGTTCGTCACGACGATATTAAAGGACCGACAAGAAAGACCAGTTATTATGAATCAGTTGATTTGTATGCGCTTGCCGCTTGAGTGTCCTGGTTTCAGTTACACTTTTTTAGTTTATTTTTGTGATGTGATAGCTACACGATCATCCTAGACCCGGCATTAACAGCTGATTGTTTGTTGTCCTTTGTTTTTTATTTTACTTCTTTATCGTTTTGCTTTCATTTGTTACCCATATTATCAATATATATAACTTTTGCTTTTCAACCCATATACGTTTACATATATGTACAAATTAGTAGCCGTTTTCAGTTCTAGTCGGTCTGGTCCATGAGAAGGCTTAAAAGTGATAACAGGGGAAGCTGGAATTCGAAATGAAAAAATTGATGGAGTAACATTGAATTTGAATGAAGAAACAGAGACGGATGTTCAGCCCCTGTCTCAGGAAGTCTTTGGTTTGCTGTAATATTGGACGTTATCATCAAATTTCCTACCGAAACTCCCGAATGTGGGAATTTCATTTACTGAATCAGCAATACATTGCAGATGGAGCGATCCGTAAGCGACGGAATTCATGCCCGTTCATGGGCATTGTCGGACCCGGCGCGGTATGAAGTATGCCTTGTGATATCCACTTGGTAGTTTTCCCTTGTTTCTAGCCTACAAGCAAGAAGTAAGCCTATGTTGCGTTCTTTTGAGTTTCTAGTTGCACGTTTTCCAATCACATAGCATTTGAGGCCATTATCGCCCATACATTTTTCTACCCAGACCCTCTCTTCTTATAGATTAATGATATGATCACCCGCTTTCACTATTTTGGTAATTACTTTGATTGTATCAAGTCCTGGAATAGGTCACTGATTAGGTAACTAGATGATTCAACACCGCTTCATCGGGGCCGGCGTAAAATTATCACAGACCAGAGATTTGTTCAGTTTTAACTCTGGAATTTCTCGCAGGACTGCCCCGGTAATGATTTTGATGTGAATATGTCCTGTTTCTGAACATGCTGCCTCGGGTTGGTCATTCACTTTCGAAGGGAAGTTTAGCTTATCGAAATCGCCTTTAATGACTTCGGCTACTTCTGCGCTAGTGACGGCCTCTACCAGAGGTCTTATAATAGTTAGGATGCCTGGGTCATTCTTGACAAGTACATCGTACCTGCTGATTTCCCGGGGTCTTTTACCCCTTTGTCCTGAGATGATGCACAGTTCCTCTCCCTTACTTTGAGTCTATTTTGGCTTGCCAGTCTGTCACGACAGTACAGAGTTGATCTTTTGTGGAAACTGTAGTTGGAAGTTGGATTTGTTTTATTGATATGTTTTACGTAAACATTGCATTTATCCTCGATTGACTACGGTCTCTTTCTATCTTGTTTAGTCACTGAATGTAAACTGCGAAACTTACTCTCACGCTAAGTAATAGGTGTAGCATGAGACGGTTTTACCTTGTTCTTACCGGGTTTGATACTAGATCGTTTTGTCTTCTGTTCTTTAGGGCTGACCGAGGAATTAGTGGAGACTGCTAAGATTTGAATAGGAACGACGGATGTACCCAAAGTCGATCTGCGGGAGCCGCAGACTGACCGCATATTATCAGACGGGATGACGTCGTTCCTATTCAAATCTTAGCAGTCTCCACTAATTCCTCGGTCAGCCCTAAAGAACAGAAGACAAAACGATCTAGTATCAAACCCGGTAAGAACAAGGTAAAACCGTCTCATGCTACACCTATTACTTAGCGTGAGAGTAAGTTTCGCAGTTTACATTCAGTGACTAAACAAGATAGAAAGAGACCGTAGTCAATCGAGGATAAATGCAATGTTTACGTAAAACATATCAATAAAACAAATCCAACTTCCAACTACAGTTTCCACAAAAGATCAACTCTGTACTGTCGTGACAGACTGGCAAGCCAAAATAGACTCAAAGTAAGGGAGAGGAACTGTGCATCATCTCAGGACAAAGGGGTAAAAGACCCCGGGAAATCAGCAGGTACGATGTACTTGTCAAGAATGACCCAGGCATCCTAACTATTATAAGACCTCTGGTAGAGGCCGTCACTAGCGCAGAAGTAGCCGAAGTCATTAAAGGCGATTTCGATAAGCTAAACTTCCCTTCGAAAGTGAATGACCAACCCGAGGCAGCATGTTCAGAAACAGGACATATTCACATCAAAATCATTACCGGGGCAGTCCTGCGAGAAATTCCAGAGTTAAAACTGAACAAATCTCTGGTCTGTGATAATTTTACGCCGGCCCCGATGAAGCGGTGTTGAATCATCTAGTTACCTAATCAGTGACCTATTCCAGGACTTGATACAATCAAAGTAATTACCAAAATAGTGAAAGCGGGTGATCATATCATTAATCTATAAGAAGAGAGGGTCTGGGTAGAAAAATGTATGGGCGATAATGGCCTCAAATGCTATGTGATTGGAAAACGTGCAACTAGAAACTCAAAAGAACGCAACATAGGCTTACTTCTTGCTTGTAGGCTAGAAACAAGGGAAAACTACCAAGTGGATATCACAAGGCATACTTCATACCGCGCCGGGTCCGACAATGCCCATGAACGGGCATGAATTCCGTCGCTTACGGATCGCTCCATCTGCAATGTATTGCTGATTCAGTAAATGAAATTCCCACATTCGGGAGTTTCGGTAGGAAATTTGATGATAACGTCCAATATTACAGCAAACCAAAGACTTCCTGAGACAGGGGCTGAACATCCGTCTCTGTTTCTTCATTCAAATTCAATGTTACTCCATCAATTTTTTCATTTCGAATTCCAGCTTCCCCTGTTATCACTTTTAAGCCTTCTCATGGACCAGACCGACTAGAACTGAAAACGGCTACTAATTTGTACATATATGTAAACGTATATGGGTTGAAAAGCAAAAGTTATATATATTGATAATATGGGTAACAAATGAAAGCAAAACGATAAAGAAGTAAAATAAAAAACAAAGGACAACAAACAATCAGCTGTTAATGCCGGGTCTAGGATGATCGTGTAGCTATCACATCACAAAAATAAACTAAAAATGTGTAACTGAAACCAGGACACTCAAGCGGCAAGCGCATACAAATCAACTGATTCATAATAACTGGTCTTTCTTGTCGGTCCTTTAATATCGTCGTGACGAACTGGTGCGAATCTGGCGGCTTCTTGACACTCGCGTTTCGATCGCATACCCAATAACTATATGACCAGTTATTATGAATCAATTGATTTGTTTGCGCTTGCCGCTTGATTGTCCTGGTTTCAGTTACACATTTTTAGTTTATTTTCATAATATGATAGCTGAAAGAGCCTATAGGAAGATCAAGGTCACGTATGAGTTATAGAGTATGTGGTTAAACACTAGGTTTCCAGTTTTCGCGCATGTTATGCATTATTGAGTCATTTTGGAAAATGGTTGTTTATATATTTTTAAGCAGATTTCGACCTTCTAATCCCCATTTTTTATCAATAAGCTTATATGCTTCATTTCATGCCAAACAGAGGGATCTTATCCTACACTACCAACTCTAAGTAGACAAATCTTGATCCAACCCGAATTTGGTATTTAAAAACAAGGAAGCATCAATTGAATTAAAATGCTCTCTAATTAACGTTTATATTTTGGTTCTATTCCACTTTTAATCAGGTCGTTAACCCTAGACGACTTACGTTTCGAACTTATGGCCGGGTCGGGTGCACATGTGCACTGCATATTTATGTCATTGCAATGACATAAATACACACCTGTTATATATATATACATATATATATGTGTGTGTATATATATACACCTGTTATCTAACACTCATCGGAGTTTATATCATTTAAATAATATATCGGATACTAAATTGTAGTTAGCTTAAATTCTTGGTCATTTTAGGTGAGAGTTCGTTTTCATCAAGCAACATTCTAGGGCGAAGTCACTGCACATAACAACATCACTGTTGTTTATTGGACAGTGGATTTTGCTTTGCTAAACTGTAACTTAGGAAGTTTAGTCTCCTCGATATAAAATTAGATAATAAATTCAGTCAGCAACTCGAGAAATGATACCTAAGTCAGAGACAAACAGTTTGCAATACAAAATTGTTATGACGCATGGAAAAATCGTTGATATCTCAATGCGATTGGGGTCGATATATGCGCGTCTGCCCCATTCCCACTCGGTCCAAAGCTGGAGATAGAACACAAGACGATAGACCAACTGGGCTAAGTCATATTATATTTCACACATCCCTCTATATATACACAAAGCCTGACCACACAGTCAACCAATTAGGTAACTAGCATCAATAAAAAATAGGAGCAATGGTGAATGTGAACTAGAGTAACGTATACACAATCAATTAACCATAGTTCATAGGCGAGAAACGATATAACAATGGTTAATGTGTCAAATGGAAGGACAGGGCAAGGGGAACTGAATGGTAATAGAAATAAATTGTTTACCTTAAATATAACCAAAAATACCGAAATAGTCTACAGATAAATAGCTCTCGAAGACAATCAATCTTCTTCAGGTGCTCGACATATAAAAAAATAAGACAAAACAACCATGAATATGATCACAGCACGATGAGCCTAGGTCACCAAAATGCAGAAATTAATCTTGCCATCGAGTGTGTCGTAAAAGTTTTGCAAACAGAAAACGAAGCTGAACTTACGGATGCCTTACTAGATGACTACGAATATCCTTAAGTGTCATGTAGTGCAGATTTACTAGTGTCAGTCGATGGTTGATGGCTAAGATCAGTGGTGAGCTTACGTAAGGTGAGTGCTGACGGTCCGAATAAGTCTTCAAAGATATATTACAACCGGGTTTAGTAGTGGCGAGTTTGACATCAAAAGGTTTACTTTCTAGGTAGGCTGCTTTGAGGCATCAATGCTGACTCTCTCCTCCTGGCCAGCCTTGTCGATCGTATAGTACTTTGTTTCACGTTTCAAAACCTTGTATGCTCCTTCGTAAGTAGCGTCGAGAGGCCGGCGTAGAGCATCACGACGTACGAAAACGTGTGTACTATACTTTAACGCGGGTTGGATAAAAATGTCTGTCGATTGTTGTCGAGTTTGGACTGACTTAACTGAACACATAGCGTCTGTAAGCTGGTTTATGTAAGAATTGAGATCCAGGTTCTTCGAGGTGGGAGCGGTTTCCACAAACTCACCAGGTAGCCCAAGAGTCGTTCCATATACTAAATCAGCCACACTGCACCTTACATCTTCTTTTACATTGCTGCGAATTCCGAATAAGACTAGTGGCAAAAGCGTCGGTACACTGCGGCGTGTTCGTAGCTGAAAGTGATGCTTTCAGCTGTCAACGAAATCTTTCTAACATACCGTTAGATTGGGGGTGGTAGGCGGTGGTTCGAAGCACGTAGCTCCAAGAAGTTTGATCAGAGTGTGGGACAATCCAGATTCAAACTGACGTCCACGTCTGTCGTTATTGTAGATGGACAACCAAAGTTTGAGCAAGAAATCGTTTCACTAGTGATGTCTTTCAGTGGGATCGCCTCTGGCCAGTGTGAGAAACAGCCCACGCATTTCAGAAGATAAGAAAATCCGTTTGATTTTGGTAAGGGTCCTAACAAATCAAGGTGGACGTGGTCGAATCAAGCATCAGGGGTTGAAAAAGTGCCAAGAGGGCATTTGTTGTGCTGAATTACTTTGTTATTTTGGCAGGCCACACAGGAGCGTGCTCATTCTTTGAAATCTTTATTCATCTTCGGACAGCAGAATCTCTGGTCAATCAGTTTGGACGTAGCACGAACTCCAGGATGAGAGAGGTTGTGCAATGTGTCAAAGATGATTCGTCGATAACTCCTGGGGTCGATTGAACGGGCTGTACCTGTAGAAGAATCACGATTTAAAGTGTTCTTACCTTTTCCAATCGTCTTTGTTTGGAATTTGAGCGTTGTTGTGGATAACTCGTGATAAAGATCATTGTCTTCATTTTGAAGTCGAGCTAATTCAACATGGTCGATTCCTTGGGTACGATTCAAGGAACGTATTTGTGATAAGGCGTTGGCAACTAGACTGTTAACTCCAGACATATATTATATATCAGTAGAGAACTGGAAAATGTAGTCTAGATGACGTGACTCTCGTGAAGAGTACTTATCTGAAGATGACTTCATAGAAAACGTCAGTGGTTTATGGTCGGTGGATATGGTAAATTCCCGGCCCTTGATGGAATGTTGAAAATGTCGTACAGCACAGTACATGGCTAGCAGTCCACGACCAAAAGTGCTGTATCTCGATTCGGTATCGTTTAGTCGTCTTGAGAAGAATGCTAAAGGTTGCCAAGCTTGGCCAGTCCACTGTTGCAGAACTGCACCAATGGCTGAGTCAGATGCGTCAACCACGATGCTGACAGGCGCGTCAGTACTGTGATATGCCAGCATAGTCATATTGGCTATTGCTTCTTTAGTCGCAGTAAAAGCTTTCTTTGAGTCCGCATCCATTTTGACCACTTTTTTATAACAAAGGAAGCTGATCCGTTAGTGGTTTCATGATAGATGCACAGTTCGGTATAAATCGCCTGTAAAAACTTACCAATCCATTGAAAACCCGCAACTACTTAATGGTGGTTGGTTCCGGGTACTTCAGCATAGCCGCCACCTTGTGTTTTTGAGGTTGTATACCATTAGCATCAGTAGTATGCTCCAGGAAGTCCAACGACGTTGTTCCAATTTGGCATTTCTGTATGTTTATGGTAACTCCATATTGTTGTAGTCTTCTTAAGATTGTGTCTAAATGTTTCATATGGGTTACCTTGTCTGGGCTTGCTATCAAGCAGTCGTCGACGTATGCATGGACATAGTCAAGCCCGCGAAACACATCATTGGTGAAACGTCGAAATGTTCGTGCTGCATTTCTCAACCCGAAAGGCATTTGGAGGAATTCGTAAAGGCCAAAAGGGGTTACAATAGCGCTTTTGGGTATGTCATTTTCAGACATCGGTATTTAGTTGGACGCCTTTACTGAGTCGATTTTCGAAAATATTGTCATCCCCTTCAGGGTGGTCGTTAAATCGTGGATGTGCGGTAACGGGTAACGATCGGGCGTAGTTTGGGCGTTGAGACGTCGGTAATCACCGGTGGGATGCCAACAATTTCTATCTTTCTTTGGGACCATATGTAATGGAGATGACCATGGGCTACAGGATGGGCGTATTATTCCCAGGTCAATCATATGATCGAATTCGTTTTTCGCTATCCTTAGTTTTTTGGGTGCGAATCGGCGTGCTTTGGAGAATACAGGTTGACCTGTAGTCGTGATGTGATGTGTAGAATTGCTGGTTATACATGATAATTTCGATGTTACCATGTTCAGATCTGGATACTTGTCGAGTATCGGCTGAAAATAAGGGTTAATTAAATGTTTAAAACGAAGAGGACATAAACTACATCCTGTAGCTGCGGTTCCACGAACGTATAGATTTGTGTTACTATCCACTAGCATCTTTATACTAGGGTCCACAAGTAAGCTGTGGTGGCTCAGTAAATCTATGCCTATGATAGGTATTTTCACATCGGCGATAGTGAAAATCCAGTGTATAGGTTTTCGTAAACCGACGTTTAAGTTGACATATCGCTTACCATGCGTAGTTATGTGTTTCCCATCGGTCGCCTGTAGATCGAATGCAGACTCATGTTGGTGATCAGATGGAGCTGCAGAAAGGACGCTAACTTCCACGCGAGTGTCGACGAAGTAGCGAACCTTCGTTATCACATCAATGATAAAATAACAGGCGGCTGTTTCCACCGGCTACGGTTACCGCCAACGCGTGCCGGCGGGATAGTTTCCCAATGCGTCAACAGTAGGTTTCTGCTTAGGGAAATAGCAAGGGTTTCTACACTTCTTGGAATTTTTGCCATAGGTGTTGTGGTACCAACACCAATTTGAATTTTCACTCCTTTTGAGATCTAAATGACGACCTTCTCCGTGACAATCTTCGTCGATGAGGGTCGTTCAGTCGGTGTCGTTCCTTCAGGTCAAGAAAACGAAAAAAAGCATTACACAATTTCGTCACGTCGTTTTCGATGGCATGAGGTTTTTCAGTAATGGAATAAGCCTCATTGTGGTGAGTTCTGGTGATCTCCAGAATTCGATCAGCGGATGAAGCTGGTTCATCTACTGGGTTGTTATCAAACGTTACCAGGACTGCTTGCACTTGTTGTGGCAGTTTTGATAGGAAGTTTTGACGGAGGAGTCCCTCGTTGAAGGTGCGTTGACCAATCACTTTCTCATGTGCGACAATATTTCCGTCGCTGAACCGCTATCGAGCTCGGTGGTGTGAAACAATTCATCATGACATTCTCTGTCAAACAAATCTCCACGTTTAAAAATTGAACTTTTGAGCTGGTCATAAGGTTCTACACAGTCGGAACTGTAAGAGAATGGTGTGACGTACCTGTTCAACTCGTACGGAAGTGACCATACGACGACAAAAAATTGAACGCGTGGGTCTACCACGCCGTGGCCCCTAAACTCGGAATCTGCGTAGCAGAACCAAGGTTTTAGATTTTCTGTCCAAAAAGGGATGAGCTGAAAGATTGGAGGTGTAGGGGGGTTTTAATCTTAACGAGCTTAGGAGTCTGATTAATCATTACTGAAGTACCAATATATGCAAACACAAAAATAAATGCAGCGGAAATGTGCGAAAAAATGATTACACCAAAAATGCTCTGTTTAAAACCATAGACAGAAACGAACTCACAGTTATGATTGTGTCCAGATCACGTCCGGCTCACCAATGAAGTGCACACGGTATGTAACCAAGTTACGTTTGTCGTATCACCAAAGCAACTTCTAGCGACTGAACTCACCCTTGCGGATGAGGATAAATCAGAAGGCAATGAAGGATGTGACAGAAATTATATTTAATTTCTGATCATGCTTGTAAACTGGTATGCCCTCATATACAAAACGCTACTAGAGAATAAACGATTACTATTATTAATTGTAAGTGGAGCATCAATGGGATAACAACATCTAGGCTGACAAACTAGAGAGGGAGATGCTGCCCGCAGTGAGTCGTGACGTGATCTGGTGGTGATGGGTGACCGAGCGCCTCCAACTAGTTGTGTCCGCCAAAACAAACATCGTTAGCATCGATGTCGAAAGCCTGTTCAACTATTTGTTTTGGGGATTATTTGCCGCTACAGTTGTGTCAGTGAAATTAAGGAACATATTGATGTTTATAAGTCTTAGATTATTTCATAAAATTACTGCACTTAAAACTAGGAACAGTGTTTAATTAACAAGTTTTCATATTTATCCGTTAAAACATCTAGAAATATAAGTACACCGAAAACAAAACGGGCCGAAAAATTACTAGAATAACGCGACGAAGACTAATAAAAGTCGATACTACAGAGTACATTAATCTCTATCCTTCATAGGAAATTCAACATCGTGTACTGTTAATTTAAAATAAAGCGTCTAGAACTATATGGATTTGGTATTTTTAACATAACATGAGAAGATAAAGCATCATATGCAGTTATTCCTCCCATTCAATTTGAGACGTAAACCTGTTTGAAAAACTGCATAGGTGGGCTTTGAAGATGATTATGGGACTAAGTTCAAGGTTGTACAAAGATCGGCTACGTTCCCTCGGACTATTCTAGTTTAGCCACAGACAAACGTGGGACAACTTAATAATAGTTTCCAATTTCTTGAACAGCCCAGACCACCCACCTCAGATAATACTGCTTCACGTCTGTGTTAGTCTACACCAAGACAATCCCCATAAGATCGTATACCAAAGATCGAACACTCGTATAGGATCTTAATTTTTCTCACTGAGAGTTTGCTTGATCTAGAATGCCCTCCCCATTGCAATGACCTCGACTGACTAACTACACACATTTAAGGAGCTGTCGGACAAAATCAACTGGTTCGAAGCATCTCGTCAAAAAACCATTGGATATCGGATCAAGGCAAGTAGCTTATATAAACAAAGAAACTGAAAATGGCTCCGTCCAGATCAACCAATAATGTGGAAGTTAGCCACTCGGCCGCTAGAGCCACTTGTAAATATTATAATTGGGGTGCAGGTATAGTTGTTGTCACCCTTAGCAAAGACGTCTCTTTTAGCATTTCAGGAATGTAAGGACATTTTCGAAATTTGTTCATCCTTCACAATCCGCTGCAAATAACCAATATATTACTGCGCAGTTGATAAACTATGCACATAATCCAGATAGTTTCCAACCAAAGATGATTGACCTTATGGGCTTTTATCCAAGCCCAGTCAGCTTAGCTAATTCTTACGAAAATGGCTTAAAACTACCGTCTGTCCTAAATATAATCGATTTAAGAGAGTTCGTCATATTGCCCTCCCGACAGAATCCTGTTTCCATTAAATTGAAAAATGATATCAAGATTCGTAGGCGAAAGATGAAAAAGCATCAAAAGAAGAGGTTACGTATGCGCCATGCAGTGCTATTTCGAAAACTGCAGATGATGCGTGAGAAAAAAGAAGAAAACAAATTGCAACAGTTGTTTGAATTTTGGAGAATCCGTTCAGAAGCCTGGGATCCAGCTGATAAGATACAAAGTCGGTTACATTTAGCCAGGAGGTTTGGCTATTATGTTGACATACTTAACACGAAAGGCAGCCCATTTTCAAAAAAATAAAACCTTTGTAGTAAATCTTGCTTTTCTGTCTTTTATTGACTTTGTATAAATAGAAAGTAACTTTTCACATCTTAGGAACTTGGAGAAAGTCACCAACATACCAGGGACCTGTCAAATCCTATACGAGCATCGAAATGTGGGCAAGAAGCCTTGCAAGATATGCTAAGTGGGTTAAGGGACCTAATGTTACTGTTTTATGCATGTATGGATCCTAAAAACTCGAGGTATGAGCACTCATCAAGCCTCTATCGCCGGACCTCAGTGTGCTGAAATTTTGCAGCAAATGAAAAGCAACAAGGAACTTTTGAGACAGGTATCAGTAAAAGTCTTTTAATGCTGGCTTTTAAAAGTCACAGTTACATTTTGTTTTATTTAAGAACAGTACTGTTTTTAAAGGTGTACTCTAGGTGTAGCATCCGCTATTTTAAATCAGTCAGATGGTGTTCTGTTAGAGTTACTGCAACTTTTCAGTTTACATCTGATATCACAATCAATTTGTTGTCGATTATTGCGATAGTAAAGAAGCTGGTTTACCTATTTATTGTTCTAGGTCTTTCAGACCAACCCTAACCCATTTTGCTTTTCAGGAACATCAAGAAAAACCCTTCCAAAGTGTGAGCAACTGGGAAGAGATAACCGCCCTCATACCGCTAACAGCACGCAAGATCGCCGCTATTTTAATCAAACTCCTTCTACTCCTAACATTTGTCCTGCCTAAATCCCTATCTTCAACTTCCTCCTGTCATTAGCGCCAACGATTCCGACCCACGAAATAACGTCCCAAGCCTACTAAGACCACGCTCCAAACTTCACATTGGTGCATTCAACGTACGAACCCTGTGTCAAATAGGGCGACAAGCCTCCCTAGCTAAGACATTAGAATCCCTCGCCATTGATGTATATTGTGTCTCCGAAACACGCATACAGGATCCTAGTGTGGTCATTCACTTGACCTCACCTAGTCAGAGTGAACAACCTTCGCGATACACTCTTCGTTTATCTGGCGACTCAAAAGCAACTTCTCGTGGGCTAGCCAGTGTAGGTATTGTGTTAAGTATGAAAGCAGAACAGGAACTTCTCGAGTTGACCCTTGTCGACAGTCGCCTATGTGCTATCCGACTAAACGGCTCAGTAAGAACTCGGGAACAAAGGGACAGACGCCGTTGTCTTTTCGTTGTTTCTGCCTACGCTCCCACCGACTGCAACCTGGATGAAGTGAAAGATAAATTTTACAGAAAACTTTCTGAACTACTTCACAGGGCCAAACACTCAGATTTGGTAATCTTGGCTGGTGATTTTAACGCCCTAATAGGAAGCTGGAACCAGTCTGAAAAGACATTTAGGTGAATGCTTCAGTGTTCCAGCTCAGAGAACTGATAACGGTGACCATCTGCTGCAACTTTGCTCAGATAATCGGTTATTTCTAGCCAACACGAACTTTAAGCGTAAGGAGCGACATCGTGTAACATGGCGACCTGTTGGCTCTACTCAACGGTGGACTCAAATAGACTATATCACGATTAGTCACCGTTGGAAAGGCTCTGTAGAAGATTGCCCATCTTTCTGGAGTACATATTTGGATTCTGATCACGCCCTAGTACGAGCACGCATTTGCTTGCATCTTACTGGGCGAAGAAAAACCTGTTAGAATTCAGTTCAGCAATGAAACAGCCAAGATTAAATTCCAGGAGCAACTGAAGAATCACTTAAGCAATTATAAAGATGCATCCCGACTAGATACTGCTTGGCGAGATGTTCAAACAGCTGTGGCATCTACAATTATATCTATCAAGGACTTAAATCAACATGTCAAAAAAATGAATGGATTTCAATGGCTTCTGTTGATTTAATAGACTCCTAAAGACTTATCCCATCAGGCTCCGAACATGACGAGGAGCTAAGAGTAACCAAGTATAAACTGACGAAAAGTCTGCGAAACGACTGTGAGCAGTGGTGGGTAACGAAAGCAAAGGGAACGGAAAAGGCAACGGCGCTAGGTAACACTAGACAACTTTACAAGTTCATAAAAGAAACCGGGGTTAAAAAATCCAGCGTTTGGTGAGACGATCTCCGAAAGAGATGGAACGCCTATTAGTTCAGTCTAGACGTTTAGAACGATGGGCTGAACACTTCAAGGAGCAGTTTAGTTAACTTTCAGCTACTCTAAAACTTCCCAATATTTCGAAACAGCCAGAATGGAAAGTCGACTTAGGTCCCCAAACTCTTGTCGAAGTCGGTAACACTATAGCCAATCTAAGGCGAGGCAAAGCAGCGGGTCCAGACGGATTATCCCCAGAGGTGTTTAAGGATGGTGGTCCCACATTGACAACCAGACTGACTGATATTTTGACTAAGGTTTGGGAACTTGACATAATTCCGTCTGACTGGTGTCGATCGTTAATCATCCCAGTATATAAGAAAGGGTCAAAATCGTCCTGCAATAACCATAGTGGAATCAGTTTGACTAATATAGTGTCCAAAATACTAGCTTCTATAATTATCAGACGCTTAACTGCAACTCGTGATCTACAAATACGAGAAAACCAGGCTGGTTTCAGACCTGTTCGCGGTTGTATAGACCAGATATTCACCATTCGTCAGGTTTTAGAACACAGACATACTTTTCGGCGGCCGACAATCGTGGTTTTCCTTGACTTGAAGGCGGCATTAGACTCTGTAGACCGTGAAGTTCTATGGCAGTGTCTTTCATTGGAAGGCGTGCCTCAAAAGTACATAAAACTTATTTAGGCTCTTTACTCAAGCACTATTAGTCGTGTCAGAGCATATGGCGAACTGTCATCTGAACTTGTAACCTCAAGTGGTGTCCGTCAAGGCTGCCCACTTTCCCCATTTTTGTTTAATTTCATAGTTGACATACTGTTAGAAATTACACTTTCATCGTCTGACTTTTCAGGAATTGATCTCCTACCAGGAAACCCACTTATTGACTTAGAATATGCTGACGATATAGTCCTGTTTGGCGGAAACGCTGACATGATGCAGAATCTTTTAACAGCAATAAGCTCGAATGCAAGCATGTTCGAAATGCGTTTCTCCCCCCTCTAAATGCAAAGTATTGCTCCAGGACTGGTTTTCGTCAACACCTGAACTAAAGATAGGGAGTGAAGTAGTTAAGCACGTCGACCACTTCACTTATCTTGGAAGTCTGATTAGCCCTAATGGGTTGGTCTCTGACGAGATCTCAGTACGAATTCAAAAAGCTCGTTTGGCTTTTGCCAACTTACGTCACCTATGGCGTAGACGAGATATTCGTCTCTCAACGTAAGGGAGAGTACTGCGCAACAGTTCGCTCTGTCTTACTGTATGGGTGTGAGACGTGGCCATTAAGGGTAGATGACACTCGAAAGTTATTAGTTTTTGACCATCGATGTCTACGAAACATCGCTCGCGTTAGCTGGGATCACCGAGTAAGTAATAACGAGACTAGATGACGAGTGTTAGGCAAATGTGGTAAACCAGTTGATGAGGTTGTAAATCTTCATCGACTGAGGTGGTTGGGACATGTGTTGCGTATGCCAAACCACCGTCAGCCTCGACGCGCAATGTTGGCTGATATACGAATAGGATGGAAGCGAGTAAGAGGCGGCCAAACTAAAACAATTGCATCAGTCCATCAAGTCACTGACTGCCGATTTGAGTCGTGTCGGTAGCTGCGGACTACCTGGATGGGGTCCTCGCGATATTACCGTAACCAGTGGCTAGGAACACTGAGTAACATGGCCCAGATTCGGTCACAATGGCGCAGATGCATTCACTCATTGTCTTCCCTTAAATCATGAGCCTTAAATTATTCCATAAATTTTTTTTACGCTTCCTGAACCATATTCTATATGTTCATACTCCTTGTCACTATTTTTATTTTATTTTATTGAAGTAACTTCTACTAATGGTGGCGGTGTTAGTCTTGTGGTGCCTTAGAGGTATGGCAACTTGAACCGATGCGCACATGTGCCAGGTTCTATGTTGATTATACATACATTTATTGTCGAGTGTGGGACAAAAGATGATAAATATGAACCGTTTATTATTTTAAATACTTGGGCTCAGCAGTATGGATATCATATGTTGAAATGTCGTCGTCTTATCCTACAGAAAGTTAAACTTCCTGATTTAGGACTTTGTTCTTGATTACTTTCGATTACCGGTAGATCGAAATTGATATCCTCACTGCCGTTTACTACGTGTTAGCTCGTAAGCACACAGCACTAGTTGTTACTGTCCAACCCTCTTAAACGCTAACCTTTGCTGGTCTCATTGTCTATCCATTTCACCAGTTAGACCTCTAGCATTTGCAGCTGAATTCTCTAGTTGATATTATATTTTGTCTGTGACAGTTCTTACACGCTGTCAGTTGTGTTATTCCATTCCAAACAATTAAGTAAATCTATTAAACTTCATTTCATTACATAATACACTTTTATATCTTCCTAGTCTACTTCATTTCTATTGTAAACATGGTTTTTACGATTAGTATCGTCCATTTATTTGTGTGGATCGACCACAGCTATTTGTAAAATTAAGGAAAGAGTTCGAATCATGAGACTAAGGATACTCCTGCTGAATACATCCTGTAACGCGTGTCGCTTTTTATGCTAACGTCTTCACTATGCTGATATGTAGTGTGTTAACTTGGACCAATGCATACTTAAACTGAACCTTTAGCGTAATACGAGTGGCTTTATTCACGTTGCTCGTCAGATGTCTCAATGAATGTCTACTATTTGCTATTTCGTTCGATGTATTTAAAATGCGAACTTTGCAAACCGTATCATGCACTTCTGAGTACAACTGTTTAGCCACCTTAATGGCATTTCCAGATAGTAAGCAATTTTATTTTGTGTTGAAAGTTGTGCCGTATGAAAATATAGATGTCTGCACAACTGTCAGGAAACAAACAACTGGCTTCCCTATCCTTTGTTTAGCCTACGAGTCGGCGAATAATTCGTAGGGTCATGTAACCTTGTCGAGATTATTATAAGAGCTCTTTCCGGAGATACTTAGTATCACGTACCATTAGTCTAGTAAATCTTACTAGAGTGTGTTATCCATTCAAGTAATAAGTCCTAGGTTCTATTTTTACTGTTTAGTTATTTACAATTTGGCGTGAAGAGATTTGGTCACTCCTGGGAAAAGCCATTTAAAGACACTCAAATATCGTGAACGTAGTACTCCTTATTTTGCTAAATGTAATTTAACTAGTGATGCACGTAATTTCTTAATTGCTCCCTTATTCTTTTTTAGACCTTTCATGTAGTAAAAGAAAACTGTGACCGTTTACTTCCCGCCGATATTTCTGACCTTGTTCCATATGCAAATACTCCACTAATCAACAAGGAAACAAGTGCTGAATTGAAGCCTCTTATCGCAGCTCGTGAAAAGGCAATCAAGCGGTTGTTATCGGTGACTGAAGAGCTTGAAAAATTACGGCGCATTTTGACAAAAACAGTGTGGGAACTCAATGACCTTACTGACCCAAGTGTTCAGAAATTCTAATTTCCACTGTGAAATATTTGTATTTTACTTACAAAAAATTAATTGATTCGCAATTGCGAAATATAAGCATTTAATTGAGGTGAACCACTAAAGAACTTTCTCTTCAAGTATATCCAGGATTAAAACTGATTGGATGAATCTGATAATTAAGTGATGCCCTTTAGAGTGGACGGTTTGAAAACCCAAGACCTTCTGTTTATCTGACAAACATATCTAAGACCCACCATATGTATACACCTTAGCTAGATAACGTTTTATTACCTTTTAAGCCTTAACTACTTTCAGTAGAAAACAAGAAGGCTAAAATTCACCGGTAAATTTACTAATTCATTTTCGCTACAGCCATAATTGATACATATGTTCGTAGTATTGTACAATGTTAGGAAACCAATCAACATTTCGTAATACAATTAGTCTAATGTGTATCTCCAAGTTTGGGAATTGAACATTGTTAAGCATTTATCACTGCATAAATAAGTTAGAATGTTAGGTGGGTTCTGTCGATCACAAGATATGTTCAGCCAGCTTTTATATGATAAAAGGATGCGATAAGGATTCACACCGCATCTTAAACGGCAACATAAACAAATTCGGAGTACTCCCAAAGTGATGCGCAAATTCCAGGGTAGGATGTTTTCGAGGTGAGAATACCTGCAAAACAATCGAAGGGAATTTGGAGAACGAGATTTTTTTATCTAATCATTCTTGAATTGTAGCAAGTACTTATTAGTTGTGCGGTATGAAGTACTATGTATTCTGTCTGCTCAATGAAAAATGATACCACAGCAAAACAATGACACTAATGTTTGATTTATTTCTATTATTCAAACTCCTGTTGATTCGGTTATTTCTCGTATGAAGAATCGAGCAAAATTAAAGCACCGAAACGTTGAGAGCCGAAACTTCCTACATATTGGGATTTTGAAAGTGAATTTATAATAAACAATCTAGCTTAATGTTCATTTTACTTCAGATCATCAATTTAAACCTTGGTGGCGATATCAATGTCTATTAATAATTTTTTAAGCGATTAAGACGAATAAGATAGAGTTACTTTTATTTGACAGTAGTCATGGACAGAGACAGGAGAATAATGTAACCGTACATCCACAAAAATACTCTACGAGACAGCAAAGTTTGCTTCACATCGAATGGAACCTCAAAAACCTACAAAAACAATGTGTCAAAATCAAATTCGGATACCATATTAAGGTATTTCGTATGGTGTGGTGTTTAGATTTACTCATTTTACAACTGTTGAAGTGACTGCCCGTATAATTCTACTGTTCAAATCATCATCAACGTAGAACCGGGCACAAACGCCCGTAGGTTCAAGTTGCCATACCACATTAGCACTACAAGATTATTGAGGTAACGTATAAACAGAATACAAGAGGAAAGAGCAAAGTAAAGATGTCCAGAAAATAATAATAGAATTCAAGATCTAGATGAGGTTAAAGATACTGTTCAAATACACTTTGAAATCTTAAAGAAACTTTTGGGAAAAGGACCTCTAAATTATTGAGGACTCTCCAATACAGAAAAGAATCAGTCACTTAATGTATATGAAGAACATAACTATAACTGGCAGGAGGCTTATATTTGACGACCCACTCATTCTTATAGGTAAGAATGCATCCTCGGGGTAGATGATTTAACCATGAGATTTTTGTTGTCTCTAGACACATCACCATAAACCTCGAGAAGTGGGACTTTAAGTTTCTGCAAAAGTAAGTGGTATTTACTCTATCTACATTGAATTATACTAAAATCGTCGTACTGACGGGATATAGCTACTTGAAAAAGCGCAAGCATGTTCCAGGTTTTGCGTTATTTATGACTGATACTACTTAAGGACACGAATTGACTATCACTAGGACAAAATATTTAAAGGGTTTCTAGCAACTAACTACAATATATCTAAGCATGTGCCGATAACTACTGAGACTAAATATGAAAAGCGAGTTTAAAAACACAAACCCACCAATTACTTCGTAGTAGGCTTGATGATGCGCAGCTGAGCAACGTTGGGACAACACCACTTGGTTTGACAGCCACGTCGGAAGGCAGAAATGGATTATTGTACACTACTAACTGGTTTAACCGAAGCGAAGGCAATATTGATGGCAAAGAATCCAATTGGTTATCATTCAGAATAAGCACACACAGACGATGCAACTTGTGTAAGTAAGCAGCCGGAACACCTCGCAATCCGTTATCTGCGTCGTGAATGTAAGAAAATACATTGATATTATAGATTGTGAGATTTGGTGTTAAGTAAGTGAATGGAAAGATTAGATCACTGAGGCAATTTTTGTATTCTCTGAGTGCCTTCACCTACAGCTGTTTTAATCCTAAATTTTAGCACATTCGAGGTCGTTGGTTATAGATATATAGTGACTCCTCGATTTCTCGAAATGTAGTTCCGTACCTTGATTGCTCTTTACATTTTCTCTTAGTGTGAAATGTATTCATCAAGACTATTCTGTCATATGCGCAGGAACGAAATAAGATGACTCTTACTTTCACCTCTACAGTCTCTAAGGTATTTTTTCAAATAGCTATAAGACCACGATATCCATCTGGAAGTGACCTACACTTCCACAGATTATGGAATTTTTCATTCATGCTGTAAACTACGTACTATCGCTGAAAACAGGCTTGATAAGCATCAACACCAACTGCTACTCACCTCTAAGACTATCAATACAATAACTTCATACTGACGGGTGGTCACTTAGTCACATTTTTTAAATCTGAAGCTGATGTTTGATGATGACTGGGGAACCCCTAGTTACTGAGTTGGCAAATTATTTCATAACCAACGATAGTGGATACAATATGTAAGTTTCAGTCTTGTTTTAGCAGTTTGGTAATTCTTTACATGACTCAAACAACAGACACAGTCTATATTAATAAACCCTATTTTCGTAACGAGACCGTTCAATTATCGTATCTAACTCGTTTTAAAATTAAATAGACAGAGTATTCTACTGTCAATATGTGTAATTGTGATGTTGTACATGGCGAAAATAGTTAGTGAGAATTTGGCTTAGCCTAACTAGATTCAAGAAATTAAGGGTCGAATAAATATAAGTTTTTTAATGTTAGCTAGAATATTCTGGGTGTCCCATCCATTCAACAGCCAAGTGAATTGAGTGTAATATTGGTGAGCTTAATGATGCACCACCTGAATAAACATTCTACATAATGTCAATAAGCCTACAAAAATAATAAAATGTTCTTTAGTTAGATTTAGAAAATAAAACCTGTAGAATAATAATTCTGACAAGCTTTGAATGGCGTAATAGCGCTAGTTTTGCATAGGAATAAATTTGTGGCATTAAACAACCAGAAGTTTAAATTAGTCGTAGATATATAACACGCTTAAATTTAGATAGTTTTTACTGACTTACATTTGTTAACAATACACTGGAAATTGATATGTCAACGATAACAGTATAAAATGCCTTAAGAACGGTCTCGTCATATATATATTAACACTAGCAAGTAGGAAGCAAAATGTTAAACATAAGAAATTGAAGATAATTTTATCATCGCCCCATGCTGAGTCTTGGATGCGTAACTCATTTAATGGACAGACAGACAGACAGTTACAACGTAGAACTTGGTACATGCGTACGTCAGTTCAAGTTGCCATGCCTCAATTAGCAGATAGAGATTAAATTGTCGAATCAAATCCCAGAGTAGGGAAGGTAGTAACAGAGTTAGTACTAATCGAAGGGAATAGAGACCGAGGACATTTAAGAAAATATGATTCAGTAAAGAGAAAATTATGTTAAGTTCAGAAGCTTAGAATTTGGGGGAAGACAAGGAGTGGATGCACCTGCGCCATTGCCAATGATTTTGAGCCATATCACACAAGGTCTCTAGCCATTTATTACGAGCGTCACGCGGACCCCAACCAAGTAGTCTGCACCTATTAACATGGCTCAGTCCAACTGTCAATGACTTCATTGACCGGTGCCATGCCCCTAGCCTTCTTCCAGCCTACTCCTACACCAGAAAGCATCGCTCGTTGATGTAGGCGGTGGTCAGGCATAAGTAACACATGTCCTAACCACCTCAGCTGATGGAGATTTACTACTTCATCAACAGAATTACCGTATCTACCTAGTACTCTGTTCCTAACCCACGTATTGCTTACTCGTTGGTCCCAGAAAACACGAGCAATGTTTCGAAGACATCTATGATCGAATACTAGGAGCCTACGAATATCCTTAACGGCCATGTTTCACATCCATAAAGTAAAACGCATCAAACTACTGCGCAGTAAACGCGTCCTTTGGTCAGTAGTCAGATGTCTCGCTTACGCCACAGGTGACGTAAATTCCCAAAAGCTAATTGGGCCTTATATATACGCGCAGAGATTTCAGCAGACACCAGACATTCAGGACTGATGAGGCTGCCAACATAAGTGAAGCGGACCAATAATACATAGGATTCTTTGATTCAGAAAAGCACTACTAAGCGAAAGAAGTAATGTATTTCAACTTATGGAACATAAATATCAACACTGACAGAAACCTCGAGATATTTGTTATGATACTGACTAAAACATTTCTACTTTAACGAAATTTTATATACAAGAAAATTAATACTTTAAGTCGTTTGTTGCTTTATATAATCTTTAGACATCGAAATATACATCCATACGGTCAAATGCACAAGAGTATCTCAGCCCTCATTTTTGAGGAGTAATATTTTACAAATGCTTGTACATTTGCGACTGGTAAACAATGATAAGTGTACCCACCTACCCTATAATGAGTATGGTATTAAAGATACTATTTTCACGGAAAACATTTAAAATTTATAAGGTTAATAGATCTAGAGACTACATCTTACTTTCATCCTAGCGAAAAACTAATGTCTAAAATACAGTACACAATGCAAATTATCTCGGGTTGGAACAGTTTAATGCTTCTAAAGCACTAGTAGGCTAGACGTAGCCCTTGCTTATTGGCCATTACGAAACATTCGAAGCATCATAAAAAATCGTCTTAAGATCAAAACCAAAGTGAAATCGGCTAAATATGATGACAAACTTACTTGAAAGGTTGACAATCCTAAGGTTCGTAAGAAGCCAAAAATCATCTGGCAGCCACACTAACTCGTTACTACCTAAATCCAGAAATTCCAACGTTTTAGTTAGTGATGAACTCTCGGAAATCGACGGCCATTTCTTAATGTGGTTGTTACTTAGGCATAAATGGATAACATTGAGATCTTGTATTTCCTGAGGAATTCTTTCCAGTAAGTTCGCACTCAAGTCGAGAAAACGTAAACTGGAAAGTTTAAGCAGTCTTGTATCAAACTGGCGCAATCTCAACCCTTTTGCAGTTACCTCCTGCAGAGAGATACTGAATCCTTGACAAAATGGATAATCTTCTCGTTTGGTTATAACTAATCGGCGCTGACTAGCTATCCTTAACTAAATGTTTTACTGATTAATACAGAAATGTACTTCGTTTGTAGATCTGCTGCTGTGAATTCCCGTGGGCACACTTTTGCCGGATATTATGAGGTTCAAGATTTTTGTCAGCTTCGTCAGATCTGAAGACTCAGCCTAAAACGACAATATAAAATAAGTTTTAATATGATTAAAAGTTATAGGTACCTGTACTTCAAATTCTAAAGCCAAAAAGTGAAATCTAAGTTATCAAAACCCTAATTCAGAACTCTGACTTTTTTAAAAATTGGTCGTTACGTACTAAAAAATTGAGGAAGGCTGGAAGGATGTGTTAACATATTCTTGTATGTCAATGAGTCGCTCTCCAAATTTCACCATACAGCTGAATCTTGGTAGTCCGCTTTCCTATTGAAAAATGTCCACACTAAGTGTTTACAACCATTTCCGAGATGGTCATATTCATCATAAAAGTGATGTAGTAACAGCAGACGTATGACACTTAAAGTGAGTCGGTGACTTTTGAAGGCACAACTAATGGTGTCAAAAATGGTGCCTAAGTAATGGTGGCTAGGTATCTGAGAGAATAAGTAGCGTATGGGCGAACTATTACCACTAGCTATTACTAGGTTACCTCTAATGTTTACTGCTCTATCATATGGATTAGTTTATTAAGTTGGAGACTGTTCACCTAGGTAAATTGCCTGTTTGTGACCACACCTTGGGAGAAGCCGAAGTCAGACTTACGTTATAATCATGAAATAGTTATGAAACACTACAATTGTTGAACAGCTAAAATAATGAAGCAACTAAATATATTGACGATAGCTAGCACCAATAACGCTAGAAAAATGATTCGAGAGGCTTGATACCTCTAAGCACAAACTATGAACGCGAAAACAGGTCTAAACACTTTCTGGAGTTTTAACTATAAGATGCTAAATTGGAAAAGTAATAGAATAACGACGTTTTAGTAAGTTACAGAACCTCCAACGTGCATGATTTATTTGCACGTAGTATTTTACATAAAACAAACCTGATGAGTTGAGTAATATAATGTACGAATAGATAATGATGGGTTCAAATACTGTGTCTGGGACCTGTGGTGAATAGTAAACGGCTTACTTCACTACACTTGATGAAAAGGATTTACTGGGGATACTACTACTATTTACAAGGTATAGATACACCTGGTTTAATTAACAAGTGATGGCAGGTACGCTGACTATAGAGGGCATCTAGTAGAATGGTGATCGCAGTAAATGAAAACAGCCGAATGCTTACAAAACGAAACCTTTTTGCTGATTTGGGAATACTTACAAACTGAAGATTAACTGCGTATAGAAGCGTGCAGAAAAAATACACTTTTGTCCGGAAGCTTAAAGGTAAAACATATACCTGGTGGATCATTATGTCTTTTGGCGGATTCTTGAGACGGATTGTCATACTTCCTTCCTCAATATGGCCAGTGAACAACACTTCAATGTTTGCTGAGATCTATGTGTAACCATTAAAAGTAATTTGTGTAACAGACGAATACCTTATATTTCTGATTAGTATTTGAAAAACAATGTGTAATATGGACAATATAGTCTCCTTTTTCCTCACAAAAAGACAAAATGCTTTTCTTAGGTTTGCATCTATTCCGATGAGACGCTCCCCATTCTGAAACTAACACTTTCGAACAAATCCTCATTGCCTCAATTTAATGAGTAACAAACCTATGATGTGTAAAAACAATTTAACAATAATATTCAGTATCCAATATCTTTGTTACAAGTCATTACCAGATAAATAACTTCCTCGCGTTAGAATTTGTGTTTGCCTTTGATATCCCTAGTGATTTACAATAGTATTGTTATAGTCACTTGTGTTTAGCTGTTTTGGGTGGTCGGAGGTTCAATTTTGACTTCTGTATAATTGAACAAAAATTAATCAACCAACTGATCCATTAGATCAACGTCATAACGAACAGACGGCTTTCTTAATAATAAATATACATGATTTTCATCGTTTCTTGAGATTTCGATAATATATTCAGGGGCGTTATCGGATGCTACATTAGTGCCAATGGAACACAACAAATATATAATCGAATATCAATGGAAAATTGAAATTGCACTAAATCAAATATATGTGGACTTTGGTATGAGTAGAAGCGAAATGACAATGGAATCAAACTACATAGGAACTGCATTATAGCTAAATAAAGTGGAGTTTTGATGGAATAACTTGTGGAATAAATCATTCTAGATTTGGTTAGAAGAATAGCCTCGATACAAACAAGTTCGACGTGATTCCTTCCTAGAACACCTCCAACGATTTAACAAATAAATAATAAGAATGCGTAAGAAAACAGTAACAGGACTTAAATAAATCTCCGACGCCTGTTATAGTTGTTTAGGGAAGGAGCTGCTTTACACATTATGAAGTATCTTGATTAGACCGGATGATGTCTGACCAAAAGCCATCACCTAGTAGTATCCACTAAAGTACCGGTGATAAATACCTATATGACCATTTGATTTGAGACACTGTGTACTGCTATAGCGTGAATTTCACATCAATATTAAATCACATAATAATGTTACTCAGAGAAATAGTGGTATGCAGTAGACAAACCTACGACTAGTCAGTCCTAGATGCATGAAGATATAAAGATGAGTTTTCATAAATAATCTTAAATCTAAATGCAACTAGCCAATAAATTATAGCTTTACACTTACTGGTAGTGCGAATCAGTGATCGTGCTCCAAAATCAAGTGCATCTATGCCATAAATAAACCTATAATATATATATCCACCTCGAAAGCATAATACTGGAATCTTCTGGAACGTACGACATGGGTACACTATTTCTGTTTGCTAAAAGCATTCTATATTTGTTAGTACTCAGATGCGAGAAGTTACACACGATCGAATCGTGAAATGTGACCTAGTCTTCCTGGATAGCCATGATATCAAGTGGATTTTCTATCCACATCGGAACTGAAAACTGTGTACGGAAAATTTTCAGAACCCACAGTGTAAGATCCTTTCTAGAAGTTTGTGTATAAAAACCACTCGAAGTGAATACTCTCCATCGTTATTTGTTGTTTTTCATGGGTTTGTTCATCCTTCTTAACCCTTTCAGCTGTACATTCTGCCAATCACTGGCTCTTAATGGTGTAGCTGCTATTTATTTCTAATGCAGTATTTGGTTATCTCTTACGTTCCTACCGAAGTTCTATGGTCTTTATGGATTGCATCTACTATGTTTTACTTGCCGTTTTGATTTTGGCGTCTACCAAATTAGTTCCTCCTCCTCTTCGATTGTGTTGCATAAAATGACTTCCAGAACTTAAAACACTATGTTATTGTTAGGGATTCGAAATCCCTAGAAATACAATTGTTCATTTTATCAAGTTGTATTGAATTTTTGTTAATATGATTTGTAAACTTTTATCACTTTTATGTGGACACATTTGACAACATTTAATTGTATTATTAAAAATGTTGATAATTTCAACTGATGAATAATCACTACGATTATTTTGTATATATAAAGGAATGTGCGAAATATAATATGAATCTGATTCCAATTCTGATTTCGTTCCTGCTTGGTTGGTCTATTGTCTTATTCTTCTATCTTCGGCTTGGGACCTAGTGGGCATAGGGCAGTCGCGCATTATTAATCAGCCACACTTCTTTGGCGTTCGCTACAACCAACCTGATCAACTTCACTCACGTTATGACATCTATAACTGTAAATAATATTTTTGTTTGTATTAAAATCCCTCAAATATAAAGTACCGAATTGTTTCAATATTTTGCATTTGGTACTAACTTGTAGCTTTCTATTTGGTAATAACTCACTCCTTGTTATTTTGCAATTAAAATTGATTCGTTGTCTTTGGCAGTCTATATTTAAGTAGTTGGCTTGATTTGGCTGAAAGTTGATTCATATATTGATAAAAACCTAAATTTTTTGGAACAAGTAATCATCTTAATGCTTCTACTACTTAATATTATGTTATGGATTATTTGGAATAGTTTGTTAGGTCATCCTGGCCGTACAGTAGAAGAGACTTGTTTTAAGTTTGTACCTTATATTTATGTCCACGTATAGAATATGGCACTACTGTATGTACCAAAAAACATGCTATCGCTAATTTGCCTGGAAAATCAGTGTGTTAGCGCAAATGTCGAGCAACTATACAGTATGATTACGTTGGTTCTGGAAGTATATTTCGGTCTCTACAGTGACAAGTAAACTTTGCTACTACGTTACTCGTGTTTCTATTGATTTAAACATTACCTTGTAAAACGTATGTGATCTGTTTCGAATGCGCAGAATAATATTTCTGTTTATTTCTGAAAAATAAACTGAAAATTCAAGTATGTTCTACAAGTTTGTTCAAATAATTAAGTGGCGATATTTGTTTGGGCAATAACGCACGTTTACATGTATATCTTTATATATAGCCGTTCTTACCCCAACCGTTTCGCTTCCAATTTCTTCTGGGATTGAGAAAACGTATCCAAACAAACCTCAACATTTATTCGTCATCCCGAACTTAGTTTGGAAACCACAACCTAGGAAGCCGATGTAGACTAGGGAGTTGTGCTTCACCTAGAGTTCAAATGTCAAGTAAATATGATGATAGGTTGAAAATGCTGTATTTACCCTTGAGCATATTTGCACACTACTCGCAGGTTTCTATGTTTGTTCACAAATTTAATTGTTTATGACGGCCGGTGAAACTCCATAGTGACGCTGGTAACTGGGAACCCCAAAAATAGACACACTTTATATGTGCTGTCATGGGAGATAGCATATTGGGAAAATTGCCTATCATTAAGTAGAATTGTTATCCACTGCTGTTCACTAACAACATTTGCGTGGACTGGATGTGACACTCACGCTGTGACACCACTAATACACGTTAATGAATGCCAATGCATTTTCATCAGCCTATTGTTGTGGGCTCCTTTTTCATCCTACTCAAGTCAGTCAGCTTGTGCCGCTGTTGTGGTTATGAACGAACACTTACCACTACTAGCTCTGCTACTGTGATTCTAGCTGTAGAGAATAGAATAATTGGTGTTTTAAAAGTTTATAATATCGATCAATTACGTCCCACACGATTAGTTTATTTGAAATATACCATTAAGAGTACTCCAACATTTGAAAGTTGCAAACAGCTAATTCACAGACTGAACAAAAGTATGACCTTAGTAGTGATTTACCTGAAATATTGGCTCGAAAGTTACATAAAAATGAGAGAGGTATTATCCTAGGGTTGGGAGGGAGGTGTCTGTGTAGTTCATACTAGAGAAGACAACATCTAGATAGCTCTATCTATCTATCAAGGCATTTTCTACAAGGATAATCGGACTACTAGGTTGCACCTTATGATATCGATATGGAATAAATAACAATGAATTCCACTCATTTACTGCACTATATTTCCATCCAGGAATTTCGCATTTTTTCCATAATTACTCATCACTACTCTTCTACCATTTGAATAGACCCCCTGCTAATTTTTACTTTTTACAGTTAACAGGTTAATAGGACTACCATACCTTAGTTATCAAGACTAAAACAATTATTTATTATCACTAATTTGTGCCCCATCTTTCTGTTACTCTTTCTCCTTTTTTATCCCTTTTTGGCAAACGATGATACACTGAGGATAACGTCGGACATAAAAGTTCAGCAAATACGCTCTACTTAGCCGTAGAAAATGCCATTAGCATGTAAAACGTTAGATAAATGACAAAATATTTACACTTTGATGCAGCAAACATTACAGTAACACTAAAAAATGAGCAAAAATAAGCAGTGGGCCAAACATACACGTCAAAATAACTTACAATTTGGGAGAGCTTCTAAAGCTCACCGTTATCACATGCCTCTAATTAGTTGCCAGAATGATTTGACGGGATTTCACTGGTAGTTGGACACAGTCCCGGCTATCTAGTCAAGTTATTTATAAAGACTAACGAGTCTAATCCTGTTACCGCGGTATATAGCACTGCTCGTAGCATCCATCACCCACCTTAAAAGATATTACAAAGGTTGTTACGGATTTTAGCAGCCGTTTGAAGATCATTAACAAGCAATAACAGTACCTATAAGTGAAGCTGCAATAAAAATATCAGCAGAGCGCAATGAGTTCGCTTCAGTTCAATGTATTCTATCCAGTTACATACAGGAAATTGAATGTAGCTGGTGTAGCATGTGCATATTTTGCATATCGATTTATATAATATTAATAGAAGATGAAATTTAAAAAATGCCTAATGTAGTGTTAATGGTTAGTGCTGTAAACAGTTTGGATTGTTTTGACTAGATAACGTGTATATGGGTGCATAATTTAGTCATATATTATGGCCTAATAACATAAACAGACTGACGTTTACCTTTAAACGTAAGATCAGAAATAAAATGCATGTGACTTGATTACATAACAGGTAATCGAAATGAAGTGGGATAATGAATAAAATTAAGAGGAGAACAATGTTTATAAATAATTCACTAAATACTTATAGTGATAATCGCTTCCGTATCACTCACCGAGGTAAGTGTAGGTTAACCGCCAATTCTTTTTGGATGCAAAAGTCAGGTGTTAGCAATGGTTTTAGAAAGTCCTGATACTAAAGAAATGTATCAGTTGTTAATTATTTGAAATACACTTATTGTGCTTACTAAATGCCCCGTATCTAAAAGATATCTTTCGGTTGGGTACGTATGATATTTTAGTACCTTTTTACGTAGGTTTTATGGAATATGTTCAATTAAACATTAAAAGACTTATCCTAGTGTCCTCCCAAATTACCTGCTCTCGCAAGCACATGTAAATCTTAGTTTGGAATTTCGATCAACATGGAACATGTAATTGAGCCAGTCTCTGTTGAAAACCCTTTCGATACACCGCTATTCCAGTCTTCAATATATTTCGTTGAACGATACATACCCGTTACATTTACAGTGATGTTTGCATATCACGTTAACTTTACTGCCTCTTTGTAACTTAAGGAACTTTAAGGAAAAACAGTTCGGTGTATTCTGCGCATATTGTGCTTCAAGCCTCATTTAAGTCTACGAAAACAACAGATTCCTTAAAGTATATCTTTATGTTTGCTTAAATCTTAAGATATAAACATTTAAAACGAAAATATAATTAGCAGTTGTTTTCGCGGTAAGAACGTGTAGATTACTTTGTTTAGCACATTTTACGAAAGTGAATTAAAAAGCTTAAGTACGGCTATAATTTGAAACTGGCGAGATTTTATTACGGCTGTAAATTAGTGGTGGAAATACGTGCGCAATATACCTAGTTTACTTGTAGGCGAAGTTGAGGTAACATCTGCACTGTTTAAAATTGATTGTTTTGGTTATCCCAGTAAGATAATTCTATCGGAAGGTGGTCAGGGGAATAGAAGAAAAAATCTCCTTGATATACTCTTTAAGATTATCGAGTCTTTAATGTGTGATAGGTCACGTGACTACTTAGTATCTGCAAAGACCAAAACTACTGATAACGTTTGAAAATTAGCGTTGTTTCTGTATAGGGCCAGCTGGTTCTTCAGTCATGCACGAATTTGCGACAGAATATCCAATAACACGATTTACTGGTGCGAAAAGTGGTACTATATTTAAAAATAAACACAAATGTAGTACATAAACCTCCCCTTCCCCATAAAGCCAAAGGGATTCATGCAAATTGTACAATTAATCTATAACACAACAAATACGTAGTAAATAAACATCAAAATAGTTACTTGTCCTAACAAATAAAGCCAACTAACTGAGTCAAGTTGCTCGAGCATAGACAAGTAAGATATCAAACCAATCGGGTTTACAACAAGACCTTGAAATCCAGTAAAACAAAACGGAAGACCAATAGCATGTAGCATATGCTAACAAAAAAGGATATATAAGAAACTGATTTTGAGAAAATCCAATACTGTTATGATAAAAAAGGGTCAAACAAAAGGGAAACAAGATTTATTACAGAGTCAGAGCAAAACAAAATGATAAAATACAAGCAAAGGAACTGCACGATACAAAAAATAACATGGAGAGATTTTCATACAAGCAAATAAGATTTTACAGTATCTATCAGTTTCTTTGCTCCCCAGCAAAACAGTTTTAGGAAAGAACCCTAGCATCACAAGCATGCTGTGGACAAACATTCCCGATTTGCGCTAAAGGATGAGTTGATAGTTCCATTTGTCCGTATTTAGAATATGGAGACATAGTGCTTCCTTCCTAACTTCGAAAAGACAAAAACACCTTAGAAAGAATTCAGAAAGAGATACGGAGCCCGTTCGTGGATTCGAGTTCAAACGATACGAGAACCGTCTCTCAATAATGGACATGCACTCCCTAGATTACAGTCAGCTTAGAGGTGACCTCATTATAACTTATAAAGTAGTAAACGCTCTTGGTCACTCATTCAGTCACCTATTTAAAGTGAATTCAAACACCCAACATTGAGGAGGCACACGAAACTAGAGGTGTAATACGGTAGGTTGAATTGTAGACACAATCCTTCCTCCTCGAGAACAGTGAAGTCTCAGAATTCCTCATCAGTCGGAATAGTTCATGCGAACCCTACTATGACTTTTGAGGAAATCGCGATCAATCCTTATATACTACGACCGACTTCCCCTACCAACCTTTTAATACTTCTTTTATCCATACATGTTTTATTCACCTATGTCTACCCAGTGGAGTTAGCGATCCAATACCATTAAACATGGAAGCTCGTGAGACAAAAGCTTTTCTATCCCTTCTCTAATTAGTCGATGCATTTAAACACTTCAGAAAGGAACGGAACCTTAGGCTGTGCAGTACTAAACATCCTGTTTGATAAATTACAGTGAGTTGCATTGAGCAGTTCTAAATCCTTGTGAAATATGACCCCACCATTTTTCTGAAATATATATGGAATGACAATTGCGCTCTCAAAATCTTCAACCTCAACGAGTGACCATCATAGGGGAACCCTTCGTAAAACGGCAAGTACCTGTAGACTAAAACTTGTGTTATAGTTCAGTGTTTGATGCAAGTAATAATAGTAATAATAGTTTATCAGTAATTGTCATGACAATTCGATTGGCTGAGGAATAGTTGTCAATTTAATGAGTGACAGTGTTGCTGAAGGTAAAAAGAAGTATATTGTAGTGGCCACGGAACACTATAGAGTCAATATCGTCTTACAACTAGACACAAATTCGTACAAATACTATATTAACAGTTAATATAAGTATATATCACGAGTACAATGTCTAGTAGAATGTGGTTTACTTGGATTAACAGCAAAATTCGGAAGGAATGACGAATGTCCAAAGCGACCACCACAGGTATGTACTTTTTCTGGTGTCCTGTGTATGTTCGTTCTGGTCAGGAAAGCTGGTAAGAGCCAATGTGACGCTGTGTATTAAATTCCGATGCTATAAAAGGGATCCAATTATTAACCCAAGCATTCGGTGCGGAAGATTCAGTCAGAACGAAGAATAATGCGTCAACAATGTATTTACGCTCCCAACAGCAGCAGGCAGCAGTAAGAGCCACAGGCAAAGTGTATAAAGCGTAAAGTACAATTGTATTAATGATACATTTAAACAACGTTAGCAACGTATGTATTAATAGCATATTCGAATAAGAATTTATTACACTCGTAATACTGACAAATTTTTACAAAATATAATGTCATTAAGTCAGTCAGCACAATATGTATTCCCTACCTTATGGAATTGGAGATCACTTGATGATAAACCCAAAAGTCTTAGAAGTGATGGCTTCCTTTACTCCGTCTACCATTGATTATTCACTAGTAGTCGAACCGCTTCCTGAGATACCACTATTGTTCATAGAGTATATGTTTATTATTGAATGCCTCTTCGGCCAACTTGTCAGAGTTTCTTAGGGAGACTATCCCCAGAATGTTCTCAACGATCACACAAATATATGCATACCTCTTTCCATAATTCATATACGTGGCAGGATATAAAAAAAATGTTAAATTTACCAGTTGATTCAGAGGTATTCATTAGCATTTCTTCACTTTATTACCAGCTTTGCCTAAATATCTGTCCTTTAAACCACTAAGATTTTACGACACTAATTGGCATTTTTGAAGTAGCCACTGTTAACGATATATTATTATGACTCAATACAATCAAATTAACTACTGAGTGACAACATCATAGCCAATGATCCTTGTAACGTCATAGTGTAGAAAAAAAGGAGGAAGAAAAGAAGAACAAACTAAACTCCACTAAAATTCCGTGAATATGTTAGTTATACTGATTTAATAAGACAACCAAAATAATTGCTTCTTATTAGCGGAGTATTCTGATCTTCAAGGTCGGTGCGATAGGTTTGGCACGTGTAGTTTGTTCCTGTTAGTTTATGTTGACGTTTCTTGATGTTTGGAGTTTTTTGGTGCACTCACAAATAGTCATGAAGTACAGTTTAGTTTTGAATATTCATGATTCATTGTAAGTTAGCTAATTTCAGTGAAGTACTAATATCAGACACTTTATTATGACTTTTTAGTGATGCCTGCCTATAGCCGTAGTAATATTACCTTCATGGTTCTGATTTCTAGTCGGGTTCAACGATTTGGTGTTATAGAAACCACCAATTTAGTGGAGATTCGTCGAAACTGTATTCTTTTGTTATACGGTGAAAGTTCTGCCAACAAACGACTTCCTATAAATACCACGTCTTTCCAAATAAATTTCATTTATATCAGTGGGTACACATTTTTGGGCATGATACCGAAGGTATACTAAATATTAGGTTCTTAGGCGAAATCGTGATATTTTACTATATCCCGCTTAGTCGAAAGACTGACGTGTTGTAAAGTGTAGTTTGGTAAAGTATAGTAGGCACTGAAAACTCTGCTCCAACAGTTATGTTTGTTGTTTTCCACCTATTTGTGGAATTACTTTCGTGAATATCTGGAAAACCTATCGGATGCTACTTGGATACCACTGCTCTTAAGGTATAGTTCCAAATCGTGGATATTAAGCAACCACTCATATATAAGAGATTAAGCGAAAAGTCAACGTATGCATGACATACTTCTCCAACTATTTCCAAACTCGGAAACACCTTCCGATACTTCATGTGACTGATCTACCATCGAGCCAAACAGGATCAAGATGGCTATTTAAAGTTTTCTGGCTTTATTGACCTTTTGTAAATTTTACACAATCAATAATTCAATGCATTTGTCCCCTCCAACCACTCATTCTTTTGAGATTATGGCTTATAAGAAAGATGATAATGGATAGGCTATTAGAGGTCTTATAATGATGCATTTTTATTCTCCACTTAAATAGTTTGTTAGCTAAATCTATGTATGAGGTTTCTATGCGATTATCTAAAAAAGACTGTGGTCTAGACAAGGTTTTGTTTTTATTTTTGCTAGCAAACCTGCCATCATTATTTCACCCTGATATGAATATACTTTACATATTCGTCTTTGTTCAGCTTCTTAACGGTATATGAGATTATTGTACATGTTATCACTATTTATCTGGTTTATATGCCATAGAGTGACTTCATCGACCTAATCGTCTATAGCATAAAGTATTGATTGGTAGTTTCCGAGTTTAGTGGACAGTGCACAACTCTTTAGGACGAATTCCACTAGCATATTTATCTTTTAAACCTAAACTTATCATAATTTTCTTTTTACCGAATTATATTGTCTTAAATCTTATCTTCCATCTTTAATCCTTACCATTAGTACTGACTTTGTTACTACCTCCACTACTCTTGGATTTGGTCCGACAATTTTAATCTCTCTCTGCTAATTGACTTATGTCAATTTAAATTGATGTACACATGTACCAAGTTCTACGTTGTTACTGGCTAACTGACTGAATAAACTTCATAAAATCAATATAAGTCTTTCTTGGCCCTATTTTTAGCTGAACTATATCTATTACGTTCTGGTTTTCCTGTTCTTTCGGATTTTACGTTTTTGATCGTGATTTCCTTACCGCTTTTATTTCTTCACAATATCGTTTTTCTGATTGTGTAAGGCGTATATTTTTGATACTTTTCTGTACTAAATCCAGATGTTTAATTCGGTACTGAATAAGATTAGTAACATTATAACATGTTGACTTCTATGAGCAGCTTATTCTAACTTTATAAATCTTAAATCAGTTGCACTTCTTATCAGATTATTCTGTTTCTTGTCATTTGACTTCCCATTCAGCCCTTCTGGTATGCATTAGGTAGAGATCTGAAAGAATAAACACAAGGCGCTTAAATGCCTATGATAATGAACTCGCGGTTTATCAATCCAGAAATTGAAGAGAGGCTTGCTCTTGATCTGTCAGAAGAAGTACCTGAACTTAATGAAGATGGGGGTCGTGGTAGCTCCATTCTACAGTTTTATACATCTGATTCTTTTCACTCTATCGAGCAACAACGCCAACAACTTCCTGTTTTCATTAAAAGAAGCCAATTTTTGTATTTACTTGAAAATTCCAGGTAGATATTATCTTGCAGATTTTTCTATAGCCGTTTTTTGTTTGTGTATTATCAAACTTGAGTTTATTTTTTCATTTTAACTGTATTGTGTTTTCATGGTGCTTTATGTCTGATTTGGTATTATTCTTGTTTCATTATTATTATTTTGTTTCACGGACTTCGCTTCCATCTTAAGTTGGTTAGGACTACTGTCGAGTTTCTAGAATGCTTGTTTTAATAAATAGTTCATTGATTTAATGAAAAAGCAGTCAGGTATTACAACAATCGAAGCTATTTAAGGTTTTATACCTCTATTTGTAATTTTATGTTATGTTCTATAGGTTTCACATTGCTCTTACAAATGAGTGTAATAGGATCTCATTAAAACAATCGCGTTCAAATAGAAATCTGGTATCAGCTTGAAGATAATTTATTTCAAACAGCTGGATATGACGTTAGAAAGCTGTTATGACCTATGTGTATAACCAGTCAGTACGTTCACACGTTTGCCTTGTGACTATTAACTGCCGAAGCTGAAATGAAGAAAAGGCAACTGGAGTGACCGCCAAATAGAATTAAATAATATTTCAAACAATCCTTTATATATACATGAAACATGATTATTTGGTCAACTAATTAAAAAACTAACATTAATAAACAATAGGAGTAACAGTGATTGAATTGGAGTAACATGTGCACAATTGACTAACCATAGTTCATCATTGGAAAATGATGTACTAACAGTTAGTATGATAAACGGGAGGATAGAGCAGTAGGAACGTAATAATAATGAGAATAAAATGTCCACTTTGCATACAAACAAAATAAGTGAAATAGTCCAGAGGAATACCGATCTTTTTTAGGTGCCGGCATATCACTATTATCTCTATCTCAAATCTGGCCGAATAATCAAAATACTCCACTTTCAACTCTTACCAACAATTTAGTGTTATATTTTCTATCTAGGTTGTTTGAATAAGAACGCTTTCTCATCTAGTTAAACATAGGCTGTATTTAAAAAAAATGTAAAATACATGAAATCTCTTTAGGGTCATAGTTGTTACCGGAGAGACTGGCAGCGGAAAGTCTACACAACTCCCTCAGTATGTTTATGAAGCTGGCTGGTTGGATCCGAAACCCAGTAATTTTAATCCATTTGGTATTACTATGGCTGTAACACAGCCAAGGCGTGTTGCTGCACTAACTCTGTCCACACGTGTAGCTGAAGAGAAAAATTGGCAAATCGGGAAACAAGTTGGATATATTATACGTTTCGAAGTAAGGCAGCCATCATTTATTGTTGTCTTTTTCTCCCATTCTTTTAAAAGATAGTCTAGAACTTGTGCCATTTGGAGGTCACCTAAGTTCACATATAACTTAGGTTTTTCACGATCGTTTATATATAAATTCCAAAAATATGCCTTCACTTTAAATAAAATTAACGTAAATCATGCTTCATAGAGGAGGATCTAGCCGAGAAAATATTTTACACTCAGCTTGTATTTTTAATATCTAACCGTTAGTATTCACGCATTTAAAATGTTAGCTGACAGAATTATGTCTTTACTACTAACCTTTTATCATGACTACATTACGTGTCTCAAATTCATGTGTTTATTTTGGAATTAGTATCAAATGAATAAAGTAGTAATCAGGAGAAAGAAAATCAACAATAATATTTTCAAATAACATTTCAATGAGTGGAAACATGTATTACAATATTAACTGTTTACATAGTAACTAACAAGATGGTTGAAGACATTAGTTATGTGAGAATAGAAAGATAATTATTAATAATAATCATGTAAAAACTAAAAGACAACAAGCTCAATTTAAAAAATGAATGCAGTAGGAGTAAATTACAGTTTATGTGTAATATCCGAATTTATCGAATACCATATTGAGAGCATAGAATACGTTAATTATCAAGGCAGAAAAAGTGATCGAATACATTTATTTTGAGCATTAAAATTTTATATCTGTCTCATTATTCAGCTAGTTGTAATTCGTCATTAAGACAGGATAGATAATAACATTCTTTACTATATCATGTTTAATACACCTTTTGGTGTAAATAAATCAAAAATTCACTTTTGACTCTTTGTTTATATTAAATCTGTAGCTACCTACTTGTCAGAAAGAGTAGTTTCCACATTAAATTCTACTTAGACATTACTTCATAACTAAAATACACAATAAAATGGGCTCTACTTATGTATCTAATAAAACCAGTTTACAAATTGTTGAGATTTTGGACGCTAACTTAAACCGGATGTTAAATTGCAGACTTCCAGAAATTCATAATTAGCTTCCGATATTTATATCATTTATCTTGCAAAGTATTCAACAATATGAATTATTTTCTTTATTTTCAAAATTTTTGCTGAAATAGGAATGTTGGACTCCAAATTCTACTGTCATTTCTTATCTCACCGAAGGAATGATGATACAAGAATTGTTACGTGATCCACTACTAACTCGTTTTCGTGTAATCATGTTGGATGAAGTCCATGAAAGATCCTTACAAACAGATATTCTGTTAGGTCTTATTAAGAAAGTTTTACGTAAGCGACCGAATGATTTGAGAATCATCATATCATCTGCTACTTTGGAAGCTGAAAAGTTAGTTTTTGCCTTCGTTTTTTACAGAAATTCATCTGTGCTATATATTTACCTGGCTGAGTATTATTTAGTACTTCCTTCACTCTCCCTAATCTGATTATGGTTAAATGATCTGTACAGTACAAGTTATACCCATCGACTAATAGTTCGTTCTGCTGACATAGAATTTGACTGTTTACTGTCCATAGTTGTGTTGCCGCTTATATCTAAATAAACGTCAGCTAACTCCACTGCACAGCCTTGCTTATATCACTGCATATCGATAATTATATACATGACTTCGACTATAAAGACGTAGAAATATCAGACAGTGAAAATATAAAATAAAAACAAAATGTTTGGAAATTCAGTCATACACTAGTCAATAATTATATCCGGGTTCTCCCAGTCTGCCGGTTAATTTCATGTAGATCTGTTCTTTCATCTATTAACCTTCGTTTGAGCATTTGCAGCCGGATGCAGATTACCATTGCCAATATCCCACTAATATCCTTACTTGGTGATAGGTTACTTATTGTTCGTTGAGGATCATTTTATCACAAAAGGTGGCATGTGCGTCACTTTAGTTAATTATTGTGAAAATATCATATAGTTGGTTCCTATTTCTGAACTCATTCCTTGCAAATTTTGAATTATCTACTCTTATATATTTTTGTCTTCAAAACACTTAGTGTATTTCTCTAGCTTTCACACTGATTCAGTCTCGGTGATTTAGACTTTGAGTATCTTATGCTATTCCTGTATCCCATAGTTACTTACTGTGAATTTATACAACTTCTTTACAACAATTCATCGGCCTTTTTTGTAGCCTAAAATCTCTCTGTGAAATTACTCCCTGCATGCCTGTACTACTACATTAGAACTTAGTTGTCGGGCGTTCATACTCTTCTCAGTAATAAACCTCGCTTCGTATGTTTAAAATTGTTCTCAATCGACTTCTCTGTCTTTTTTTTATCGTAGTCAGAATTTAACAACTTACAACAAAACTATTAACTTCATCTGAAAATATTACTATATATACAGCTGTATAAAACAAACTGCATAAGCACTCACTAGTTTTTATGACCAACCTATATCACAATGACTAAGCACTCACTGTTTATAACAATCTCAAATATCGTACCATTACTGTAAAAAGATTATCAATGCACTGATGTAAATAAAAGGAAAACGCAAACCACAGAAACAACTAATATTTGTTGAACATAAAATGACCGTCATAACTCGGTACCATATTAAATAACATTAACGTCTCAACCCGTTGGTTCTAAGTTCAGGTTTCGTTTTTTAAAACATCAGTACCGTAAAACGAACACTGAATGGTTACAAAATTTGATTGTTAGTCAGTGAGACAGGTCCATTCACTCTGTTTTCCCTCAAAATGTCAACCTAAAATTGTTTTGTACCTTTTCTTTGATTTGGATCGGACTTTCAAAAAATAATACACTTCGCAACAAATATATATTAACACGTCATGGAACACATCACCATTCAGAATCAGTAATTACTACCAATTTTGCGTTTACGTTTTTCACTTCATCTCTCATACTTATTTGTATTTGAGCTCTAAATAATCACACTTATCACCTTTGCGTTTTCACTGTCTGCCTTTAAATAAACTCTCGCCACCATTCAGAATCAGTAATTACTACCAATTTTGCGTTTACGTTTTTCACTTCATCTCTCATACTTATTTGTATTTGAGCTCTAAATAATCACACTTATCACCTTTGCGTTTTCACTGTCTGCCTTTAAATAAACTCTCGCTCTCTCTCTCTCTCTCATCTCCTCTCTCTCTCTAAATCCAATTTAAAGAAAAAAGTGGCATACAAATAGTAAGATCATCTGCTTATTTTCATAGAAGAGAGCAAAGTCATTCAAGAAAAAATGAGGAAAGAACGGGAAAGGACAGCACCTTGAGACAAACCAACTTTCGTTAATAGATAAGTGGAACACTTTCCTTTGTACAAAGTATATCGTTCTCTTACGGAGAAATAGGAATAAAGCCAGTTGATTATCCAGCTTTCTATGTATATATATATCTAGATATATAATGTCAAAATAAGTGGTCGGTAATACTAAAATTATGTAATAGCTTCACATAATATAGTAAGCGAAAAAAAACTCTTTGATGTTAGCAAAACATGCAAAAGACGGAAGTAAAAGTTACATTCGACGTGGTCTTAATTATAGAATCTCGAGTTTTACAAACATTGTGCGGATGCACAAGAGCATTTGGTCTTTTTCATGTCTAAGACTGAAACTTACTGCTTTGGAGAGATTAAGATGATGACCATTCAAACCAGACCATCGTTCAACATCCACTAAGTAACAGTTCATTTCGCAACAATTTAAAGAAAAAAAGTGGCATACAAATAGTAAGATCATCTGCTTATTTTCATAGAAGAGAGCAAGTCATTCAAGAAAAATGAGGAAAGAACGGGAAAGGACAGCACCTTGAGACAAACCAACTTTCGTTAATAGATAAGTGGAACACTTTCCTTTGTACAAAGTATATCGTTCTCTTACGGAGAAATAGGAATAAAGCCAGTTGATTATCCAGCTTTCTATGTTCATATACTCGAGTTTATTCAGCAACACATATTACCAGCCGCCATGATGTCTTCGCCTAGATATAACTGGATTAGTCACGATTGGACATCGGATATCTTAAGTCATTTCAGTTCTTTGTTTTCAACTACCAATCATCATGATTGCTTGTTTCGGTACTTATGCGGCTTATGATAACCAAGAAAAAGAAAGTAAATCCAGATTATTTTGATTTAGTGGTTTTTTTGCTTTATTCAGGTTTCCTGAAAGCGACTGGTTTCTTGGAACCTATTTGTAATTCATTACTATTATTTCTTTGATAATCAGCGAAATCGATTACTATTTGTCTGATATTCTTCTTTTTTTTTTAAAAAAAACGACAACTCATTTCCCTCAGGTTTATAGAATATTTCTCAAAAATGGGAGTACCTGAAGTTGAGAAAAATAAGCAAATACTTAAACTAACACCAGTTTCACATTTAAACGTTGAAGGGCGCCAGTATCCTGTATCTATATTCTATTCACTCGATCCTGTTCCTTGTTACTTATCCGCATCAAAAGAAACTGTTTTTCGAATACATGAAACAAAGCCATTAGGTGGTGATATACTTGTCTTTGTTACAGGTAAGTAATATGTACATAAATAGATGCTAAATTATAGATATCACTTAGTTTGTGTAAACATTTCTTGCCATCTTTTTCACAGATGTCCATAAATAATAAGCGATGAAGTAGATTGGTAATACATTTCTGATGCATTGATTGCTTTTGATATGTTCACGGAATCACGAGTCATTTTTTACACCTATTACTATCAATCCTTAATACGAAAAGATAATTTACAAGAATAGCTGACTGATATCTCAACCTATATTTGTATCTGATTATATTTTTGCTTCTCCTATATGTACAGCGTTGCAGCTATAGTTTTGAACAACTGTTCTGTCGTTTAAATTTGGGTTGAAAAAGACAGCTAATACATACCTACTCAGAGAATAAACAGCATCGCACTTACTCTGAAACCGTTGACTTCATGTATACATTTCCGAGAGGGGTTTCAATCTACCTAGTGCTAAATGATTCCTGATAGTTTACCAGTTTACCCCCAATGGATAATGAGAATTTTTTTCAATTATTCAATTTTCTATCACTATACTATCATCATACCATCTTGATGCCTTTTGCGGTGACCATTAATTGTTAGCACTGGATTGTGATATGGTACCATGGAATGAAGGATGGCTGTGCATTGGGTTACAATCTGATAACATTCTATTATAACTCAGTAGGCTGAGTGATTATCCAGGATGAATTAAAATAGACGATAGTGGTAATTCTATTGTAATTTGCTCTTATATCCTCTGAAATAAGATGCACTTTTGCATTGAATAAAGTTAATCTTGGTTGTTTTCTCATGCTATCATACGACTTTATTTCTGATTTCTACGTCAGAGTTTCATTTTTTCTCTCAGTAATGGGGGTTAGAATCTATGACAAAGCATCGATTTCTTGATCTCAAGAAATTCTTAGCGATATAAACACTTTTGACCCATCTACGTCTCTAGGTACCCGATTGTACAAAGTATTTTATGTTATAATAAGTGATAACTTTGAAACTAATAGGCCGTAATTATGCATTCTTAAGGAGGACTGGTAATATCAATAAAAATATGTGTATATATATTACTGTTTTATTTTTAACCTTGTGAACAAAATGAACTTATTTAACTATAGTTAAAATTTTATTATTTCTGCTAAAATTGTGACACATATACACATGGTAAAGTATTCTGGTAAACTTTTTTAATCTAATCAGTATGCTGGTATTGTATTAAAAAAATCTTATGCAAATAATTATAAACGGACTTGACACAATATTTTTTCTTTCAATAGACTTATAGGTTTAATAACTTGTACAGTCACTGCTATACCTGATTTATAATGGTTCAAATACTCATATATTGCTTTTTCAATGTAGATAAAATTACGCATTCGTGGTTTGTTGCTTTCCTTGTTGTTTTATCGTTTTTAATACGTTGATGTTATTAGTAAGAAAAATTTCTTTGATACGTTTCAGTATACGCTCAGCTAAACCATGTAGCATATATGGTCACCCAATCTATTTACTTCAATAATAGTCTTCATAAATTTCTAAATGAAAATCTTCCTATTCACTAAAGCGGTTTACTTAAGCGTTTTTAGGAAATCGGTAGGAGGCCTTTGATTTAGATTACTTACCAGTTAATACGGGACTCGCTCGACAGTCGTAATCTGTGGTTGAAGATGTTCGTCAATATGGCTCAGATGCATTGACTATTTATATCTTCCTCCAGATCTTTATTTCCAGTATTCCTTCATAAATATCGTTTCGTCCTGTATTCTCGAATGATATTGTCAATGTCCAGTTATTCTAGTTATCACCGTTACTACGTTATTTCTAATCCCTCGTCTTTCATCTGGTTAATCTTATCTAGTCGTGTTGATGTAGTATGATAACTTAAGGGAACATACATTTATGCTAAGCTATACTTTAATTATGACCGATTGTTAGTTAACACTCGTCGTCAACACGTATCTATCAATCTGAATCGGTTAGTGCTTTCTGTGATGTCTGAACTTATTTGTATAACTGAAAAACAAAAATAAATTTTGTACATTGTGACAATGAAACTAAACTAGAATTATGTGTCACATAATTGAAGCCCAATGCTATCTCCACATTTTCTGATTCTAGTTGACAGGTAGTTGAAAAGTGTTTGCCTAAGTAGACTAAATAAGCTACTGTTGCTACCACTGCTATGTATTTTCATTAAGCTTCATAAACATGCTCATTATTGTAAATACTACTCTTTGCATCGATGAATACGCAGTCATAATAATAAGTTTAAATTAATTAGCTGATAATTAAAGATTACTGAAGGCTACAGATTAAACTTTTGTTAAAAAGAATAGCTATACAAGAAATCAAATGATTATGGTTGGTGGTTTTAAAAATCCTGAAAGTGGTACTGCATTCTAAATATTATTGTTTTTATTTTGACAGTTTTCTTTTATTGATCTAAAGTTATAACAGAAATGGATGCAGTAAATTCTTCTGCGGACAGCTTCTAACCAACTAACATCAGAACATGGCGCTTGTGTTACTGAATCACTTAGACTACTTATCTCAACTTGACGAATATCTGTTCTACACTGAAGACTAGACAAATATTACATTAGATAATAAGTTATTAATCAATGTAAATACTTTATTCGTAAATGGGGTTTTCTACAGAATGAAGAATTATCATCAAGATTTCAGATTTTCCTTGCTGACAATTGCTAGTTATTACCTACACTCTGTTAAGCAATCTTTTCCACTTAACATCATCTTTTAAAAGCAGACTTCTTATTAATCAAGGTAGAGGAGTTTGTTATGTTTGCTATGACCTATTAGTGACTTGATACAATTCATCTCACATTCTAATTTTTTAATGTAAATAAATAAAGTCAATCTATTCCAAATGGTATCTCTTCCAATCGCGTTCCTAGAATAAATGTTTCTGTCAATTGGAAATCACATATCTAAAAAATAAATCTATCGTGTTAAAATGTGCTACCAGTTATGTTATATGGAGACATATTATAGGGTTTTCCAATGTGGGAACGTCATATGTAGTCTCGCTTAACTACAAAAAACTTCTGCAACTAACTAAACTTTGTTATGCATATTTCGACTAGATTTGTCCACATGACCTGAGTATTCAGCTACAGCATTCACACGACGTCTTTATCAAAATGTTTGCTTATTTAGCAAGAAATAAGCATACTATGCACATTGTATGGTGTTCTTTATCTTTCTAACAAAGATTGTTGTTTCATGGAGATAAACAGTAAGGGTTTTGTCTATTAGTACATACTGTTGCGTTAAAACTGGTTGAGGTTTTTACACAATAGATGCATATTTCTAATTAAGAATTTTCATATTGTTAAGTGAGTTGTAACTATGTTGAACAATATACAAAAGTTTTAGAAAATAGTGATGATTGTGTTCTACAAGATTTCTTAGTGATGATTAGCACGAATAAGTTCTGTACTTCTGTACTTATTGATATTTTTTTTAGAAAATGCTTGTAGTTATTTTCTTTAACTTCTTTCCTCTCAATCTTTTCATTTCCAAGGCCAGAATGAAGTTTCTCAACTAGTTGGCAATCTAGTTGACGAATATCGAAATCGGAAGGAGCGTTTTTTAAATATCCAACAGCAACAAAACTCAAAATCAAAGTTACCCACTACGTATCCCCCTTTACGTTGTTTACAACTTCATGGTTCTCTTCCACAACATGAACAACTTCGTATTTTCGAACGACCAACTCGGACTTGTCGTAAAGTTATTGTAGCTACTAATATCGCAGAAGCATCTGTAACACTTCCTGGCATCTCTTATGTGATAGATTGCGGTTTCTCAAGAATTCGGGCGTATAATCCTGTGAATGGGCTTGAGGCTTTGGTAACTATACCTACATCTCAAGCCTCAGCGCGACAGCGTGCTGGTCGAGCTGGGCGTACAAGGACTGGACAGGTAAGTAGAATACGTCAAACGTCTACCTAGATCTCCTAGTTGTTTTATTTACATTGTTATTTGATTACGAATGATCATTTTTGACGTTTGTTAGCTTATTACTTTACAGATACTACTAGCATTCTCATTTACAGAATACAAATTTGTGTAACTGGCCTCGAATCATACTCCAAGTATAAGGGTTAGTGATAATATCTAATTAGCCAAACCACAGCCAATTGAGTAAGGTACGTATTTCCGGCCTAGTAGCTGAATATTGAACCTCTTAACCACTGAATCACCTTTCCACTACTGCTAGGAAGCTTATTAGTTGCCGTTTCATGAGAATTATTATTGCCACTTATTTCTCATAAGTTGATATCAACGATAGGTAAATGTACTGCTGATAATTTATCATTGAAAATTAATATGGAGGATATGGTAAAAACCACAGTATTCATTTTTTCATTAATTAACTTTTCAAATTATTCAACATATCCCAGTTATTGGGAGTTTTCTTAGGGTTTATGTGCCACATTCATTGGTAATATCAAGATAAGCAGTAAATAGGTTGATATTAACTAAACTTCCAATTCAGCAGCAATGCTTCTATGTTATTCGGAGAGTAAATTATCTTTAAACTAACTGGCATTACAAGAGTCACATTCCTCTCTCCATTTATGACTATACATAGTTAATAATCTATAATTAGTACCAATCACACTTGTCTACTTAGTGTATATAAATGTAGTATGCTTCGAGCTATGCCTTAAATCCCGGAACCAGTATTACTACTTTATTGCTAAAGTCAAAGTACATGGGGCGGATTTCGAATCGTCGATTCAGTAGTGGAAAACGAATATTTTAACCACTAAATCACCGTTCTGTCAAAAGATATCAGGATAACAATAGCGTTACGCATCGGTTACAGCAAATTAAGCAACACGAAGTCACTAGAAAATGTGGCAGGCTGAATACCCAAATTATATATTATATATGGAATTAAATTGAGTTTATATTTTGTGCTAACAATAGATTATTATCACACATCTTTTTGTGTCATTTGTTACTGCATAGGCTTATCGGCTTTATACAGAAGAAGCATATAATAAACTCTTACCGCGTTTTACGTTACCGGAATCTCTACGTGTTGATTTATCTGGCGCTTTATTGCGCTTAAAAACTCTTGGTATCAATCGTTTAGCTCAGTTTGATTGGCTTGATCCACCACCTGCATTACATGTAGGTCAATCTGCAGAGCGTCTCGTTGCCTTAGGTGCTCTCGATGCGAATTCTGGTCACTTGACGATTCCTCGTGGCGTAAAGTTGGCAGAGGTTTCTACGACTTGCGGCTTGGATCAACCTTCAGCTGCAGCCGCATTATTGGGTTCTTGTGATGAAGGATGTTCCCAGGAGATCGCTGCAATTGTTTCACTAATGCAAGTGGGTAATTAATTTTGATTGCAATGATTATAATCTATTCATGTTTCGGTGCATAATAAAATTAAACTGAGACTTCTATATAACTACGAATTTGTTTAAATATTTTATGTACTTGTCTCACTTTTTAGATCCAGAGGATCTTTACAGTTTCTGATTATAAACGTGCAGGTGATCGTATTCGTAGGCAGGTATTTGGCTGTCGTCAAGGTGATCATTTAACAGAATTAAATGCTTTTGTGGCTTATGAACAACAATCAAAATTACTGTCTAAGTCGGAACTTCGAACATGGTGTCGAGATGTAGGCCTAAATGAGCGTGGATTGGCCCACGCAGTTATATTGCGCGATCGGATTGGTTCTATGTTTCATCGTTTAAAATTGCCTTGGGTAAAAGCAGAGCCTGAAGGAAATCCGAATCCGGTGTTGAGAGCGCTTGTTCGAGGATTCTTTCATCAAGTAATATTTTGTTGCATTGAGTTTCGTCTTTCATTAGTTCTGAATAAGTTATATATGCAAACAATCTCGGCATGTGTTATTAGTGAAGATGCCACCCTGTAAATTGATCCGTGCTTCATCAGGAAATAACGGAAAGTCAAAATTACCGTATATAAACATAAACAAGAGGTCAAATGTAACTATAGTTGTCCAATCATATGCAGAGTATAGATATTTTAAGTGAACTAATGTTTAGAGTGTTGTGAAAAAAGAAATGTTTGTGTGTAGTTTACATACCAAGTAGAAAACTAGCTATATTATTCTAGTAAATACTTTTCATGAAAACTCTCGATTCCATACTGGATCAAATCAAGATATCCTCGGGTTATTTGACATTTACAATTACTGATACTTTCAGCCTACATGTTCTATTATTCGTTAGTGAAGGCACAGACAAACAGATGGCGTATCACCAATCCGTCTTTCGTATGTGTGAGCTGATTCTACGGTTTACATTGTCTGTGTATGGGACTGCTATATAATTAGTGTCAATATACTTTCTATACATTCCTTTTCTGGTTGTAAATCGATAATCGAGACATTGTGTCTGACGTCATGTGTATCAACCTATTCAGTTATGCATATCGGTTTACCTCGTCCGCACAGACCCAGTTCGTGTTAGTAAATCTCATACAATACAAACCCTAACATAGGCAAAACCCAATCAAATAGCATTAACAATTTACAAATAACTAGGAATCAAATAGTATTCATTTCTAACTTAATTAAATTAGCGTATTCAGCGCTACAATAATTAATTACTGCTGCTGGGTGACTAAACTACCTCATTTTTAGCATAGTCGATCTAACTAGTATCCACTTAGTAGAAAATGGAATTTCATGATTGACGTAGAAAGTTATAATCTGCTCCAAACTACAATCAGTCTCGCAACGACGTTACCTGTTCTCATCACTCAGTATATTTGTTGTATGAATTATATAATAACCATCGTCTGTCTCTCCATATAAGGAGGAGGAAAATATGCGAACCACAATTGGATACTTATTGAGTTTCTCAACAATTAAATTCACTAAGTTGTGGATATATTATAATAGGTCGTAAATACGGTTAGCAGCCATAATTGCTTAAATGATACAAATCTAGAAGAAGAAAACTTATGATAATAAATACACGTCTAAAAGGTTGTTGGCTCAAATGTTTAGATATGTTGCCTTCTGTTCATTATTTGGCATATAATAACTAGAACAATGTCTATCAAGTGTTGAATTCTAAATCCCGACCGTAGCTGCTACCTTGATATGGTGGTCGGGCTTGCCTATCGTGATGGCCCAGCCGAGCTATATTGGCTGAAACGCATGTTTCTCTAGGTCCTATCATACCAAGCAGGTTTGTTGGAGAGCGATACAACTAAAGTCAACAACCTAAGATCTGAGAGCAAAGTCGTACTGCTGACTGCAGTGGGGTGTGATAGCAGCAAAGTGTTTCCCTCGGATAACCAGCATCTGCAGCGATGCTGCCTTTTTAACAGAAAGAAGGGGTTAGAAAAGGCCAACCCTAAAAATGTCACATCCTACCTTACTCCACGAATTTCCGTCTCCGGCAGTAAGGACTTCTAAAGAACGAAGCTAACACTTCAATAACTCCCCGTAACAAGGTAGTGCGTAATCGGCCCCAAGCAGTTGTCCGTTTGGCTCTGTGATCGCGCTCTTAGGGCACTATAACCAATACTAATCCAGTTTCCTTTCCAGGTACCTCAAGAAGTAGTATCTTTCCATGGTGTGGGTAGCTAACAAGTGACAACCGTCCTCATACCTCTAACAACGCACGCGATCATTTTGTTCAAAGTCAAATCCCACCCTCAACTCTTAATAACTCTCTTGTCCATGCGACTAACCCTTCTTCGATTACTTTATCACTTCACGCCTCTAATGCTAATGAGTTGAGTTCACGAAACGTTATTCCTGGTTCCCTGAAACCTCGCACTAAAGTATATATCGGAGCTTTTATCGTTCGAGCCTTATGCCAAATAGAACAACAAGCCTCCTTAGCTATGACTCTAGATTCTTGCTCCATCGATGTCTGCAGCGTCTCTGAGACGAGTATACAGGATCCAAGTACAGTCATTCGCTTGACCCCACCTTGTCAAAATAAAGCACCGACGCGATTCACCCTTCGTGTTTCAGGAGACCCCACCGCTACCACTCCAGGCCTTGCTGGTGTAGGTATAGCACTGGATTCAAAAGCTGAACAGGCTCTCCTTGAATGGATTCCAGTAGATAGTCGCCTATGCTCTGTCCGTTTAAACAGGACGGTAAGAACTCAGAAAGATAGGGACACACGCTGTTGCCTCTTAGTTGTCTCTGCCTACGTTCTCACTGATTGCAGCTCAGATAAAGTAAAAGATGAATTTTACAGAAAGTTTTCCGACCTCCTTCGAAAAACTAAGCGCACTGATGTAGTGATCGTGGCTAGTGATTTTAATGCCTAAGTAGGTAGATTAGGCGAAACCGAATGGCACCTGAATGGATCCTATGGTGTCGAGGCTCAACAAACAGATGATGGCGGCCGTTTATTACTACTACGTTCAGATAACTGTCTGTTTCTCGTAAGCACCAACTTTAAACATAAGGAAAGACATCAGTTGACATGGCGACCTACACAATCAACTCAACGCCATCAGCCGCCGTTGGAGATGATCGGTAGAAGACTGCCGCTTATTTTAGAGTATATGTTTAGACTCAGACCATGCTTTATTACGAGCGCGTATTAGTGTGTGTCTCACTGGACGTAAAAGACTCACGGCAAGGAACCCTCTCAGAGTTGAACTTAATGGTTAAAAAATCAAGAATACATTTCAGGAACAACTAGAAAACCAATTAGTCAACTACATAAGCTGTACTCATCCCGAGTCAGCTTGGAATGATATCCAGAAAGCAGTTGAAATGGCAGTAATATCTACTAGTAAACTAAGCCATAAAGCTAAGAAAACTCAGTAGGTTTCAGCTGCATCTACTGAACTGATAGGTTCTCGGCAACATATTTCGTCTGGTTCTGAACACGATGAGGAGTGAAGTCAACTTAAACACAAACTGGTTAAAAGCTTACGGAATGGTCATGAGCAGTGGTGAGTGGCGAAAGCTAAAGAGATGGAAGTGGCAGCGGCAATAGATAACAGTAGGCAACTGTTCAGACTTATCAAAGAAACGGGTATTAGAAATCCTACTGTAAGTAAAACTATCTCAGGAAAAAATGGGACCATTATTCAGTCTCAATCCAGAAGGTTGGACCGATGGGCAGAACACTTAAGGGAACAGTTCAACTGGCCCTCGGCCTCAACCAAGTTGCCCACCATTCCCAAGCAACTGAATGGCACATTAATATTGGTCCTCCAAGTCTTAGTGAGGTTGAGAAGGCTATAATTAATCTAAAGCGAGGGAGAGCAGCAGAACCTGAAGAGTTAACCTCGGAGATATTTAAGGATGGTGGTCCAGTTTTAGCAGCTAGATTAACCAGGATCTTGGTTAGAATCTGGGAACTAGACGTAATCCCATTTAACTGGTCTCGAACACTAATTGTCCCAAACTATAAGAAAGGATAGAAGTCCTCTTGTGACAGTTTTTGAGGAATCAGCTTAACGAATATAGTGTCTAAAATATTAGCTTCAATAATACTTCGACGTCTAACGAAAGCTCTTGAAGAGCAAACTCGAGAAAACCAAGGCGGTTTCAGACCTGGATGTGGTTGTATAGAGCAAACATTCACACTTCGGCAGGTTCTGGAACATAGAAACATTTTTAGACGCCCAACAATAGCTGTACTCCTTGACCTTAAGGCGGCGTTTGACTCTACCGATCGTGAGGCTACGTGGCAATGTCTGTCACTAAAAGGCGTACCAGAGAAGTACATTAACCTTATACAGGCTCTCTACTCAATACTACTTGTCGAGTCACAGCTGATGGCGGGTAGTCATCGGAACTGATAACCTCAAGTAGTATTCATCAAGGTTGCTAGTAAAATGCAGAATCTCTTGACTACCTTAAACATGAATGTAAGCATTTTTGAGATGCGATTCTCTCCATCCAAATGCAAAATGTTGCTTCAGGATTGGCTTGATTCGGCACCAAAGTTAGTGATAGGGAGTGAAGCAGTTGAATGTGTTGACCGCTTCACTTATCTTGGGAGCCTCATCAGTCCTGACAGTCTGGTGTCTGCTGAAATCTCGGCTCGTATACGTAAGACCCCATTAGCTTTTGGGAATTTACGTCACTCGTGGTGTAGGCGAGACATCCGACTATTGATTAAAGGACGAGTCTACTGCGCAGTAGTTCGATCCGTTTCACTTTATGGGTGTGAAATATGGCCATTAAAGATAGAAAATATTTGTTGTCTCCTAGTATTCAATCATACATGTTTTCGAAGCATTGCTCGTGTTTTCTGGGACCACCGAGTAAGCAATACGTGGGTTAGGAATATGGAACTAGGTAAATGCATGTATGTCTGTATAATCAGCATAGAACCTGGCACATGTGCGCATCGGTTCAAGTTGCCATACCACCATGGCAACGCAAGATTAACACCACCACCATTAGTAGAAGTTACTTCAATAAAGTAAAATAAAAATAGTAACAAGGAGTATGAACATATAGAATATGGTTCAGGAAGTGTAACAAAAATTTATGGAATAATTTAAAGCTCATGATTTAAGGGAAGACAATGAGTGAATGCATCTGCGCCATTGTGACCGAATCTGGGCCATGTTACTCAGTGTTCCTAGCCACTGGTTACGGTAATATCGCGAGGACCCCATCCAGGTAGTCTGCGGCTACCGACACTACTCAAATCAGCCGTCAGTGACATGATGGACTGATGCAATGTTTTAGTTTGGCCGCCTCTTACTCGCTTCCATCCTATTCGTATATCAGCCAACATTGCGCGTCGAGGCTGACGGTGGTTGGGCATACGCAACACATGTCCCAACCACCTCAGTCGATGAAGATTTACAACCTCATCGACTGGTTTACCACATTTGCCTAACACTCGTCATCTAGTCTCGTTATTACTTGCTCGGTGATCCCAGCTAACGCGAGCGATGTTTCGTAGACATCGATGGTCAAAAACTAATAACTTTCGAGTTGTCATCTACCCTTAATGGCCACGTCTCACACCCATACAGTAAGACAGAGCGAACTGTTGCGCAGTACTCTCCCTTACGTTGAGAGACGAATATCTCGTCTACGCCATAGGTGACGTAAGTTGGCAAAAGCCAAACGAGCTTTTTGAATTCGTACTGAGATTTCGTCAGGGACCAACCCATTAGGGCTAATCAGACTTCCAAGATAAGTGAAGTGGTCGACGTGCTCAACTACTTCACTCCCTATCTTTAGTTCAGGTGTTGACGAAAACCAGTCCTGGAGCAATAGTTTGCATTTAGAGGGGGAGAAACGCATTTCGAACATGCTTGCATTCGAGCTTATTGCTGTTAAAAGATTCTGCATCATGTCAGCGTTTCCGCCAAACAGGACTATATCGTCAGCATATTCTAAGTCAATAAGTGGGTTTCCTGGTAGGAGATCAATTCCTGAAAAGTCAGACGATGAAAGTGTAATTTCTAACAGTATGTCAACTATGAAATTAAACAAAAATGGGGAAAGTGGGCAGCCTTGACGGACACCACTTGAGGTTACAAGTTCAGATGACAGTTCGCCATATGCTCTGACACGACTAATAGTGCTTGAGTAAAGAGCCTAAATAAGTTTTATGTACTTTTGAGGCACGCCTTCCAATGAAAGACACTGCCATAGAACTTCACGGTCTACAGAGTCTAATGCCGCCTTCAAGTAAAGGAAAACCACGATTGTCGGCCGCCGAAAAGTATGTCTGTGTTCTAAAACCTGACGAATGGTGAATATCTGGTCTATACAACCGCGAACAGGTCTGAAACCAGCCTGGTTTTCTCGTATTTGTAGATCACGAGTTGCAGTTAAGCGTCTGATAATTATAGAAGCTAGTATTTTAGACACTATATTAGTCAAACTGATTCCACTACGGTTATTGCAGGACGATTTTGACCCTTTGTTATATACTGGGATGATTAACGATCGACACCAGTCAGACGGAATTATGTCAAGTTCCCAAACCTTAGTCAAAATATCAGTCAGCCTGGTTGTCAAAGTGGGACCACCGTCCTTAAGGTCCTCTAAAGACAATCCATCTGGACCCGCTGCTTTGCCTCGCCTTAGATTGGCTATAGCGTTATCGACTTCGACAAGAGTTTGGGGACCTAAGTCGACTTTCCGTTCTGGCTGTTTCGAAATATTGGGAAGTTTTAGAGTAGCTGAAAGTTAACTAAACTGCTCCTTGAAGTGTTCAGCCCACCGTTCTAAACGTCTAGACTGAACTAATAGGCGTTCCATCTCTTTCGGAGATCGTCTCACTAAACGCTGGATTTTCTAACCCCGGTTTCTTTTATGAACTTGTAAAGTTGTCTAGTGTTACCTAGTGGACTAGGTAAATACGTTAAGTCTATTGATGAAGTAGTAAATCTTCATCAACTGAGGTGGTTAGGACATGTGTTACGTATGCCTGACTACCGCCTATCTCGATGTGCTATGTTGTCTATTGTGGGAGTAGCCTGGAAGAAAGCTAGGGGTGGCCAAACAAAAACATGGCACTAGTCCCTGAAGTCATTGATATTTGGGCTGAGCCATATTAATAGGTGCAGGCTACCTGGTTGGGGTTCACGTGATGATCGTCACAAATGATTAGAGACTTTGGGTAATATAGTTCAAAATCGTTGGGAATGGTGCAGGTGCATTTACTCCTTGTCTTCCTTTAAATTCCAAGTTCCTAAATTTATCATAATTTTCTTCTTACTGGATCATATTTTCTTAAATATTATCTCCGATCTCTATTCCCTTCCACTAATACTAATTCTGTTACTACCTCTCCTACTCTGGAATTTAGTCCGTCAATTTTAATCTCTCTCTGCTAATTGAGACATTGCAACTTGAACTGATGTACGCATGTACCAAGTTTTACGTTATAACTGACCGATCTGATTTGAATTCTAAATGTTATATTGATTTTATTCCTTATGAACAATAAAGACACAGTATCGGTACTTACATAGCCGACCTTATGTATGAAGTGATATAAAAAAACTTCCTGATACCGTTAAATGTGATAGTATTACTACTTTAGCATTAGTTAAAGTGTGATACTTACTTCAAGTACTGTAGAAACAAATCAGTCAGTCATGAGTAACATAGAACCTAACACACATATCGATCTAAGTTGTCAAATCACATCAGCATAACAAGATGAGTAATAAAATAGTGGATGTATTAGTAATTTCAATAATATAAAAGAAGATTAGACATAGAGAATACGATTCGAGAAGTGAGAGTTCATTCGTTGAAATTATTTTTCTAGTTAGTATCAGTAACTGTTAGTAGTTACCTTCAAAATAAAAAGTTTCCGCCACAAAACTATATATACAGGTATATAAATTATTCCTAAAGTTGAGTTGTACACATATTATTGGCATGATTTGCGACTTGTTGATTCTAATTTTGCACAGTATATTTTATTTTCTCATCCTTCTACTTTTTATTTGTTGCATTCCATTTAACAGGCTGCTCGTCTCGCTCCATCTGGTTCACACTACTTAACGATCAGAGGAGATCATCAATTACGCTTACATCCGAATTGCATTTTATACTCGTCTACAACACGTTGGCCTACTTATATCTTATTTACAAATGTATTTCTTACACCTAATTTTGATGATAATAATCAGAACAAAATTGGAAAATCAAATATTAATGACAAGAATGATTTATCGAGTACATGTATTAGTGGCATCAGTGTTATACAACCGGACTGGTTGTTGGAATTAGCTCCACACTACTACCAGTTTGGTACAGATAGAGAACATTTAGAATATTCTTTAAGAGGGAAAATATGAAGTTCATATCAACCAAACCAATCGTACTTCTGTATATAGTTCAGTTTTCTCTTGTATAATAACATGTATTTGCTGTATTTAGATAGGCAACAATCAGCTTCTAGTTAAATTTACAAACAGTCAATTATTATTACCTTATTTGTAACTATATTTCACTACTTTGTGTTATGCTAATTTGCTATGTACAAATCCAACTTTAAGATGATTTATATTAAATAAAGGCCTTATCACTTCTCTCTGACTTCACGTTACTCCGTGTTAGGTTGAACTTATGCCGTGTGCAACAGTATGAATATTCCTTGTAGTTAGCCATTTATTTTATACCATGAATTCTGATGTAATAGAGGAACAAGAAGATTCTCTATTTGAAATAAAATGATGATATTCTGAAGAAATATAGGACGCAAAGGTTATGGGTTTTACAAATACTGTTTACTAAAAGTTATGGTACAGTTTAAAAAAAAATATATCCAGGATAGCTTCCTTTTATTTAAGATGATTCATGTTATATTTATGAAGAGTAAAATTTAGAAGAAGACTGCAGTATGTACCCTTGTATTCTAACCATGCATGATAAAACCTAAATCTACTGTATTACAACCAGGGATTTTAGATGGAGCGATAGATCCCAGACCTATGTAAGCTCCATACCACCACTCATTGTAAACTGACTACCTCAACGCTTTTTTCATTGGGAGCCGGGAAGTTATAAGTAATGACAAAGCTTTTAAGATGACACTCATAAATTATGTCCAAACCAGTGAAGTTGGTGTATTTATAATGATGACATTGAATGAATAGACGACACTGCACTAGAACATATTCCTGAACCTTGGAATTACAAGCAAGGTGTTATTAAATATGAGCTATATTGGGAAACTGTTTTTACCATTTCATGACGGTCCTCAAAATACTTCAAACTGGCATAATTTACGTATGCAGAACAAAGAGCTTGGCACGTACGTGCATCGGTCCAAGTTGCCATATCTCAGCAGCACAGCAAGGTGATTACTAAATTCGTAGTAGTGGTTACATTAATGGTGTAGAGAAAAAAGTGTAGATATGCAGAATATTGTATATGGATAAACAATTAGTTTGCGGAAAGGCATAAAATAATTTTAAATTGACACTTTGAGGGAAAACAGAGTGAATGGACCTGTCTCACTGTGATCGATTCTGGGCCATATCACCCAGTCTCCACCCGTTGGGTACGATATTCACGCGGACTCCAACCAAATAGCCCATACCTACCAAAAGGACTCAGATCAACATTCGGTAACCTCATGGGATGATACCATGTTTTGGTTTGGCCACACCCTTCATTCTTACATACTATTGCAATACCATTCAACACGGCTTGCCGATGTAGGTGGTGGCTAGGTATGCGTAAAACATGCCCCAACAACCTCAGTCGATGAGGATTCACAATCTCACTAAATGATTTACTATCTCCCCCAAATAACTGGTGCCTAACCTCGTCACTACTAATCCGGTGGGCTCGAAAGATGTGAGTAATATTTCGAAGGCATTCGTGATCGAATACAAATTATCTACGCAAGTCACCAACTCTTAATGGTGGTATTTTACATCCTCACAGTAAAGCCAAACGAACTGAAACGCTAAGTATACTCGTCCTGTAGTTGATGGATGGGAATCTTGCCTACGCCATATGTGGCGTAAGTTGTCTGGAGCCAAACGATCATTTTAAGTTGGTGCTGAGATTTCGTCAGACACCTACCCATCAAAGCTGGTCAGACTTACAAGATAAGTTAAGTGGTAAACGCGATAGGCTACCTCACTCTCTGTCTTTCGTTCGGCTGTTGATGCAGGCCAGTCCAGAAGCAACAATCGACACTTAGAAGAGGAAGAGTATCCAGTTAAACGCATAGTATGTCGCATAATTTATTTGTATTGGCAGGCCACGTTTAGTGAATGATCACGCTGGGGCTCTTAGATGCATCGTACACCTAACTTAGTAAGTGGGGCCTGCTACCATATTTGATGTAGTGTTTGTACGTGGAGGCTGCAATATGCAATTTAGAGCGTAGTTTCAGTAGATCCGGGATAATATTTTGTGAACTAGAATCGCAGGCATTGGCGCATAAGGAGGAAGTTGAGGTCAGGAACTTAGTATTGGTATTGAAGTAAGAGGTAATGTTGGGAATTAAAGAAATCTTATTGTGGAGACGGTGATATGGGGTGGTGTTTGAGGTATAAGGGCAGTTATCACTTCATGTTTCCCAAACTGTGGAAGGGTTCTTCTTGAGGCATCTGAAAAAGAAGCCAGGTTAGAGGTCTTCTTGATGACTGACGAGTGAGGTCGCCGTGTCCAGGGGACAACTGCTTGATACCGGTCATAAATTACTTTTATGCAAGGGGTTTTGGTAATGTTAGCTCCGTGTTTGGTAGGGCCTTACTGACGGAGGCGAAATTCCGTGTAGTAAGGTGAGGTGCGCATTTTCAGCCTCAACTTTTATCAATTCCACCCTTTCTTTGTAGGAAGGCAGCATGGTTGTTATTCTGGTTGCTCAAGGGAAGTACCTCTTAATAATTAACAGTACAACTTCACCCTCGGATCATACGTTTTCTGCTTTTGCTCTTATTAGTCCTCAAACGACTTGGTTGTTACGGTACGACCTTAAGGAAAGATTATCCTAGCCAGTATAGTTGATTGGTTTGTCGCGATAGTCAAGTCCGATTACATCGTCAAGGTAGCAGTACAGGTAGAGAAATTGACACAAGCTTATATTCCACAAGCATACTTAAATTGGTCTCATATGTCATGCTGCTAACAGCGCTCAGATATCCAAATACATGAACTTTCTACTGTTTTAGAGAGCTCGATTGACTGTTAGTTGAGGTAAAAACTCCCGGCAGTCTTGCAGAAGTATTTGGGGCTGTAAATTCTGAGCCTCACATAGAGGCACAAATTTTCTACTGGTTAAGTGCTTTTCAAACAGCATGCGTATCACCACATAGTAAGTTGCCAATGAGTGGTTTTAGAACTGTTTCCATAAGATCACGAATGTCAGTTGAAGATAAGAGGGTAATGCGTTTAGAAAACTCTATATATATAAACTCATTATTTGGTTAGGACGATACAAATAGTTGTTAGTCTGCCTGAAGTGCACCGTAGGATTATCTACACGTTAATAAACTTTTCAGACATTCTCATCTTCAGCTGATAATCCCAGGGTGCAATCTTATCCAACAAGTTAATGGTAACCATGATATCGTGTGATACAAAGAATGTTAGAGTGAAACAAGTATAGTAGCATTAAGCGGAGTCTGAAGATGTGATCACAAGCATGACAATTAACCTTCAAGCCTAACTCATTTTGATACTTGATTGTATTTGGAAGTTTGACTAATTTATTTGTATCAAATGATAGAGGCAACAGTTTTGTCAACCCTCTATAACAAAAGATAAGTTTAATGCATATTATAGGGAGATTAGAATCAAGAGAGGTGATCCAAATTAATCGATAGCCTTGTTGTATATAACTGCGTTATCAGTATCTGATGACGGTGAGTTGTATATGAGCAGAGAGTAGATGCCAGGTAGGCGATGACAGTGCTGAAAGTTATAGCCAACAAAGAACTACAGAAAATAATCAATTTAATCTGATCTACGACCAACACTCTTTCTCATTGTTCATCTAAATGATTCTCATTTGACACCTAACCTACTCTTAAAAATTATTTAACTGATCAACATACGTTTTCAATTTTCCTCCAGGATGACATTTATTCAGGGAATGAATGACTACCTTATAAATCTATTTAACTAATTTCTTTTTATTCATCACTCAATCGGATATTTTCCATATAATCATATTTGATAATTAGAGATATTATGTATTATCCCTTTTGTCAACTTTTGTTTAGATAATTGACGATATTGTACATTATAAGAAGCTTTTATAAAAATAATTAATAGATGGAAAATATTTATGAAAACCAAGATGTATTCTCAAAGTATCTATAAATTACAAATCAATATACAAAATATATTATACATACAAAATTAGAAAAAATCAATTATTATTGATCATTTAAATTAATTATAATGTTTTTTCTAAAAAAAAAATATAGTTGGTTACCATTTTAAAAAAAACAATAACGTTCAGTAGTTTTAATTACAAGATTATTTTATTTAATTATCTCTATGCAATTGAAAATGCTCTAGTCAGTCACTTTCATTGATGTTATCTAAAATTGTAGTCAATTTTCAATTGATTTTATCATTGATTTTGTTTACTGTTCTACATACTATTAGTGTAACAGAATAAGTGAGTAAATATTTTATCTAGTTCCTAAAGATATTATCAATCTAGAAAGGAAGTTACGTGGCGTTATCTCAAGTCACCAAATGAACAATATAGTTAATGTCAAGAATTAATTTAATAGAAATAGACGACATTTTACTTTTATGCGTTTCATATAAATTTACATTGTATTCATATATCCTCAATGTGATATAGGAAACTTACTTTAGTTATATAAATTAAGTCATTTATACACTTAGTGATCTTTACAATTGAACTGATATTTCTTAGTAGTTGATAACAATGATTGCTATAGTATTTAACTGTATGGTTTTCGATTGTGAAAAATTATCTGTCAATTTGAGTAGTTTTTTGATGATACATATTAAAGGTATAATTATTATCATACCTATTATTTCTGCAGTCAATTATATCCAGACTATTAAAAGTTGCATTTAAGCATTTCTTTTTGCGAAATTGTCTGAAACAACTATGATTTTAGTCAGCTGTTCTGACCAAACTGACATAACACCTGGAAATCTTTTATTTCTATCTATCTTGCCATTCTGTTACAAACCATATGAGTAGTAAACGTTATGTAATGCTGATCATTTTGATAGTTTTATAGCTAAAAATATTTAGTTTATCTAATAAATACACTATGTTCATAACTTAGTTTTACAAACTTCTGCGAATATTTGACTTATCCTCTTTGAATTACTTTTATTTGTTACATTTCACTTATCGTAAATATAGTATACAAATTCTTCAACTGATTCGAATAGCAACTTTGTGTTTTCTTTATTTCGGTGTGGACTAGAAATAATGAAGTTAGCTGGTTACGCTAGGAAAACCTAACCGTTGTCAAGTGTCGTACATCATTCGGTCACAAACTACGTCACGTTTCGTCAATCAGTAAGCTCAATGACGTAATATTAAATACCCTAAAATATGGTCGTTTCAGACAACTATCTTTACTTAGGTTAGACAGCGTAATAAAAATATTGCTTGTTAACCTTCTTTTGCATACATTTTGCATATTTGCATGGTGTCATAGTCATGTTAGGATAGAATTTACTAGAAGAATGGTTTCACAACATTTAAATAGACGATTTTCAAGAAGCTAATTGTGATTTTGATATTTAAGAATGCATTTGGTATGTGTGCACCATGAGCAGATGCCATTACATAATAATTATGATATATAAATAAGTATATATATATATATATATATATATATATATATATATATATATAATGACGTCCGTTTGAAGAAGGTTAGTGACTGTCTTCACTGAGTAACTTGATAGATAACGTGCTGGTGTTTGAATTAGTGACTACCGGATTTGATTTGTCATGAATACCAACACTGAAATTCTAGCATACTTGACCATGGAGGCACAAATAAAACGAAACACTTCTCCTAGACTCTGATATTACCCGGTAATCCAGTAAGTTATATGCAACCCTATAGAAGGCTTTTCAGTCGAAAATTTCCCACATGTGAAATGAATTTTGTCAGTGCACAGATTACATAAAAACTTTTCAAATCGTTTCTATTATGTTAAAAGTGTGCGCAGTTAATAGATATTTTTGATATCATGGGAAAAACCAATAATAGTGTTATAGTTAAATTATTGAGCTCTGTGAAAGCAACATAACCGACTGGCTACATTCATGAAGAACATTGTTATTATTGTCAGTGAAACTACAAAAATGTTCCAATCTATCTATAATGCGTAAAGTACAATTCATTTTGGTTTGAACTTAGCAAGTTTGTTAACTGACTCGAAAATGGAATGTACGGAATCACCTTGGTAACTGATTAATAGCTATATTAAGCTAAAAAAAAATCCATAAATATTTCCAAGAATGCCAAATTTTTCTTCGTTGAAAACATGTACATTACGAAGTTTTATTGGGCTAAAGGTAATTCATATCCATGATCCGCTAATAATTTCCTTAGTAAGTCTATCATGAATTCGTTGCTTGTAGTAGCATATATTTATAATAAGCTGATGGCTTATAAAGTATTAGGCCACTTTTGTCGTTTTTATTACATATGACGTCCGTTTGAAGAGGTTAGTGACTGTCTTCACTGAGTAACTTGATAGATAACGTGCTGGTGTTTGAATTAGTGACTACCGGATTTGATTTGTCATGAATACCAACACTGAAATTCTAGCATACTTGACCATGGAGGCACAAATAAAACGAAACACTTCTCCTAGACTCTGATATTACCCGGTAATCCAGTAAGTTATATGCAACCCTATAGAAGGCTTTTCAGTCGAAAATTTCCCACATGTGAAATGAATTTTGTCAGTGCACAGATTACATAAAAACTTTTCAAATCGTTTCTATTATGTTAAAAGTGTGCGCAGTTAATAGATATTTTTGATATCATGGGAAAAACCAATAATAGTGTTATAGTTAAATTATTGAGCTCTGTGAAAGCAACATAACCGACTGGCTACATTCATGAAGAACATTGTTATTATTGTCAGTGAAACTACAAAAATGTTCCAATCTATCTATAATGCGTAAAGTACAATTCATTTTGGTTTGAACTTAGCAAGTTTGTTAACTGACTCGAAAATGGAATGTACGGAATCACCTTGGTAACTGATTAATAGCTATATTAAGCTAAAAAAAAATCCATAAATATTTCCAAGAATGCCAAATTTTTCTTCGTTGAAAACATGTACATTACGAAGTTTTATTGGGCTAAAGGTAATTCATATCCATGATCCGCTAATAATTTCCTTAGTAAGTCTATCATGAATTCGTTGCTTGTAGTAGCATATATTTATAATAAGCTGATGGCTTATAAAGTATTAGGCCACTTTTGTCGTTTTTATTACATCGTTCAATCAAACACTGAAATACTGAGAATTCAAGCTGGTTTTCTTTCTTGATTCATAATTATAGGACTGTAATTCACTCGAGACAAAGTAGGTATTTATCCAACTTTTCTTAGAAACTCTGGAATAGGTGATTCATCAGGTTTCATAGAATGTCATATTAAAAGTCTGTATATGTATGTATGGACACACTTATAAAGTGTTGCTCGATTTTCAGTGTAGAATTTTATGAAGCATTTGAATAAATAGCTTTATAAATAAGTGATTGACTTTCATCTTTATCTGAGTTTACATTTTAAAAAAGTCATCACATCTTTTTGAAGGGACTTAATGCGAATTACTTATTAACCGGTCTTTGTGAAGTCCTTACATGAAATTTTTATTGACATTTAGTTTTAATACATGTATTAATTTATAATAACAATGTTAATTCTTATGATTACTGAATTCCTCAGCATCGTTATCATTATTATTTGCATTACCGTAGTCTGAGACTAAAGTTTTTTTATCGCAGAATGACAATCTAGGTGTAGTTAAGTTTTCTAAAATCTAATTTACCAACCAGTTAGAAAGTTACAACAAACTACAAGATTATGAATCAGGTACGATAGAAGAGAGGTAAAATAAATGTACAGAAAATATCAACAAAAGTAATCACAACACACAACGTCATCAAAACCTATTGTATTTTAGTGCCAACCCAATGTTTTAGAGATCAGTCACTCAACTCAAGGCCTAAATGTCTTCAGTTTTTCCATGGTAGGGTTGTGGATACTGATTGGTGAGGAGGATGAAACAGCTATTCACAGGTTTTCAATGGTCATCTAATCAGACCAGGTGATCAGATCAGGTGATATGGAACTTCAAACTAACAATTTCTACAATACTCAATAATGGACATAATTTCTATAATTACATTTAGGACATTATAGTCGACCATATTACACCCTATGAGTATCTTCGAAAGTTTCGTGGATTCAATTCGAATTCATTTGCTATAGTTCATTTGAAACTAAGGCTAAAAATGACTATGGAACCTGCATTGACATACCTGAAATGTAAGATTTAATTTCTTCAATAATCCGACTGATAACAAATTCTTTACTAGCTGAAAAATATTAGCAAGGCTTTTATCGTTGGTACTTTATTAAATTTATTTAGGTTACTACATGTTGATATTTTGAAAACACTGAAGACCATGTTCAAACCTGTTTGCAAACATCATTTATAAATTAAACATGTAATAAGGTGGGAGTTAAACAAAAATAATCAGTTTCAAGTTTTCCACTTAAAAGCAGAATAAAAGTAAAAGTGAGATATTATATCCATTCATTTTTAGAGTACTTAAGAGATAATAGTGATAATCTCACTAGGACTTGTTCATACTAACCTGTGTATAACCTCAATAGCAAACACGTGAAGAAAATATATTTATTTAAGGATTTATTCGGAAGTGAACAGTTGTAGCATCGTACTTTGAACATTCTCAGAAATATTCATTCTTGGTATCTATCAAAATAGGAATTAATTACAACAGAGTCACTTATTAATAACACATCCTTATAATGCATGGTTACTGACATCCTGTTAGCACTAGTGATTGTTCTTTCTAACTAGAAGTTAAGTAATACTTACCCATTCAGTCCAAAGTCCTGATATTATCAGTACTAGCAATTTAAAGTTACCAAAATCCACCTGCTTTCATCTTTCAAATTCGAACACTTCAAACAAAAACGACTCGACAGGTCACCTAGTGATAGAAGAGCAATACTATAAGGACAATTTTCAAAAAATTTCAATATTAGAAATTGGTAGCGGTTTGTATAAAGCTGTGGTGCCTGTAGAGGTAAACAGTGAGTAAAATTCTTATTGTATGTGATATTAGTTATGTGGGTACAAGTACAAGTTAATGAAGTTTCACTAAAATAAGGTTTACATCTTGTATTTACCTGAAAATGCTGGATAAAACTAAGCAATCAAACAAACTGTCAGAGGGTAATTATTAATTTAAGAAATTCGTCAATACTAAATTTTTTCTCATATTATATAGAATAAATATTGTTCTCCTAAAGAATCTTGGAAGTATGCGGGTTCAAAATAATAGCAATCCTACAGAATGCATGTCTATTAGCACGTTGTTACTCTGTATACAGAGCTTTATATTTTCATATGGCCTTCTCACCAAGTTACTTATAAAGAGTCAGAGTTAATGTAGCGCATTTCGCGAACATACATCAACCCTACACTAAATCAATACGTGATGAAATGAACAAGATTAATAAAGCAGTTAAAATAATAAGTATCAGTGATAATAAGAGAGATTTAAACTTTAGAATATGAGTAGTAAAGAAAAAATGAGGAGAAATTATGTATGAAGGAATACTGAAATTCACTATTTTGAAATAGAAAAATTCTGAAGACATCTGCATCACTAGGACTGATTTTGAGTCATACTATCTAATGTCTTGAACTATTGATCTAGTTGGACTCAACCATATAGTTTTTGCTTACAAAATAGTTTAATTGTAATTTATTCCACAAACCAATATTAGTCTTGATCCAACCATGATTACTTTTCAAGGTAAGTAGTGTTTATATAAATACATTAAAAGTCGAACCTATTTCACACACTGAAGACTAATTCTAAATCGAACGTAATTATTAGTCACTTGTTGTTTACATGAGTAATCCATTGAAATCAACTACGCATACAGGAAAAACGAGGTAAGATGGTAAGTTTTTTATGCTAATTTAATTTTATATCATTTATGACTATTGATTTATGTAGGATACTGTGACACAATCCACACTAGCTTTCTATAGTTGTTGCTGTTCCTGAATTGCAGAATCATATTAACAAGCAGATGCTATCCTTCTAGTGATAAGGTCTACAGAGTACATCTAAGCATCAGTTTGTGTTCTCTTTTTTATTTAATTTAACAAGTTGGTTTGAGTTAGACAACCACTGGAAACCAGGGATTACTGGACAACTCTTTCGCCTAGTTCTTGACTCTTCGGCAGTGCTCATCCGCAATCCCACCGTGGAATGCAGTCCAGGACCTACAGTCTTAGCAACGGACTCTCAATCGTTAGACCAGGTATCCAACAGTTGATATTTTAAACTGAGCCAAATAGCAATATATTTGAGTGACTTCATCCATTGTCATAGGTGGCTAACTGCCACAGATCTCTAATGTTTTGTCTAATGGGAAATGACTTCATGATGTTTATTTATTTTGACTACTTAAAGTGAATACTAATTTTCTTTGAAATGTCAAAATTAATACATTCTTGAAATATTTTCATGAACTTCATACGTAGTTTATTTTACTTTGTCCAATTCATTTTCCAAATAGTCATATAGCTTCAAATCATATCACTTAACTGTAATGTCTTTTTTATGACATTTCTGTTTAGCAGAATGAAGATAATTTATAACCTTTTATATTAGAAAGTAACAGCAGAGGATTATTAGGAACTAGCCTACCTTATATTTTACAATCAATGCAATATTTCTGGACCTATGACTAATTACTTACCATTTTAGACAAGTGGTGTGACTTATATTACACAGAGACGTGGTCATATTAAAAATGCTTGTAAACATTATGATACAGAAAGAACCAAGTGATAGAAAACTGTTTCAAATCAACAAGCCAAATTTCAATTAATGTGTTGGTTATTTAATTCTCATTAGAAAAATGCTCCTATCAATAACAAAAACCCGAGGACTTTTATCGATTTATGTAGTTCAATGCAACTGGTGCCTTTCCATAGGTCAGATGCTGTACATCATAAGAAAGTCTGCACATTTCGACAATAGGCTTAGTGAAAATTTACTAATAACTGACAGCCATTGTGAAGTAGTAACAAAAGATATCATTGATGAACAGCTCAAGATCATAAACTGATCATTCATACTACTTGTAAGTAGCTATGTAATCACATGTGTAGGTAATATGGCTAGAACTTCCAATTTGTGGTACAGTATGGATTCAGTCCAGGCTAAAATGATGGCTGCAACGTCTTGAAATCTAAGGTACAATTAATCAAATTGAGACTTTAACAATACATAATACTTAAACATGAAGAAATGGAGCGCATTTCAGACCTTGTTTCAAATAAACACCTCTGTTAATATGGTTTTGAGTCATAAAGTACCATAATGATTAGAATTACGTGGCTCAGATCCCAGAGATTATAAACAGAATGTAAAATAACAATTTCGCTTGTGATAAAAACAAAAGCAGTAAAAATACCAATTAATAAAGCGATGGTACCTAATCGAACGATTATATCATCAGAAGAAATTACCTTTATCAAATTTACAGATGTCAGCAAACAATCATTTATTATGCAGATGTAGCTTCAATATTCCATAATTTTAGCACAGTAACAACACAAATTCATAATGAGAGGCAAATTGATCAACTGCACAGCATTTTATGGACAAAAATTTCCACAAATATGGGACAGAAAACGGACTTAAGATTTATGTATGGTTTAACCGTAAAAGGAATTACAAATTTGGTTGACAAAGTGAAGAAGACCTCAATGAAGGCTTATAGAGAGCAGGAGAGGAATGCAACAAAAATATGGTCTTAATTCAAAGACCCAAATAACTTTTCTTATTTAAGAATTATTCCTGTATATGCCTTATTGTAAATATAACAAAATCTCTTGGGAAAAGTTAGTCGTTTTATAAAAACTAATGTCGCCAATGTGTAACTCTCTATGAACCTCCGGTCAAAATTCTGACCAATCAAAGCGCAGCATTGGCAATCTAATACAATATATATGCCATCGTCAAGCAAACTAACCATTAAGAGCTATTTGCTTGGCTGTATGCATATCGCCTACTACTATGTGATTGGTTGCATTTGTTCGTATGACCTTGAAAAATTTACAATGACAATTATTGTTTTTCTGCTTGACAACAGCTCAGCTATGAATCAGCGCACTTTTCAAGGAACTACGCTACTAGACGTAGCGAAATCCGCAATCGAGATTTTTTTCAAAGTTTGTTTTTGTTTAGTAATATTTATCACACCAACTAACAGATCAAAATGAGCAAATCCAGAGTTGATCGTTATTTCGTACTTACTCTGAATTCGGATATAAGTTATGTCAAAGTATGTCTTAAAATTTTTTTTTATTGTTACAGCTTACTGGTTGGAAACAGAATGTTGATCTCCAGTTACTCCATTCTGCCTTAAATAATATAAGTCCTGATGGCCAAATTGATCTTTCAACAGGCATCCAACGAACATTTAGAATGCTTAATATAAACAGATTACAATTAGGATTGGAAAATTATGGAATGGTATATTTTCAGCACTTAAATTATTCACTTTTTTAAGGGAATATATCCATCATGTACTGAACCTTCCGTGGTAATATGTATAACAGGTAGCATAGGCGCTTATAGTTTTGATGACCAGTTATATAATGTAAGTTTGTGATTTCTTCCATGAAATACAGTAAATAGAATGCATCTGTGACTTCTATTGAATCTGCTGTTCTTGGGGCTACTTTGACGAAAGAGTCTTTTCGCTGGGATTACCGTTTGTATTCATTGGTACTACGTTTTCCGGCATTCGTCAACAACGTACATGCCGGGAACATCGCAAGGCCGGAGACAAACACACCACTTAAAAGGCTTGCTGAAGAAACTGGCGGTGAGAATTTTGATGTATACGACGGTCGTGAACTTCATCAATGTCTTGACTCCCTTGCTGCTAAATGTCAATCTGGCGTGATTCTAAAGTTAAAGAGATCTAGTGAAAGTGTTAGTGACGACTATCAGAACAAATTTATTAAACAGTTAATGCTAGTAAAGTTGATGGGAAGATTATCTTCTTGGCCTATCCCAGAACAGTTCTGGCCTGATGAGGAGATGTTGGCGTCACAGTTGGTAAGCTAAAATTATTTTCAAATTTCCATTAAAGCCCCCTAGAAGCGCACATCCTGAAGTTCTTGTGTCAAAAATCCCCGTGGCGGAACCTGAATTGCCCGAGTATTTCCCTGTCGATCGTTATGAACTTACACCGTCACATTTTACAAAAGAGTTTCTAAACTCATCAGAACAAAATATGGTCTGGCGGTGTTTCAGTTATGGTATCAAAAAAAGTCAAAATGCACCGTTCGGTTATTTAAAGGCGTCGTATGACCTTCAGTCCGTGCACTTGCATGTACTTCCTTACAATTATCCTGTTTTTATGCAATTACTTAGTAAGTTGCATCATATATAATAATATTTTCAGGTGATATATGTGATCATAAGCGTGTGACAGAGGCCTGGGGTCATCAGTTTGTCAATTATTTAGGAACCATACCGAAATATTATTTCATGGTACTTGTCTTATAATCTCATTATCCTTTTTAGCCTTTAGCAAAGGCGTTTGAACGGATAGGGTTTGCCGGTATGATTAAGCCCGAAGCTATTGAGCGTGCTCTTCCTTATCAGTTAAAACACACCCTGCAAAAACTCCGCCATACAGCCAAAATTGAATACGATAACTTCGTGCGCATGGCACAGAGTGACAGCCAAGCAAACTTAACTGTTTCTGTAAATGATTTTTTTAATTATTTCTTCTTCTTTAGTTACCTTCATCTCTATTGCCTTTGCCTTTGTGGCCGTTACGAGAGTTTAAATCGATGCATATTAAACCCAAGCGCCAACCCTTAAGTTCTTTTCTTCGACCTTCCAACATATCTCGATGTAAGTTGCGCATAGTCTTGGGGAAAATGAAACATGATCTCGGCAATCTGTTAAGCGGCAAACTTAACATCCGGACAGCTGACTCGGTACATCAACAACCAATCGCCTTGATGGGCGATTACGTCAATTACAGAAGTTCTCAGGATGTCGAAACACCTTTGAGAGAGATAAACCCAACTCCTGAACGGTCGGATACATTTGGAAATCCTTTCCGACGAAAGTCAACATCTTTCGTTGCAGATGAAGGTTTTGTTGATGAGATGGATTCCTTGCAAGTAAATTCTTGTAACCCAAATACGGTTTTGCTTAATTCTGGGCGAAAAAAATCCTCACAAGTCATCAAAAGTCCTCAAGCCAGGATCAAAGGTAAGACGGAATTTAACTAGTGGATTTTCCCTTAGGTCCTTTACCTTCTTACATCAATCACTTGAATTGGCGTCTTTTCTCACCTAAGTCTTCCCCAGTATCTTCACCTAGATCTGACAGTATTTTCATTGAGGAGAAAGCAAACAGCATTCTTCCTGCGTATACTGATGACTCTCCATCACTAAACCAAACAAAATCTATTAGCCAACCTGTTATTGAGAAGACTGATATCTCTGGTACTAGAAATGCAACGTCGCTAGAAAGTTTTAAATTAAATAAGGAGATCTTGTTCGAATTAATTCATCTCGTCCGACAGCCTTATGCAGGTGAGTCTCCGCTTACAAGAATCATTAATTTTTTGATTTTCGTTATCTAACTTTTAATCGTTTTTACCTAGTAGATGCAGTACTGTTATTCGACCGCATGAATGAATTAACTGGACCAACTGGACAAAGGGAAGCAGTGGTTTCGATGTTGATGTCAGAAGCTTTGAGATTTAAAAGATCATCCTTATACCTTTTACTAAGTGATTGGCGAACATGGCTGTTGCAAAGTGAACGTGTAAAGGGTCGCATTACTTTGCGCAAGTCGAATCAGGCGGCCGCTAAAGTTAACTATATTCAATTAAACGGGTGGTCCTGACATAACTTGTATTGTAGAATCTACTCAATTTATGTTGTATAGAATTTATACACACACTATTTCCAGATGTAAATAACTGAGGGTTTGACTTCGTCTTTGTACATGATGTATACTTTTCTCATGTTTTATGCAAGATAAGTGCTTATTTTATATACCCCAGTCTGTTGCTGGCCAAATTGTACACATTAAATACAACGAGAATACTGATTTGGAATTCTGCGGTTTTATCGTTTTAGATTATTACTCATATTTTGTTAAACGTTAGTTTTAGGTTGGTTGGACAACAAATGGTGCTTACTCTTAATGGACAGAAATATAATTGTGAAAAGTCATCTATATTTACATTTTCTCAATGGCTGTTAAAAAATCCTTATACTAAAAGTACTGCTGAAAACCTCAAGAAAAGGCGTTTAACCAATGTTGATAATTGTGTTTCTTCAGTTTATGTTCACCAAGGAGAAATGGCTACTATACCATTCCGTGATACCAGTTTGCCAACAAGCAGTACTGTTCCAGAATACACATCTTCTGATGACGCAACGTCGTGTTACATTGTCATCCTGCGTTGTGCAACTGGTTGCTCGATAGGACATCTAGATACTCCTATGCGTGCCAAGTCATTCTTCAGGAAGTCTGAACATTTCCTGTTTTCAAACAGAAACAACATTGTTACAGTTCACATAGTCGGAGGATTCCCAGATCCACGAAATTTGTCACATTCTATCCTAGTTGAAATATTATCATCACTTGTATGTAATGATCTCAACTACGAACTTGGAATGTGCTGTATTGGGGAAAATAATATTTGTATTTTCAGTGACGGTACGTCGCATCCTGCTGTATTGGGTGTCATTTATGATATCAGAACAGATCATGTAAACCCAGCTCGAATAAGTTGGAAAGCCCGTGGGCCTGTCCCTGTGTTAAGACTTTTACGCCTAAACTGTGTATGTTCGGGCGAAATAACTAATGTTTATGATCCAGAAAAGGGTTTTTTGTCCATAGACCCTTTCTCATATGATCGTCCTGCTTTTATGAATCCTGACATAACAACTGAAGAGATGCGAGCTAAATCTACAACACCTGAGCAAGAACCTGAATCATACTTTGAAGGTCAAACTGCTGTACATCGCCTAATGTTTCACTGCCATAGTTTACTAAGTTGGTTTAAAGATGGTCCACTGATCTTTCGATGCGTTCTGGATCCAAATAAACCATGGGTCCCTTTAAATGAAGCTTCTGTAGTTGCGTCTGAAGATCCCCTAACAAACATCGAAATATAATCTCGTTTTGATTTGTTAATAACTTTTCCCCCCTACTTATAGTCCATAATGTACGAAGTCCGATTTCGTTTACTTAATCCGCTCTCATCTAATGTTTAGATTTCAAGCGTCAAAATAAAAGTCTGGGTCTGTATACGATGTTTTATTTTGAAATATGAGACCTATTATAAATGCAAAGCTTTAATCAATGATGTAGAAATAAGTATGGAGAGAGTACAAGCACTTGCAAATGTTAACAAGAGACATGTAAATACATTTTGAGCAAAGGCTATTAAATGTGCCTATGTACATTTAAAGAAAGGGTAACTGAGAATCACCGTCTGGTTCAGAAGATAAACACAATGATTAGAGGTAAGAATATGGGTGCGGGTTGTAGATACGATGCTGAACTGTAAGGATGCGAAGCAGTTTCTTCTTTGCCGTACAGAGGACCTTCAACACTGTATTCTCGTATCAATAATATCGGTGGTAACGGTTGTCCTGGACTCAGTTTTGCTGGGACCCAAACCTCAGGGGGTGGTAAGGGTGGATGTGGGGGAACCTCTGGAACATTCCCAACCCGTGAAGGTGGGGGTGGTTGTGTTGATTGAGTTGCAGACAGCATTATGGGAGTATCTTCAGGTACTGGACTTCGTAAAACCTCAGTGTCGCTTCTGCCACTACCCTCCAGCGCCCCTTGCCATTGTGATAAGCCTGCTAAAATAAGGAATTTTTGTTTAAATTTTTATATCAGCAAAAAATAATATCAAGCTAATATCTAAATATATGTACAACAGGTTGAAGTACAACACTCACTGTGGCGGTCACTTTTATCCTCACCCCACTCTGCACTTGGGCTTATCCCACTAGTGTGTTCTAGAAACCCTGAAATCGGCTTATCGGGAGAGATATTCCAAGTTCCTTCACTCCTTCGGTTTTCTGGCTTTTGTGTGCTTTGATAGACAGGTAGATTTCTATCAGGTTGAGGGTCTATAAAATCTTCTTCGTAGTGTGTGCCTACAGAGTTTCGGTGTATATTTTCTCTGTTGGACTGTGGCCATATGCTTTGCGAACCTTGGTACTGTGGCTCAAGTTCGGATGGTGTATTACCACTGCCTTGGTATCCGGAACCCTGTAAATATAAATAAAATATTGAGACTAATCACGTAGTAAACAGGAAAAGTCAGTTCAAATATGTCCGATTATCAATGCGATTAGAAAAGGGCATACACAGCTTATTGCATAGATATATAGTGTCAGCTTAACAAAGACTAGGAACTAGTAACAGTGGGATCATAAGCGGTTAGGATTATTTACAAGGTCATATCCTCCTAACTGTAAAATGCTTTAAAAAGTAAAATATGAGTTGAATAGCGTGCTTACTTTCATTTCTTTAGCCAATATAATTCGCATTTCAGGCATCATTTCAGTTCATAATTTTTAAGTGACAGATCATTCTGAATAACAGCTGTTTGCGCACAGTGTCCGTTTATTATATTTGTAGAACCTATAGAGAGCCTAGTGAAGTACATTTTGTCATTTGAACTTTGATCATTTAAATGAGAAGAAAATGTAATATTTAGTTCACCGTTGTATATGTATTTTATAAAAGACAACAACTTGGTGTGTATTATTTTGGGTGCAATTGGAAAACTGCTGGAAACTAACTGCATCATCTGTATGTGTAGAATATCGCTGTTATTTTCCATTCAAAAGGATAATTTAAGTACATATAGTAGAGATTGCAGATACAAAGTTCCAAGCTATGCTAAACGTATGTGAAGTGGTATTACCTACACCTGGTCGCTATCTACCTCGACGCTCAATCTTGACTAACGTAGGAGTAAGTTGGGATAAGTTTAGAAACAGTCAAGTCAAAACGTGGCATGAAGTCGTTTACTGTCAGTTTCAGCCATGTTAGTGGGTGCGGGGTACTTGGCTGAGGTCCGCGAGATTAACATAATAAATGTCTGGAGACATTGGGTGATATGGCTGGGAATCAGTGCATTCACTTACTGTCTTCCCACCATAATAAATAAAAGAGAATATGTTGTGCGCAAATGTCACTCCTCACTATTAGCAAAGATTTTTCAACTCACTTCGTCAAAAGGTCGCTGAGAAGCCTGAGACCAAGAGTTAACATTTTGAGAATCAGGGGTCTGGTAAGGTATTTGTCTTGAGATCACACGAGTATTGTCTTCATCGTCAGGCAAAAATCCAATATTGTTTGGTTGATCAGTTGAAGGTAACAGTGACTCTGTATGTGCGCCTCGTTTCAATGTTTCATCTACTATGTAACGTTGAGTTGTGGCTTGTAGACGTTTGTCTAATCCAGAGACTGTAGATGAATTAGAAAGTATATGTCCTGTGACACTTTCCGTCGGAATACCCTTCACTTTTGATGACGATAAGTCTTTTGATTTCTCTGCAACGGTCGATGTTGTGATGAGTCTCGTAGTAGTGGTTGGTAACACAGTAGGAGTTGTAGCAGTTGTTGAGGTTGTAGCAATAGTAGTCGTCGTTGTTGATGTAGTCGTCTCTGTTACTACAGGTTCTAGTTCGGTTGTGAGTTCTTGAAAAATCGGTACATTTAGGTCTGTAGACCCACTGGATTCCCATTTATTTCTTTGATTATCGACATTATCCCAATTATTGTATCCACTAGAAGGCTTCTGTGGCCATTCGCGTGAAGATTTTTGATCAAAATATACATTAGAACGTGTACTCTGGCTAATTCCAGTTCTTTTGGTATCAGTATTCAAAAGCGAACCATACATACGAGGATCATTGTTATTGTGAGGGTCGCCGGAAAACGTATTCATTTGATTGGATGATTGTTCGTACGGTGGAGAAAGAGAATCACCTGGATATTGTAAAGTATTAGGTTGATTTCCACTGCCACTCTATGAAATAAAGGAAATACGAAACGGGTTCAAATAAATAAACAAAACATTGCTGTAAAGTACCAGCATTTAAAGAATGAATCACATATAACATTGTGAAAATGTATTCCTCGTATTCTGCAAATGTCGTTTCTTTTTTACGTCTGTGTAGCGAAATAATTGAATTGGTTTATTTACATTCTGCTGCAAAAAAGTAGTTACATTATCAAGAACATGTTAGGAAATTTAAATGCACTTCAGTATCGCACCCTCACGAACATAAACACACAATCAAACACAGAATCCTCAGATTAAATGACAAGTAGCATGTAGATTATCAACGATGATAACATCAATCCACTATTGAAATGGCATAATCACAATTATATATCATTGGTCAGACCGATGAAGTGATCGAACTTTACCCATCACAATGTTTTACAATAATTGTAGCTTGTCGACAACTGGTTAATTAAGAGTGAAACAAGTGATGATAGCATTAAACAACAGCAGCGCCATATCGTAAATCGATCGAAGTTAGAACTATGAACCACTGCACTTGCCAAGGGAATTCATGTTTTTAGAGACTTTCTTGTTGATGTTAGCAGTGATAACAATCATGTTAACTTGTGACACCTCCGTTTAGAATAGTGAATATATATATATATAATACTTCGCCTGTAACTCTCCTAGGGTTACTGCCTGCCCAAGCCCGGTAAAGAACAAGGGTTGGGCATAGGGCTAGCACTCCCATTCCATAGAACCCAAGTTTGCTAAAAAAAATGCTAACTAGATTTAACAAGTTTGGTTGTAACAGTAATTAAAAGAGATTTTATGGAAAATTTGTCACTGGTCGAAAAAATATTCGACCATTTGCACTACATCAGTTACTTCTAGCATCATAATAAACGGACAAGGGTACAGGTAACTAGCCAGCAAAGTATACAATTAGCCTGAGTAATCTACTTAGTTTACCATTAGTCTGCGTTTAATGATCTCATATTATAGTACGTGCAGTTATATTAAGGTTCAGTTGTACACTTAAAGAAGTCAAAAAATACTATGATATTTCACACTCCTTCCGCATATAAAAATAACTAACAATTTAGACAACTTCAAGAAAAAAAACATAATGTAAGCTGTGTTGTATCAAATCAAGACCAAAAATCTTCAGATTTGTTTTAAACTTTCGTACAGCTGCATATTAATGATAATTAAGATTTGCACGATTCAGATTATGACGAAGGTATGGATTATCTACTGTGTCACATCCAAATGCAAAGACATAATAGATGGCTAAAAAAAAATTAGAAGCAGCTAATCATCAGTCTGTGAAGTTATTTACTAGCAATCTGAGCTACGTTGGCTGGTGTAGACTACTTAGTCACAGTCAGTGCGATAAAAACGATCAGTGGTCGGAGATGTTGGGTAGCATAGCCCAGATGCATGCGCTTTTGTCATATCTTAGATATTCACTCTTAAAATTCTTTTATACTTTTTATTCTGGGAATCTATTCTTGAACTGTGTTCTCCGTTTCTAATCTTTTTTAAATATTATTAGTGCTATAAGTTATATATTCATCTTGATAATTTTATTTTGCTGTGCTGATATGGTATGGCATTTTGAATTGATGAAGATACATGCTAGGTTGTATGATCCTTATGACTGACTAACTTCCAATTTATGTATTGAAAGCAACATTTTCAGCAATATATAGTTATAGAACCATATATGAGTTGTCAAACAAAAAATTGAAGGAAATCTTATAACGCTGTCAAACATATTTACTTACATACTTACGCCTGTTACCCCTCACTGAGGAGCATAGGCCGCTCACCAGGATTCTCCATTCAACTCTGTCCTGAGCAATCCTATCCAACTGTTTCCAGTTGCTGGCTCATCCTTTTAATATCTGCTTTCAATTCTCGATGCAGTGTGTTCTTTGGTCTTCCTCTTTTCCGTTACCCAACAGGATTCCATGTTAATGTTTGTCTCGTGATTCAATCTGATGGTTTCCGCAATGTATGTCCTATCCATTTCCAGCCTCTTTTCCTAATTTCCTCTTCGGCTGGAAGTTGATTTGTTCTCTCCCATAGTAGGCTGTTGCTGATGGTTTCCGGCTAACGGACATTCAGTATCTGGCGTAGGCAGTTGCAGATAAATACTTGTACCCTTCTGATGATGCTTGCAGTTGTTCGACACGTATTAGCTCCATACAGCAGAACTGTCATGACATTCGGATTGAAGAGTCAGACTTTGAGGTTGACTGACAGTTGTTTTGAGTCCCATATGTACTTCAACTGTAGAAATGCTGTCCTTGCTTTGCCAATCCTTGCCTACACATCTGCATCGGATCCTCCTTGTTCACTGATGACGCTTCCCAGGTAAGTGAAAGTATCCACTTCTTCCAGAGTTTCGCTATCAAGTTCAATTGGGTTGGTGCTTCCTGTGTTGCATTTGAGGATCTTACTCTTTTCCTTATGTATGTCCAGGACTACTGATGCTGAGGTTGCTGCTACGCTGATTGTCTATACTTGCATTTGTTGAGGTGTATGTGATAAAAGAGCTAGATCATCCGTAAAGTCCAAATCATCGAGTCGCAATGATGCCAAAGTGTACTCATAAATCTATTGAAAACTACTTGCGATAAATTCACTATTTCAATGATAAATTTTGCTGTATTAAAACTGTCTTGGTTTGAAAATATTTAGTGTTGAAATTCATGAGAAATGTACATATATCAAAAAGAAGAAACATTATACCACACATACACAGGAACAATGACATGAATTTTGTTGCAAATACAATAAACTGACGAGAAAATTTAAGTACATATGAATTTGAATACGTGCAAATTACTTTCAGAGTGTATAGAAATAAATGGATTTTGATTTCAATCACTTTCTAACAGTTTGATACATAATAGTGCGATAAAAATCAAAATAAGCTTACTCCAATTCCAATATTTCCTTCAAGTTCATATGAATTATACACTCTGGATTGTTTAGGACCTTGCCATTGGTCCTGGGCAAGAAATTGATTTGGTAAGAGAGGATCGTTTACATTAGATGATAGAGGAGTGTTTTGATCACCTCTTGAGTAAGTACTACCGGAATCAAACTTTGATCGAGGAGGTAATTGAACAACTAAGATATCTGGATCTTTAGCATTTGATGAGGCTTCGTGCAATCTTCTGGAAGCTTCATAAAGTTGGGCTAAAATCTGTGTAACTCCTGGGTCAGGTGCAGTACTGAATAAATCAACAAAGAAGAGGGAAATTTAGTCTTAATAAGAGATGCAAAATATAATCTCATAAAATGTTCGAATCCCCCTCCCCTTCTTCATCTATTTATGTTAGAGCAGCCGATTAGTATCACTAACCCCTATAAACTAAGTAAACCTCAAAGTACGCAGATCTGTATTTGGTAAATACGACTGAGATAATTGACCATACGGAGCAGAATACTTGAGTGCGTCGAACATTGCACATATATTGGAAGCTTCAACAGCCCCGGTGGATTAGTGTCTGACACAAACTCAGTATGAATTTAAAAATCTGGCTCAACTTTTACAACTTGCATCACTTGTCAAGTTGGAAATATCCTCTTGTCCATAAAATGGCGATAATACGGCACATCAGTTTGATCTGCATTAACTTATGTATATGAAACAGGGGCTACGAAAATTGAGGACGAGTGGAGACTGGATGTTTTTGGTCATCAGTGTTTTTGAAGCCATGACCACGTATCGTGGGTCTACTAAAGCTTGTCACATCGTATTAAGTAAAGATGGTAAACTCGTTGATGAGGTAGTGAATCTTCATGTGTTATTTTTGTTTAACCACAGACTACTTCATTGCACGGCAATGGCTGGTGAAGAAACAGGGTGAAGGATAACTAAGAGCAATCGAGGCATGGTATCAGTACTTGTGCAATAACTTTAGTGAACTAAATTCTCATTTTATTAATACATAAAATACACTAATAAAAGTATGTGTTTATTAGCTGACTAAAATTTGTGTTTTGCATGAACGAGCTATATTACAATACCTATTGTTTGCTAACATGGGACAAATGAAGCTACTTCTTTGATCAATTAACTCATTAATAAATGTCTATGTATTTTCCAATGAAAAAAGTTGCCAAGCTTTTGTGGACATAAATACAGTAATATGAGAAATCATTTGAAACTTCTGTTGTTTACTTACCTAACATTAATGCCTTAAATATTAAATAATGAAGTTCAAAATTCTTAAAACTGTCAAGTTGCCTTAAAGTTGCAGAAAATATCCCAATAATGAGGATTAACAACATGAAACCTCTATCAGCGTGGCTTTATGCAGATCAGTCACAAACATACAACATGGAGGAAAATGCATAGATATATTCAATTACGCAACCTCTTCAGAAAATGAATTTTAGTCTACCACCGACAGATTTTACCAAGATAGAGTTGTATGTTAGTGGTGCATAATCTAATATCGAAAGTCTAGTTGCAAAGATTTTATTGTTAGTCTGGATATTATTGAGGCCTATTTAAAACGAGTGTATTACACATCACTCCACAAGTGATATGTCTATTCCGGTTACTTTCCGAGGAGAGCAAGCTAATCAGGAGACAATGATTTTACACTTGTGAAGTGATTATGAAATGCTTCTTTTGCTTAGAATGACAAGAAAACTTCCGCAGTTAAACTATACACTTCAGAATTCAACATTAGCAAATACATTATTTAGCTGTACAAATTTTCTTCACCATTGTAGGAAGTGTACTACCTAAGTTGACGTTTAGAGAAATATTCGGTGTGAATTTTAATAAATCAATGTTATTAATGACTGAGTTTCATACATTACAGTATGGAGTTTAGGGTAAATAATTTTACCTATCTACAATGAGTATTGTTCATTGAATACTGGAGGAATATGCACTAGATTACTACGATGTATTAAATTTACATTGTATAGTAGTTAATAGTGGGATCTAGGACTCGTATTGTTTTATTTGATACTCGATATCTCAATAAGTGTCTATTCCATTGATGACATTTACACAAAGTATGTGTACAGAAATGCACTTCCAGCCACCATGAAAAATAATAATACACATGAAACTACAGGTAATACTGAGGCATTCGTTGGAGAGGTCCATATGGAAACAGGAACCAAATTCAGTCCTATGTATCAATAACGGAAAAACATAAACCCCATATGAATTATAATTTTTTAAAAATCATTCAGAATAAGGAAACTTTTGTTTGGAATAAGCGAATAAATGGAAATGTGAAACCTTGGAATCTATTCACTGGTGAATCTGCATATACATTTATAATGTATATTTGGTAAACAGTCGATTTATGGAATTTCGACGTCGTTTCAAAATTATAAATTTCCATTCGATCCACCAACTACTGTCAGGATAATATTCCGCTCATAAATTACAGTAACGTTTTCATTAACCTATTACTCAAACCTTGCAAAATAAACCCCCTGGTTTTGTAAATTTGTCGTTTATTGTATATTACGTGTTATGATCCTGTATTTTATACTTATAAATTTTGAAAGTACAGAATGGTGAAAGATTTTAAGCTGGGCCTTTAGGTGTTCTGATTGTTAGTTTGAAATACTAAATTAAAATGTTATGTGGATTATCGATCATCTTTTTGGCATATATATTAACCATACTAACTGACTCGTAATTAATGGAACAAAGACGAAAAATTTCGTGAAATTTTAAAATATTATCACTCGTTAATTGTGAATAAGATTATCTGTAACGTATTCAATATTCCCCAAATGTTGTAATTGCATTTTTAATCATTTTTCTGTTCCGTTGCTGAAACAATGCTGGATATTACAGTGTAGTTTTCAAGAAACATTTCATTTTAAGCGCCAACTCCCATTATAATGGTGTTTTTCATCTAGCATGTCGACTGCGCTACACCTACAAGCTCATAGCATATAGTTTTAGACCAAACTCATGAAACATACAACGTTAATAAGATAACACACTTAATGTTAATCACAGCAAAAATAAAAAATAAATCAATCTGGGGTGCGCATTGTCGAGGAGTTCCACGCTAGAGCGAAACAGCTGTCCAGTGCTCCCTGGTATCCTGCCAACATCAATCTGTGACGTATTCGATCAATTAAGAAATCATTCGTTTTTCTAAACAAAATACACATAAAATCAGTTGATTGTTTTAGTGAACAGATTTGTATCATTTTTAATTAGCACATAGACTTATCAAAATTCACACGGATATTTGATGGCCTTAGAGAAAGTATAGTCATTTATGAATATCATATAAACACAATAGCAACAAACAAGATAAATGTAATTAATAGTGAACAACTAATTATCGGATTAGTCTGTATCTATCTGTCAACCGAAAATGAATGATGCTAAAAGGAGAATGATCACTGAATAAATTTCTATTAATTATATATGTAAATGAATCTACTAAAAACAGTAGAAATCAATTAAAATGTGAAGATAGATGGTAAAATATTGATTAAGTCGTAATCGTTAAGATAATTGCCTAATTTTGTTTTAATGCTGTCGATTAAGTTGTGATGTGGTCACTAGTCTAAGTGACGAAGCGTCGAGTTCACTATGTTACGATAGAAGGTGGTTTCGGGGAGTAACAGGCTGTAAATTCTGTTCGGCCAAAGTTTCATGTTAATCGGCACTATTCAGTAAGGGGTACATGCATCAAAGTTACTGATATTTCGTTCTGGGTTTGACACTAGGTCAAGATGATATATATATATATATATAATCAGAAATAGTTCCTAAAAATTGGTAGGAAACCCTGGAGCTAGGTTTCGTACTATTTGATACTTATCAGCAAGGCATACCTGAAGTCGCAATAGAATTGGTGCTCTCTGTTGGATTCGATTCCAAATCACCCAATTCACAGTTTAATACCGTTACAATAAGTGATTACCACTTATATTCATATATTTTTCTGAATTTTATTTCTATAATAATCATTAGAGCAGTTGACATTTGACTGTTGGTTTGAAAATCTTAATAAATTTGATTTAATTACTACGGGATAAAGAAGGTCAAGTGTTTTTATTAATGGTATTGTATGTAGTTCCAGATAAACAATTAAATATAATTTAACCTGATTGCCGAGTACGGCAGGTTTATGTTGCTGGCTTGGAACCCATTTCATGTTTGAGATAGAAAGACTGATCGAGTGATCAAGATTTCTAGTATATTTGGATTGTGAATAACAATGAAGACTATAAAACGCATTTCGCCGTATATGAAACTCATCAACTAAATACATCTGCATCCTGGTGAAAATGTTTATAGTGGAACTCAGATTCAGTGCTTATCTCTTCTAATGTCAACGAAACCACTGAATTCAAGCAACCAGCACCAAATAATAAGCAGAGATTAAATATGAGTACATGAGCTAGTAATTAATGAATTTTGATACTGAAAGTGAAAATGTGACGAGATAATGAACATATAACGAAATGAAAAATATGCTAGGATTAGGGAATAAAACACTTTATTTTTTAATTCTAAATAGATCTCAAAATGTTCTCACTGATTGTTAGTAGATATTTTCATCTAATGATCACAGAGTAATGACCAGTGTTGCATCTACTTAGTTTTTAGTGCTGACTCTATAGTTCATAACGACAGATAATTACTAATCAAAGTGATTTAACAACTAATGTGAGTGCAAACTAACTCGAAGCATGTTCAGATATATATGCCAATTTTTTTCAGCCACATAAAATACATAAAACTATTCCTAAGTGTTGATTAGCTTGAGTAATTTCTCGTGAGAATACTTTCACTTGAGCAAACGAAGATATCTAGAGATTTTAAACCAGTGAAACGCAAGTCATGCCTAATAAACAATATTCATTGTGTTAACATTAGGAGACGACAACTTGTAAACTATTGCATGAACAGCTGGAAAACTTATGCAAGTAAAGAAGTAAACAACGGTAATAACAAAACTGAATATAAGTAATATAACGTACTAAAACTTGTTAATGATTAAGGCATGCAAATAAATATTGGTAATATATATATATATATATACAGAAAGAAATAGCATGATAAACAACATATGATCACATAAAGTACTGTTCATGCTCAGAATAATGAACAGATAATAGGGAATCATAAATCTCAGCTCAATCACAAAGTGTCTATGATAGAGTGTAGGTCTCTTCAACTGCATAAATGGGAAATGTATATAAATCATCAAGTACACTGAGCAACCATACGAGTATACCATATATTCGCCACTGGATTAAATAGACTAAACATTCCCCTATGAGATGAGGAGTTAGAATGGCATATAACTAATAACGTTTAATTTACTTTAATACTATTTAGTACACGTTCATGTAGTCGGCTTCCAGTTATACTACCTAGCTTTCTAAACCATAGTAAGTAGAGGTAAGTTGCTTCATTATTGCTTCGGATACCTAGGTAACCCTGGTAGCTTAAAATACAATATGTAGTAAGTAAAATACAAGTCATATACAAAAAGCTTTTTAAACATTAGCGCCAACATATACTAAGAAAATAAAGCATTTAACATAAACATGAAATCACTCACTTCGGTACATTAGGTGGATTCCAACAATGACCACTTATATTACCACTGGATAAATTCTCATTTCTACTCATAGTTGTTGAATTAGACTGACAAAAATTACCAAGTGGGCCACTGAACATATTACGCAAAGATGAATACTACATAAAAAACACATTGTCAAATTAAACAACAACATTAATGAAAATATGCCTACAATTGAATATTGGGATGTAAAAGATCAAACAATCGGTAATATTTGTACGTTCTAAAGTTAGAAATGGTTAAGTAATTATACTACTAACACTTTTTTAGATCATTAGATTAAATATAAAATATGATACTTCACTCCCTGTTTCATATATACCACAGGTATGTAAGCAATTAATGAATTATCAACTATATCAGAATAATTGTTTTTCATAGTACACACTCAAAAGCATAAAAAATTAGATTAGTGAACTGATTATCTTGTGGGAAGAAAACATTTGATTTAAACACATTATGTATGCGTACACCAGCAAAAAATGTAAAAAAAAATGCAGACATAAGTGGATATGGTGAAATACCAACCAGTCAAAGGAACAATCAGCAAGAACAAACTAACAGCTCTTATGTGTATAGTAGCTAATTTTATTATCATCAGTAATGTTTTCGTCATCATGTCGTTGTAAACTTCATACTGTGCATCCGATCAAACTGTAAAAAGATTAGTAGCGAGAAAAAAAGTGAATCAATAATACGTCACACTTTCCAATGCTTTTTGTGCTTACTTACTTGCCATTTAAGTAAACTGTTTACATATTTCCTCAGACGCTATATATATAGCATAACAAGAATCATAGGTTGCAATTAGTAGGGAGAGAGAAAGCGCACGTGAATGCAAAAAAAAACAACCAAAAGAAAAAAGGAGAGACAGTAAATCAATGCAACCTTGAAAACATGTAAAAGAGAAATGAATGTATAATAACAGTAACAATGTTTGAACATGATTTTACTTAAGTGGAAAGTAGGCATAAAATTGTGGAACAGCAAAATACAACATAATAAACCAAAACAAGGAAAAAATTCAACTAAACAGTTGGCACACATATAGAAAGAACATGTACACACCCAGACACATATTCACATAGTTAAAAAGGGACGTATAATTGCAAAATACAAAAATATCCCTGAATTATCAAACTATAGGTAATTGTTGGGATACAGATTAGATTATAGAAACTGTTTGCATCTATTAGTGAAAATAAAGAATACAGTAGGGCTGCTTATTACATCAATCTATCCTCAGTAGATTACAAATACTCTTGAAAATTGTTCTGAACTAAAATGTTAGGTAAACATTTTTCATTGTGAATGGGTATTAATTAGAAAATCAGTAAAAACCAAGTACTGAACATCGACATATTTTTTTGTGGTGTGTACCAGTGACTCTCCCCTCTAGAAAGCAGAGGAACAAAAAACATTTTCGATACTATGGTATGGTATGGTATGATACATCTAGACCGGCTGAGTTGGAAATCAATGGTTGATAATTCCAACATTAATATGCATAATCAATGGTAACTTTTATCTCGCACTTGACGTTTTACTTTTCATTAAAGACATTGCAATTAGTATAGAATCAATTATGTGGACATACTAAACCATGTCTATTAGATTTTAATATTAGCTTACTCAAAAATATATAACAGACTATTGAATAACAAATATAACAAGAGATAATTAATGAACTTACGAAAATAGTGAAGAAAATTATAGTAAACTTTGAGATAATTGAATCTTAAACAGTAAGCAAGTGAGAAATAATTATCGATCACATTACTCAAAGGACTGATTAGTTAGTTAGTGGAGCATTATTGTAATAATAACTTACAACATTTTCATAATGAATACTTGGAATTAGGTAACAACGACAGTGCATCATTAGAGAAGCACATTTGATACACATGATAAAAAAACGACTTTTTAGATTTGGATTAGTGTACTGTGTATTTCGTGTTTGGCTTTCTGATAACGTAAATAGCTATGAAGAGATTATTCAAGCATTTAGTATATTTAGTATGTAGAATCCAATAAAGAAAATTTCGTTCTAGTTGGGACGTATTACCGAGATGTTTCTTCATCCCAGTATTGATGTTCACACTGAGGTTTTATGGTTTCAAACACCTTTGATTTCATATGAATATACCATGCTGATTCTGCGGAGAAATCGTGTAATTTGAAAACGATTTTCTCCATGGACTGTTTTTATCTAATAAAGTGGTGAAGGGCATGAGTGAGCACTTGTTTCGTTAAGATCCGGAAGTCCTTAGTAATATTCACCAACTATCCAATAACCGACTGAACTTAGAGCCTTTGGGTATCGTAACAGTTGTTTCACCTTAATATGAATAAGATTGAATCCAACGTTCAATATTTAGATTGTACTGTACAGAAACAACTTATGAAGTTAGACAAAATGAACAATAAATAAGGAATTATATAAAACAAAACAATGACATAATCTCTGAAACTAAATAGTTAAAGAAATAAGGTAAAGTAAAAAACTGAAAGAGTTAGTAAACTTACATAAAATGTCACCACAAACACTATTACCTGTTTATGGTCAACAACAAAGAGAAACTAGCAAAATCACACGTAACTGAGATTTATAAAAAAGAATTACACAATCAAAGTAGGATTCATAGTAGATAACTACTTATTTATTACTTACACAAAATGAAATAGAATTAAGCATAGAAGCACCCGAACTAAATTATCATTGATAAGATAGCAGTAATTGTTAGTAAATACTGTTGACAAGGTAGAAAATACACAGCTTACCTTGTCAAAATCATCATGCACATTATTAAAGCACCTTTCAGTGAAGATAAATAAATTGAAAAATGATACAGAAGGTAAATAAAAAGGAGACAGTCGAACAAAAATACTCATTTTTAGAATAAATAATAGTAAATCATGCTCATTGTAAAGATTGCTTTATTTGGTGCTTAGTATGTACCGAAGACAGTTTCATGAGACGTAAAACATTTAAAGAAACCTAATAGAAAGAAAATTTTCACAAACACGTGAGTCAGAGAATTAATTATACTTATTTACTGTCAAATGATTGGTTTATTCCATATTTAACTCATTACCATAATCTATATAAAAGGTCACTAGAATTTTAGGAGTAGGTCAAAATACAACTCATAGATTCCGTTTCAAATAACCTAAAGGTTACAATAAACTATTAATTACCAAAAAATATTGCTACTATTTGGAAGCAAAATTATTTACTAGGTAAATGAAAGGAAATGTAGTAAAGATTCAATTATTCCACATAATATAAAAAGAAAGTGTAGATCACTATAACTTGTGTCTATGCTTTTAATTAATGATGTTAAAAGCTAAGAATTATAAGTTTGCTCTATTATACGCACATCCTAAGTGGAGAGCCTCGATACAGCATCAACTCCCACTTATGATTAAAGTTGGATTGTGGTTGGCAAGCGGAATCCAGGACACATGCTCCATCTTATTTGAAATTCTTCGGCTATATGTGCCTGTATCTCAGTGCCGATGTTCACATCGGGACATGAGCCTAGTCCAGTCGTGTTAAACGCCATGACTTTCTTCACTAGGCTACTACGTTCAAATGAGTCCCAAAAAAAGAGGACAAAACACATATCCTGCATTCTACTTGCTAGTAACAATCAAACTTTAGTAGATCACTCAATTTGCTTCAGAAGTGAAAATCTTCAATAAAGTATAATCAAGTTCTGCAACTAGGAATTACAATTATTTATTTAAATGAATAAAGCAAATACGTCTTTTAAAACTATACCATTATACATTTAAGATTATTAGTGAAATAAGATCGTCAATATTGAAATGAATAGAATGTAATGCAATTTTTGAAAGTTTCCTCATCTATTGAAACTGTGAAAATAACAATTAGGATAAATGATATAAATTTATTTCTGGGCTGTAATATGCAATGCTACTGATTAAAGGCTTCTAGAGTTTACTACACTAGTAACAATGACGTTAATAATAAAAAGATAAGCAAATAATGTTAATAATATATGAATAAGAAAATGTCCAGAAAATACAAAGTAGAAAGTTGAATATACGTTATCCATTTCATAGTGAAGATGATTATTGACTTATTCTAAATGAGTAGCCAAACTGAAAGAAACAATTGAACATTTATACGCGAATCTCCGGTTTTATTTGATCCAGATAGCTATTATTAATGTATACTTGCATTTCGACATTGATATAGTTATTTGCAAACTTCAGACATTTCGTCAAGTAGATAAAAAGTACGGAAATTAGGAGCGATCCACTAGGCTATTAGTTAATCTAAATATCATGTCCTGTAATTTTAAATAGCGTATATACATTCAGTTTGACAACTTCATTTAGATCTCCATAATGCATTCAGAGTTCCAAAATCTGGAGCATTAAATGCAACGGTACAGACGAGAGTGAAATAGTCTCATATGGCCACACGTCTAACCTCTGCCAGGGAAATTCCTACCCGTTGCCTTCTCACTGCAGGGATGTTATTTACCAAAATGTAAGGACAGAAGCGGACGTCCGGCGCTTAAACTGGGCCAATCAAGTCTACCTAAGGGGGATGGAAAAGCCTGTTTCTAAACCAATAATGCACATGGCCTCCATAATCCTAAAACAACAAAAGGCATATGAACCAACTTAAGTTACCGGTTACCATGGGACGGCATCATCCGACCAATGTTCCTTTGCCTTATAGATTGATCTTAAAGTCAAAGGCTCGGAGAGTAGCCCTCAAGGAAAACCACCTTGCACGGTTGGACAGCATCTCAACAAGCACACAACAGCAACTATGAATTATGAAATAAAGTTTGTTTATCACATTGCTTCTTACGTGAACGATGTTTATACTCATGCCATATTTACTGTCATTTTAATGGAAACTTCTTTATTTTGTTTCACATTTCCTTCCCTTTCGTTTCTGTTTCTTTCGCCTATTTTTACTACTTACTTAATTTATCCAGTAGCTTGTCCACAATGAAAATCCTGTCCTTCCAGTTCAGTTTGAAGTCGCTGAATGGTAAACTTTTGTTTGTTCACACCGATTTCGAAATCTAATACGGCCTTCCCGAAGTCACATGTACCACTTAAACTGGCATCATCCAACGTTCGCACGTTGATGGAGATCAGATAGCAGATAGGTTTGGCTATGCCTTCAGGTCTTAACATTATTGTTTGCTGTATCTTCGGTGACTCTAATGACATACTACAAATTTGTCCCCACCTCATCTATAGATTCGAAAAGCGTGTTCCATATATGGGACTGTGAAGCATCGGAGTCCGGTACTGTTGGCAACGACCTCGTGCTAAGGCGCCACAGTATAGGTGGCACTAATCGACCGGATTTTTATTAGCAACGGCTTATGTGCTGTTAGATTAGAAGAAACTGGAGTAAAGAACGATATCTTTTAGTATTGTAGATCAACAATTTCCGTTTCTTGACATCGAGGTTGCTTTCGATTCATTGGACAGGACTGTACTCTGGAATTGTGTCTGAGACGTCCAATAACGTCTTAAAATTTCTGCACACAAACACCCCAGGTTAAGTGAAGGTAGACAACCATCTTTCCGAACTGTTCCAATCCAGAGGTAGTTAGATACGGTTGCTCAGCCTCACCATTCCTTTTCAACTCTGCCACCGACGACATTTGAGAAGCAGCTCTGGATAAAGTGGGTGTTGACGGTGTCCTGTTACCTAGAGAAAAACTCCTGACCTTGAGTATGCGGATGATATTGTCTTACTGTGAGGTAACACAAGCCATCCTAATCGCACTTAATCAGTTGAAAATTAGTAACCGAAAGTATGGCATATACTTTACAAAGTACTTCTGCAGGACTGGAAGGGGTATGTACCTACTTTCACGCTGTGATGAGCCGTCAGAAGTGGTCGAGAAGTTCGTGTAAATGGGTAGATGTGTAACTGCTGGAGGTGGTTCCAGATTAGATCGATCTACGCCTAGTAAAGGCTAAATCAGCGTATGCCAAACTGAGTCATCTTTAGCACCGTCGTGATGTGTTACGTTGTAAAAGGTTGGGTTTACAACGCTTTGGTGAGAGCGGTTTTGCTCAATGCCTGAAGACTTGGCCTCTCCGAGCTGAGGATGTTTAGCGTCTCTGTATCTAGTCGTCGTTATTTGCAAATAATTGCTGACATCTAGTGGGAATATCATATTAGTAATGCTGAGGTCCAGTATCGTATGTTTAGAGGTAGTGATAGCAACTAAATTGGTGCTGCCATCTTGAAATACCGGCTTCAGTAGCTATATCGTGCATTATTTGCCAACGCTAGGACTGGTCGGACAAAATGGGGAGGTGGTCAGTTTATAACATGGCGTCGTGGAATGAAAGGAAGCTGTATAGGACTGATTTGTTTATCCATCCCGCCTTCGTGGTTGGTGTCCTAGAGATGGTGAGTATCAGCGGCTTCAGACCTTATCAAATATGGTGCAGAATTGAAGCTAGGGGCGATTTCGCCGTAGTTTCCTATTATAGTCATCATAAAAGTATTATAACTCCTCTTAAGAAGAAAGAAATCTTGTTTATATCTCTATCCGAACTGCATCTTCTACCTTGCAATTCTTATGTTGTCTTATTATATTTTAAATTTTCCCCATTGCCGCTCTCGTCTCTACTTTATCCTTATATGAAACATATATTATTGGTGCTGTATTATACGAAATTTTATGTGTTTAAATAATTAAAAATAATAATGTAAAATCTGGTGGGAACTTATTGAGAAGTATATTGACTGTTTATGTATCAGGTAGGAAATTTCAAGCAATAAAGTGAAAGTTGTTTGTAGAGACTGAATTTAATTTGATGTCGGTGTACGTTACGGGTTGATTTCGGTTGGATGCTATTTAAAATTAAGGAATGTTAGATGGCCATTTTGCCTTAGTATGGAACTCCTCAGTAAAAAGTGGGCTCAACCACAAATAAGGATTAAAACCTGGAACTCTAGTTCACATGGCGGATGCCTTACCATCAGCACCACTGAACTAAGTTTTAATGGTAAGATTCCCACTTCGACCAGCTTGTGTCATAGAGTGATGATCACCTATTGTCACTGGCGAAACTGTCTCATTTTTTAATTATCTGAGCTTCATTAGCCGAGACCTCTCCGGTACTTCCTGGTTTTCAGTGGTATCCAATCGAGATCAATGTAACGAATGGAAATAGCAAAAAGTTAGAAAGTCTTTAAAAATATTTTATATTTTAGCAGTAAATATAATGACAGGAATTATACTTAAAGCAACTTCAGTAAATTGGTCAAATATAATATAATATTATGGGATTTATTCCCACATATCGTAGATACACGTGTGTAACGCAACGAAAATTATAAATTCGCCAGTTAATTGGACTGACCTTACTCCTATTCTTCAATATGTAACCTCTGTACGATTATTTGTACTTATTGATTAGTTCCATTGGGATGGTTATTTTTGTGGAGATTGGTTATTAACTTTATGACTAAAAACAAATACAAGTAACGACTACTACAAATATAATGTGTTTATTTCCTTAAAAGAAGCAATTCACTCCTTTATTTATTCATCCCAGTACAAGAATTAAATTGGATGGTGATAAAAAAAATAGTAGCAGAGTTTAGAAGAGGAGAGGAAAACTTGTTTTTCAATCTTCACATGAACAAAATACCAACCTAGTATGAGAGCGGATAGGAATTTTTATTAAACATATGCAAATATAATGAGTTAATCAAGTGAAACCTATGACGAAAGTTACACATTAAATTAATATACAACAAATAGGTATATTTAGGTAAAGGTTGTTTTGTGGAAATTGACACGTAATTTTGTTTTTATTCGATATATAATAATCTCGCTTCGGTACCACTAAGAATTAAGGAACACTGGACAACTGTTTCACAGTAGTGGAGTTCAGATGTGTCGGGAACGAAGCAATTATCACCAACGCCATTGACTGGTCATCGCGAAATAGCACAAGTTGAAGTGGGAATTCTAGCGTTGGGAGTCAGCCCAATGATGATTATGCTTAAGCGATTGCCGTGAAACCTGAAGGTTATGGGTTCGATTCTCCCCAGGAATAATCAAGTGTGCACAACAAGGTCTCACATAAGAACGAGACAATCGCTCCATGTTTCTTAATTGTTAATCGTACCCAACCGAGATTAATCTGTGATAAGTGCGAACAAAAGAAATTGATACATTCATAAACTGCATTTAGATGTACTTAATGTTTTAGTTATAAAAACTACAACCTCATGAATTCACTATATTAAGGAGAAGAATGTGTGTATGTGGGTGAGTTTGTTCAAAAATCACGTTGTAACAATGAAATGAAGGCGACGTGATAAGTTAGTGGTTAAAATACTTGGTTGTCGATTAGTTAATCACAGGTTTGAATCGCTTATGGAATGATGATTCAAAAAACAAAATACTCAAGAGACGTTCAGGATAAACTCCCGCTCTGTAGACCTTGGACATTTTTCAGATAAAGTCAATCCAAAAAGAAGGTAAAAGAAAAGCTAAGAGAAAAATGGACGAAAAATCTCAATCTCCTTACAAGTTCATACCTGATAAGAAGCGTCACAAGGAGGAAGTGGATCCCAAGACACCACATCCAAGGACACTTGGAAATTACACCAGTAAGTTTTAGAAGCTGGTGAAAACTCTGGAAACCTACATAGTCAAATCACAGTAAATTAGAAACATCTGGAATCCCAAGGTGTCACGCACTGATTGGATAATTCTACACTCTCACAGAAGACATTTTATTTGATAGTTTATAAGTAAGTAAATAATAAATATCTGTGATTTTCTTACATAAACATCAGTCAGTAAGTTGATTATTAACAACACAGAATCTGGCACATATGCCCATAGGTTTAAGTCGCCATACCACATTAGCACGACAAGATTAAATTTACAAGAATAACAAGACAACGGGATACAACAAGGAAGAATAAAGTAAAGGCGTGTATGAAAGTATAGTAAAACTTAAGATTCAGAGGAAAATAAACTGTGAATACACTTGCACCACTGAAACATTCTGAGACATTTCACCCGGTGTCTTTAGTTATTGACTGCTATTATCACATGGACCGCTACCAGGTAGTCTTCATCTACTAATACGGCTCAGACCAACAGTCAAGAACTTCATTGATTGATGCCATGTCTTGATTTTGCCGCCCCTACCGTTGCATCGCGTGGTGAGGTAGGCGGCGGTCGGTTAGATGCAACACATGTCCCAACCATCTCAGTCGAAGGTTCACAATCTCTTCTACTGATCTGTCATGCTTTTTTAGGACTCTGGGTTTAACATCAATATTATTTACTTGGTCATTCCATGAGAGACGATCTATCCTATGAAGATCTCTACATAAACATACTTTTGGCGGTAAAACTTCTATTCGCACTTACTGCCTTTTGGTATTTGTTCCGGGTTAGAGGTAGACGAATTCTAGAGGGCTAAAAAGTATAACAAATTTGCGTTTGTCTTTCTAGTACATGACCTCTCAACAGACATCGATTTGGACAGCTTAGTTAGAATTACTGACCGTTTATACAAACAAGGTAGTTTAAAGCCGAGTAAAATAATTTATATATGGTTACTGAGCTACGTGGATAATATTTGAAGGTCAAAGAATATCGTAAATTATTATTCATATTACTATTTAGACACATAAATCCTGGTCGAATGGGAAACAAACGATGTGCCCTACTAAATAAAGTCATAATTTGTGAAGAAATAGGAGAAATACTCCAATCAGCAAGGAAATAAGCGGAAGGATTATTTAATAAAACACAATTCGGTTAACAATACAAACAAGACGTTTTATAGTTGGCGTACGAAAAAAAACAACAACGGATCGCCTTTTTTCTGAACACATCAGGCGATATCCCAAATTATTGAGTTGCACAACCTCTATGACCTCAACTAGAAGGTCTCAAAGAACAAAGAAATGCCAATACGGTACATCTATCTTTCATATCACAAAGTCTTACTACAATTTAACTTTCCCTCTTTCTCGTTCGGTTTAAGGATTAGCAAATAATGAACTGTATAAAAGTCACTGGGATGGCATTCATAAAATAAGACCAAGCTACTGAAGTCGATGTTCCAAAACGGTGACACTACCTAAATTATCATCACTGCACCCGAATATGCATTTCTAGGCCTTGGTAAAGATTAATTTAAAGGAATAATAAAACTGCCAAAATTTTAAAAATGTAGTTTAACAGATGAAAAGTCTTACAGCTTGTTTGATTTCATTGACTTGTCGAACAAGATCATGTGGAGCATTTACAGGATTCTTTTTATGAGAGACATCCCAACCATGAGATGTTTTGCTAGTCATTTGTTGTCCATAATCTATTTTAAGTGGACGATTATTACTAGGAATGGCTTCAGATAATCGTTGACGTCCTTGCCAGTCAATAAATTCTTGAGAAACAGGTGATGAACGAGCTATTCGACTTAGGCGTCTATTCGGATTTGAAATCCTTGGCCATCTAGATATATCTGAGAGATTTGCGAAATTTTCTTGGTTATTATGAGTAGGACCAATAGGATTGAATAATGTTGGCATTCGTCGACCAACAAAACCAAATCGACATTCGGATTCAAACTGAATATAGAAAAGTTGTTTGAATAAACGGCACACTTAAACAAGTTTGTGTTAAGCAAATTAGATAGAAAAAAATTCTAAATAGCAGCATCCACAAATATGCCTTTCAATCATATCACATTTAGTTGAAATGCAAAAGAAACTTTGGCTGGGAAATTTCAATAATGGCAATGTTAAGTAATGAAAATAAAAATATTAATAATGAGAATAACATTTGTTACCTGCATTTGTTACACACTAATCTCGGCTGGATACTATCAAAAAACTGGCCAGCTGTTTTATTCAAATAAGGGACACAGCAGTGTACACATAAGCCCTCCTGAAGGGGGTGGAACCCGGAACCTTCAGGACCTGCGGTGAACGCTTAACCATAAGCACCTCTGCACCGGGGTTCAATCGTATCATTCTCACTTTAATCGGTATGTGATATAAAGCCCAAGTGTTTCGTACTATGACGAAGCAACTTTCCAGAGCTTGATGGTTTTCAGTGGTACACAACCGAGTTTAATACGCGGCGAATACAAACAAAAAATTTAAACCAATTTACACTAAACTAATTCAAATAGTCTAATAGTAGCTTAAAATAGACTTCGTTTCTTATCTACAGCTAGTAAACTGTATTTCTTAGTATTCATGTGAATGATAGCAATAGCAGTAACTATGACGTAATCTGGCTGTTTTAGTATCTAATGATGAACTGTAACAATGATAAGGCATGCAAAAAGACTACTTTACATTAATAAAACATCACGAAAACAAAAAAAGACGATATAATGGAAAGGGAACAGTAGATCGACAAAACGACGAAGTATGTGCGATTTGTAAAGAATACATATGCGCCAATGAGATTCAACTCTAGCCATATTATGTAGTTCTAAGTGTAATTAATACGATGACGTAGTGGTTAACTTTGTTTCCTGTGGCGATCCAATCGAGGTTTATTGTCCAGAACATTTATCCGTATAGACCTTCCTATGTCAAGAAGACTGGGGAGGCCGACGAACGACGTCGTACTAGTGACTGAACAAGTATGTGGTGCCCGGCAAGTGATTTATGCATATAACCAGCTCATAGAGTGATGTTAGTAGGAGACTAGAAAATCCGGCTCTGGGATCAGTATACCCTCCATGACAAAAGAATCATCGGTTACAGTGATAAACCTTTTTTTAATAAAAGCTAAATTTCCAACATTAGAAAAAATACTAACAAAAATGATGCTAATGACTAATTTTAAGAAGTTATTTCTTTATTTTTGTGGCTATACTTTAGAATTGATGGGACCACTAAAACTAATGTAATTTGTTAAAATCCAACGGCATATGCAGTGAAGGTATCCGAAGTTGCTGCTTATGAATCCAACATGTTTGTCACGAACATACTTCATAGTCACTCTGAGTGTGATTTATAAATATAAACATATAAAATGCCCTGGAAGAGCTGAGATTGTTACCATATTAAATTTTAAATTTTCCCCGTCACTGTTTTTATCTCTACTTTCTTCACAACGTTACTTTTGTACTTATAAGGGGTATATATGTTATGCACTTAATTAAACAACTAAATAATTCATAAACATTACCAGGCATACCTCACTAACTTTTCAGGAAAATGAAGTCAGTCAAGCTCGGAAATTGTTATCCCCAACCATTTGAGATCCAACTGCAAGTGTGATTAAGTTTTAAATACTCAACTTTTTTTACCTTGTGCAACAGGTTTTAGCAAGTGAAACTGGAGGATCCAATGCTTTGCATTTATTTATTGCCTTTGATACCCGCATACAAGACTCAAATGACTTTATTTAACCGATTTGTCGTCAAAAGTCATCGTATGATTATCTGGTGAATCAATATCAATTTCTAATCACCTCATGAGTAAAGGTAAATTACCGAATTTAGAAGTAAAAGATACAATTTGTGTGTCCACTAGTCGACCAATTGGGATTGTAAATAAAATCCTATCTGCATCCATGTTGACTGTAGCTCAAAAGAAATAAAAGATAGACCTCTTGAAAGCTTATGGGTCACTTTTTGCAAGCCAGTTGCACAGGTGTGGTAATATTATGGTGTGCCTTTAACACTCAAGTAGAAAAAAATGAACTAAGTAAAAAAACAATAAAGCAAAACGCTTTGCACTAAATCAGGTAAATATCTGTGGAGGACACTTTACCTATAGTTGAAAATAACTTCAATAATTGTGAAATAGACAAAACGAGCATGTTTAAGTAACTTCAAGGCTAGAATTAGTCAGGTATAATCAAAATAAGGCCTGGCAGAGATGTAAGTCACTTCGAATTGTGGTATCACATTATTGAGATGACATTGACAAATTGATATCAGGAACAAGATGAACTGAAGGAATAGAAGCGACAATGGTAGAATGGGAAAAAAACTACTGAATATCAGAAATCACCGAAGGCTTTGAGTAAATAAATTTTACCTTAGATTTTGTTTCATTATAGCGTTCTTGCAAACTAGTTATTGCGTCAGATATTTCCGTGTGAAGATTATGATTTACTGCAGGGAAGTTGAAAGGCCTTTCCAGTCGATTAGTTGCCACAACAATTGTGTCTAAATGACAGTGATGAAGAAAAGACGGATTATTGTTGAAAAATAAGGCGTGCATGTTAGAGGCCTATCATTATTATTATTACTGATATTATTATTACTGAGTGTTGTCATTATCAAATATTAGGTTGCATAAAAATGAAATATACAGTATTTAAATACGATAATAACGAAGAAAATTGGCAGCCGAAGCGGATGATATTAGTGTCAGATCGCCATCATAACACGAAGTATTTAAGGTGATAGACACTGTATTCAGGTTATAGTATTACTATCAACACTGGTGTTCAGGTACATTAAGTTGACGAGTCTCAGACCAAACGAAACGCATATCGTTGATTCCACTACTAGCCATGTGTTAAATAAAACGAAACTTGTGATGAAGACTGTATCTACACAACCCACTCATGATGCAATAATAGCAACAGAGACTCTTCAATTGTAGTCGGGGTTATCAACAACGAGAAATAATAAACCCTTAATTTCCCTTTACAACTAGTAGACGTATGAAAGTAGATTTTACAGAAATGAATCTAAACTCTTTTCAAATGTCCGAAATTTTGAAAATCACTAAAACCGATAGGATTATGACGATAAAATTCAAGTCTAAATGTTACGGAAGCGATTATGATATAATTATGGACAATAGGTGAGGTTCATTAACGTTAACTAGTAAAAAATGTTTTGTAATGTAAATAAACAGCAAATAATTTAGTGAGAAACAATAAACAAATTGTCAGGAAATTATGTTCTATGATAATCCCTCTTTCATTTTTATATTAGTAAGATTGTAGTTTAATGTCCCTGGTTGATAATGAAATTCAACAATGAATAAGCAAAACGTTAGTCTTTAATTTACATGATTAGCTAATATCGAGCATTATTTTCCTTCAACATATAAACATGTATCAATTTTAACGTTTTTTACTAATATGCTTAACGACTACTTACAAATATGGAAATATTCGTTTACGTTTCAAACATCTACATCAACTTCACTGACTAAAGTATGTCAAATCTTGGTTTCTAACTTTACTATTCTCAATAATTTCAGGTTAGAATAAGCTTGTATTTTCCCGTCGATTTGTAATGGAATGAAATTGGTCAGCCTCTGTTGCTATATGTGCAGCCTGAGCTGATTGCCTTGATATAGTAATAGTATACAAGTAATATTTGAATTTGGAATTGTGACTGGTAAGCGGAATCCAGGATGCGTGTTTCGTCCTATTTGGGACTCATCGGCTGCATGTGCCTGCATTCCGATTTTGGTGTTTACACTGGGACTTGAACTCTGCCCGCTTCGTGCCAAACGCTACCGCGTTCACCACTAAGCTACTGTGTCCAGACAGTCACGCTTGTGGAATGGGCATATATGTAATTAGAATAAGCTCGTACCTTCCCGTCGATTTGTAATGGACTGAAACTGGTCAGCCTCTGTTGCTATATGTGCGATTGGCACGAAGCGGACTGAATTCGAATCCCAGTGTGATCATCAAAATTGAGATGCAGGTACATCCAGTGGATAAGTCGCAAATAGGACAAAATGCGCATCCTGGATTCCGCTTACCAGTTACAATTCCAACTTCAAATAACTTCAGGTTTTTTGAATGTGGTAAAAAGCCTCAAAATAAAATCAATTTATTTTTCAACGAATATTATCATTTTTGCTTTATTCGAATTAATCAAGGGATTAAGCTGAATGAAATAGGTGTGCATACTTTGATGTGTTGTATACATTAGATGATATTTCGGCTATAATTTTAGAATAATATTTAGTTCTTAATGTGAAAAAAATGGTTAGATGACTTATCAAACGATGATATTTTAAAAAGATTCCTCACACATAGAAACAAAACAAAAGCTTGATACCGACAGCAAAGTAGCATTTTTAACAAAAGACATTAACGGAAGCAAAATTACCGATTAATTGAGGCCAAATATATGCTAATTGTGCCTCATCTGGTCCATCACCATGTAAACAACTGGATAGTAGTTGTGCACAACTATCAGGGCAAACATTAGACAATGACTGAGCTCCACAAAGAGCACAGAAACGATAGCGTGTGATGCCCAGAATACATTGGGATCGTGCTAGAACCTGATAAAAAGTAAGGTTACGAAAAAAATAGAAAAGCATGAGCTTGTTTATTGTTGTTTAATCATAACCGAAGAATAAAGAAAAAACTATTTCAGTAGAAATAATAATTAACACTTAAATCATTTCCTAACAACTTACTTTTTAAAATTAATTATAGGTTGATTGTTTATCATGCTTTTAACAAAACTGATCCAGAATTTCTATTTTGTAAACCAATCGGATTAATCTGATGAAAATCACACTATGTTACAGGATTAAGGATCTAGTTTACTATATACAGATTCGTGTACTTGATTTCCAGTTACACTCTATGTATAAGAGACAATGGAATTACCTGGGTTTGCTGTGCCTAGATTATTCTTGATAATTTGTTAATGAGAAAGGCTCATCGTCATAGTTATTCTTTCAAAGTAATGGGAATTGCGAAATCAAAGAATGTATATCCTTATACAAATATCGAACGTTGGATAACAAATTTGAACGCTGATTTGCTTTAGATAGCTGGCTAGTATAGTAAGCTTGTATATATTGAGTGTGATTTGGATGTAGACTCGTACACAACAACGTTTTTGTAGTCGAAAAAAAATAAATTGAAGGATGAAAGTCGTTGAGATGTATTTCCAATCTAATACTTATTATTACTTTTCGAACCACATTTTCCTATATTTACTCTTTCTAATAATCTTTTATGCTATTAGTTTGGCACCTTTGGAATGCATTTAGTTAATTCTGTTTGGCTATGTTGATGTGGTATGGTAACTTGGACTGACAAATATTTGTGCAAGGTTGTATGCAAACTGTGACCTATTGACATGTAGTCAGACATGTAAATAATAAAAATATTAGACACGCGTTGTGTACAGTATAGTAGATGATTCTGATGTAAAGTTTATGGAGGCGACCCGCATGTAGTCCTAGATGTAAGTTTCGTGCTAACTGAAACTCGTCGTCACAGTGCATTTCGAATGTTGGAGCAACTAATATTCCTATGCGATAAAAACTCATATTACCAAGTTGTACATGTCAAAGACGTTAGAAATAGATAAGATTCTTGTAGGAATGGGATACTGAGTTCGAGTTCCGATGCGAACATCAACACTAGGATGTAGGTGCACCCGGTTGAAGGGTCTCCGATAGGGTGAAAAGTGCATCTTTGACTCCACTTCTAACCGAAATCTAAACTTGATAGCTGTAATTTTAAAATAAGCATCAAGAATTTCAGACTTTCTAAAATACATTAGAAAGTAAACATGCATACATAAAGAGAAATGAGGGAAATTCAATTCAAATTAAGTATAAGAGAAACAATTTAAAATTAAACACTTATACAATATTTTTCTCCAAGAAAAACCAATTATTAATGTACGTACATTAACATTTTCTTACATACTAACATTTAATTAAATGAGATTAAGTAATGTTTAGATTGGAATACAGTTGATAAACTAACACTGTTCATTTATATTGATTTTTCGTTTGTTCAATTTTTGTTGAACCTCACTACATCTTTACAACTTGTGTATGGACATGGGGAATCAAATAACAGAGAATATTTAGAAAGCTTATAGAGCTTGTTTCGAGCTTAATTGACAAGACTTGTTGTCAACTTCAATTTTCGAACTACAATCAACACCAATAATCTCTTAATAATAATCTTTTAAATGCAACTTAGAATGCCTACTTCGGAAACCTATATCCTGCTGCAAATGAAAATTCCCTCGCATGATAGTTTTCTACGCAATCAGCATTACATCATATGATCGTAAAGATAAGTAGAAGAGGGATACAAAAAAGGTCCGGCTTTTATTAGGTATACTAATAAGACCAAATGAAGAAACTGCATATACATAACGTAATACTTAGAGTTTGACACCTCTTAAACAAACGTTATTCCTAGACAAGTTTTACTATCAAGAAAGTGGTATTAGACAAATCTAGGAGTTACCAATGAACATGAAGTAATGAATAGCTTATTACATCAAAAGCAACAAATAAACAAGCAAATACCTGATTAACAAGATGGTGTAATAATTTACTAGTAACAGATAAAACATTGACCAGCATACGAGCAGGTGGATAGGCTTCTATCATGCGTGCGTGAAGTCGAACGTCTACATTCTTGAATGGATGCAACTGTGAAAATTTGTCAGACAAACAACGAATTCGTCTAGATTCGCTAGCCTCATCAGTTCCTCCGATTCCTGGAGAGTTGTTACCAAATAATCCAGCATTAGATGGGACTGACCCGAAAGGTGGATTAGAAATAACTTGTTCAGACCTTTCAATTAGACTAACTATACTGTCACGAAGTTGACTGAAGAAATTTTTTATCAATACACCCAAATGACCTCTTTGACCTGCCATATATTGTCCCAAATCGGTGAAAAATCCAGAGAAAAAATCCTTGTATAGTTTATAATTGTATCCATAAATCTGAATAAAAGATTCATGTAGTCGTCCTTTAGCTTGTTGCAAATCAGCCTGAAAAATCGCTGAATAGAAAATAGGTTAATAAAGACTGTGTAAGTGATTGCATGTAGAATCTAAATAATGATAAGCCAAGGACGATAATACCCATAATTATAGCAGAGGGTTTCCTCAGAATAATGAACAATTACGTACGTCAAATGAGAGGAAAAGTGCATAAAATACAATTGATGCTGTCTAAATCCGTCTCCATCGTAACTCTTACCTTCCAGTAGATCGCACTTGTCTATTGTAAAGGCAAAATAAGGCTATAGTGATTGGATGGCTTATTCACAAATATTACAATGTTAAGTAGACCATAAGACCATAAGTATAAATATTTCAGGTCCCGTAGAAAAGTTGTGCTTTCAAAGTATAATACTTCATGTAAGTAACTAGCAACTTTTGTGGTATTTTCATATACTGAGTGTTAGGGATTCGAAATCCCTAGAAATACAATTGTCATTTTATCAAGTTGTATTGATTTTTTGTTAACATGATTTGTAAACCTTCATCACTTTATGTGAGCACATTTGACAACATTTAATTGTATTATTAAAAGTGTTGATAATTTTATTTGATGAATAATCATCATGATTATTTTGTATATATAAGCAAGTGTGTAAAATATAATCCGATTCCGAATCTTATTCCGATCTTATTCTTCTATCTCCGGCTTGGGACTGAGTGGGCTTAAGCAAGTCGCGTATTATCAACTAGGCACATTTCAACAGGCGTCTGCTACAACCAACCGATCAACAGGCGACAAAACCTTTTCTCACGTTATAACACTGAGGAATTGGACAAAATAGATGAATCCTAAATATAGCATACATTTGCAAACGCGTTTGCAATGATAGGATATGAAAAGTACAGAGGTAAACCAATAGAAACTACTCAATGTCTATATATGAGCGTGTAAACAGCCAAAAACTAGTGTTAATTAATTTCTTGGGTTTCAGATTGACAAAACTAAACCACTTATATCCAAAAAGTTACTCGTCCGTAGCGTACAAAACAAATGGGTATGAAGTACACTTTACTTAACCAGTATTTACAATGTAGCTTCATTAGCCGGAATGGTATGAAACTTACATTCAAGTATGGCACTATGATTGCTCATTTTCCTGGCAACTTGTAACCACGAATTGCATTGTTTTATTAGCTGACGCTGTCCCAATAAATACATTTCACCTTCCATATTTGCATCACAACAAGACGTACCAGTCACAGGACAAATATTTGATGTTGGATCTCCAAAAATTAAGCTAAAAATAATTATATCATACCAATAACAGTTGAACTCTGAAGTCCTTTGAGCATAGTATACCGAAATTTCATCCATTGTTGTTTGAAGCTAGTGCAATCAAGAGCATAAGTTGGTGTCAATAGCGTCACTATCAACAAAATGCTCCTAAAAATTCGCATAACTTCAAAGCTGATCATTATAGAGGCACTTTACGAAGAATAACAGTAATAAAAACAGAAATGTGGGAAACACTAATGGATCATTATGATAAATGCTGAAAAAGAAATTAAAAATATCGGATAGAGACAAAAAAATGTTAATGATGATCTTAAGATTTGCATAGGCTGTTTATTGAATTAAGCTGATTACCTACTCAAACGAGATTTCGCCTCAAGCTTATCACAAAACGGACCATTTAGGCATAGAAATATGGAAAGTGTTAGACTTTCCAATCACTTTTTAAACTTATAAACCATAACTGGCAAAAGAATGTAGTTTCTGTATTTAAGAATGAAGATTATAGTGCATGTTAATCTCGAGAGACAGTATTTTGTGGGTAAAATAACAACAAAGGCCGGTATTGGAACTCAACAATAAAACGAACAATACGGGAAAATTTAGGTTTACAACATAGAAGACTACCTATATCAGATTATTGCTATTGAAGAAGACGTTCATCCTTGTTGTAAATAATAATAGTCATTTAGTATGCTCACTTCCATGGAGTAAGTCTAATTCTATGCTTCTCGTAGAATATTAGAACTGGCTTACAGTCATTAAGAATAGGTGGATAAAAAACTATCAGAAATATTGCAGGTGGAGTAGAATAATATCCATTTTTCTACCTCGTTTTTAGTCAAACTCTTAGTAGCTAAAGATTGATTAGAAACTCGTTAAAACATCCCTCTCCTGACAGATGAAATCCTCTTAACTGACTGCTGTGGAATTCGCAGTTGCAGTTCAAATAATCTGTACGGTCTGCTAGTGTAATGGACAAAATATGTTCTGCTTTCAACAATCAGAGAAGCGTTGAGCAAACATAAACAATACGCTGATCAATGACTGTTAGCAACCCGACTCCGAATTACCATAGACCACATTAAGAATAACTTTTCTAGAGTCTTCACAAAGTTATGATTTGTGATTAGGAACGTTAAGTAAATAGTTTAAAGTACAGCAAATTCCCCTATACTTCTACATAGAGATCATATCTAACTAGCGATGAAACCAGCAATGGTGACTAGAGAAGGCTAAAAATACTGGAAATGTCCAGATTCAAGTACGGAACTAATTATTGAAAATCATTATTGCTTTAAGTCCAAAGTTTGACCGGGATTTTCGAGATTTTAAGTATGTATGTACAATCAACACAGAACCTAGCACATGTGTGCATCAGTTCAAGTTGCCATACCACCATGGCACCGCAAGATTAACACCACCACCACTAGTAGAAATCACTTCAATAAAATAAAATAATAATAGTAACAATCAGTGTGAACATATAGAATATGGTTCAGGAAGTGTAAAAAAAATTTATGGAATAATTTAAAGCTCATGATTTAAGGGAGGACAATGAGTGAATACATCTGCGCCATTGTGACCGATTCTGGGCCATGTCATTCAGTGTTTCTAGCCACTGGTTATGGTAATATCGCGAGGACCCCATCCAGGTAGTCTGCAGCTACCGACACGACTCAAACCGGCAGTCAGTGACTTCATGGACTGATGCCATGTTTTAGTTTGGCCACCTCTAACTCTCTTTCATCCTATTCCAATATCAGCCAGCATTGCGCGTCGAGGCTGACGGTGGTTGGGCATACGCAACACATGTCCCAACCACCTCAGTCGATGAAGATTTACAACCTCATCGACTGGTTTACCACATTTGCCTAACACTCGTCATCTAGTCTCGTTATTACTCACTCGGTGATCCCAGCTAACGCGAGCGATGTTTCGTAGACATCGATGGTCAAAAACTAATAACTTTCGAGTGTCATCTACCCTTAATGGCCACGTCTCACACCCATACAGTAAGACAGAGCGAACTGTTGCGCAGTACTCTCCCTTACGTTGAGAGACGAATATCTCGTCTACGCCATAGGTGACGTAAGTTGGCAAAAGCCAAACGAGCTTTTTGAATTCGTACTGAGATTTCGTCAGAGACTAACCCATTAGGGCTAATCAGACTTCCAAGATAAGTGAAGTGGTCGACGTGCTCAACTACTTCACTCCCTATCTTTAGTTCAGGTGTTGACGAAAACCAGTCCTGGAGCAATACTTTGCATTTAGAGGGGGAGAAACGCCTTTCGAACATGCTTGCATTCGAGCTTATTGCTGTTAAAAGATTCCGCATCATGTCAGCGTCTTCGCCAAACAGGACTATATCGTCAGCATATTCTAAGTCAATAAGTGGGTTTCCTGGTAGGAGATCAATTCCTGAAAAGTCAGACGATGAAAGTGTAATTTATAACAGTATGTCGACTATGAAATTAAATAAAAATGGAGGGAGTATGCAGCTTTGACGGACACCACTTGAGGTTACAAGTTCGGATGACAGTTCGCTATATGTTCTGACATGACTAATAGTGTTTGTGTAAAGAGCCTAAACAAATTTTATGTACTTTGGGGCACGCCTTTCAATGAAGGACACTGCCATAGAACTTCACGGTCTACAGAGTCTAATGCCGCCTTCAAGTCAAGGAAAACCACGATTGTCGGCCGCCGAAAAGTATGTCTGTGTTCTAAAACCTGACGAATGGTGAATATCTGGTCTATACAACCGCGAACAGGTCTGAAACCAGCCTGGTTTTCTTGTATTTGTAGATCACGAGTTGCAGTTAAGCGTCTGATAATTATAGAAGCTAGTATTTTAGACACTATATTAGTCAAACTGATTCCACTATGGTTATTGCAGGACGATTTTGACCCTTTCTTATATACTGGGATGATTAACGATCGACACCAGTCAGACGGAATTATGTCAAGTTCCCAAACCTTAGTCAAAATATCAGTCAGCCTGGTTGTCAAAGTGGGACCACCGTCCTTAAGGACCTCTAAAGACAATCCATCTGGACCCGCTGCTTTGCCTCGCCTTAGATTGGCTATAGTGTTACCGACTTCGACAAGAGTTTGGGGACCTAAGTCGACTTTCCGTTCTGGCTGTTTCGAAATATTGGGAAGTTTTAGAGTAGCTGAAGGTTAACTAAACTGCTCCTTGAAGTGTTCAGCCCATCGTTCTAAACGTCTAGACTGAGAGCTAATAAGCGTTCCATCCTTTTCGGAAATCGTCTCACTAACGCTGGATTTTTTAACCCGTTTCTTTTATCAACTTGAAAAGTTGTCTAGTGTTACCTAGCGCCGTTGTTTTTTCCATTTCCTTTGCTTTCGTTACCCACCACTGCTCACGGTCGTTTCGCAGACTTTTCGTCAGTTTATGCCTGATTACTCGTCGCTCATAATCGTGTTCGGAGCCTGATGGGATAAGTCTTCGGGAGTCTATTAAATCAACAGAAGCCATTGAAATCCATTCATTTTTTTGACATGTTGATTTAAGTCCTTGATAGATATAATTGTAGATGCCACAGCTGTTTGAACATCTCGCCAAGCAGTATCTAGTCGGGATGCATCTTTATAATTGCCTAAGTGATTTCTCAGTTGTTCCTGGAATTTAATCTTGGCTGTTTCATTACTAAACTGAAATCTAAAAGGTTTTCCTGTGGTAGTTTTTCTTCGCCCGGTAAGACGCAAGCAAACGCGTGCTCGCACTAGAGCGTGGTCGGAGTCCAAACATGTACTCCAGAAAGATCGGCAGTCTTCTATCGAGCCTCTCCAACGGTGACTAATCGCAATATGGTCTATTTGAGTCCACCGTTGAGTAGGGCCAGGAGGTCTCCATGTTAAACGATGTCGCACCTTATGCTTAAAGTTCGTGTTGGCTAGAAATAACCGATTATCTGAGCAAAGCTGCAGCAGACGGTCGCCGTTATCCGTTCTCTGAGCTGGAACATTGAAGCATCCACCTACATGTCTTTCACATTGGTTCAAGCTACCTATTTGGGCGTCAAAATCACCAGCCAAGATTACCAAATCTGAGTTTTTGGCCCTATGAAGTAGTTCAGAAAGTTTTCTGTAGAATTTATCTTTCACTTCATCCAGGCTGCAGTCGGTGGGAGCGTAGGCAGAAACAACGAAAAGACAACGGTGTGTGTCCCTATCTTTCCGAGTTCTTACTGAACCATTTAGTCGGACGGCACATAGGCGACTGTCGACAGGAATCCATTCAAGAAGTGCCTGCTCTGCTTTCATACTTAACACAATACCTACACCAGCGAGCCCACAAGAAGTTGCTGTTGAATCGCCAGATAAACGAAGAGTGTATCGCGAAGGTTGTTCATTCTGACTAGGTGAGGTCAAGCGAATGACCACACTAGGATCCTGTATGCGTGTTTCGGAGACGCAACATACATTAATGGCGCGGGATTCTAATGTCCTAGCTAGGGAGGTTTGTTGCCCTATTTGACACAGGTTTCGTACATTGAATGCACCAATGTGAAGTTTGGAGCGTGGTCTTAGTATGCTAGTGGGCCGGAATCGTTAGCACTAATGACACAGGAGGAAGTTGAAGATAAGGATTTAGGCTTGAAGGTGGGGGCAGGATAAACATTAGAAATAGAAGAAAAAGTTTGATTAAAATGGCAGTGACCTTGCTTGTTGTTAGCGGCATGAGGGCGGTTATCTCTTCCCAGTTGCCCACGCTGTGGAAGGGTTCTTCTTAATGTACCTGAAAAGCAAAATGGGTTAGGGTTGGTCTGAAAGACCTGGGAGCGTGACCGCAGTGCCCAAGGAACGACTGCTTGAGGCCGGTCACACACGGCCTTTTTGAGAGAGGTTTTCGTTGTTGTTGTAGCTCCGTACTTGCTGAGGCCTTACTGCCGGAGACGGAGATCCGTGGAGTAAGGTGAGGTGTGCATTTTTAGGGTCGACCTTTTCTAACCCCGCCCTTCCTTTGTGGGAAGGCAGCATCGCTGCTATGCTGGTTGTCCGAAGAAAACACCTTACTGCCGTCACACCTCTGTACAGCCGGCAGTACGACTTCGTCCTCGGACCTTATATTTGCTGCTTTTGGTCTCACCGCTCTTCAACCGACCTGCCTGGCATGGTAGGACCTAGAGGAACGATTGTTCCAGCTAGTATAGCCCGATTGAGTCATCACGATAGGCAAGCCCGACCACTACGTCAAGGTAGCAGCACGATCGGGCGAGATTTTAAGTACCAATGATAAGATAATAAAAGTGGTGTGGCTCGAAAACAGTGTACTATGTTTCTGTGCAATCATCTATCATTTTAAAGCCATTATCCCATACATATTGAAACTCTGTATCATCAGTACTTTATTTTCAACTATCTTGTCTACAAATATTTTTCATATACAAATTATTTATGTATGTATTTATGTATATACAACATAGAACCTTGTACATATGTGCACTAATTCAAATTGGCACGCCTCAACAGTACAGAAAGATGAACGCTAAACTAATAGAAGTAGTTACTTTAATGATAGTAGAAAAATGTGGACATACAGAATGTAACTCAATAGACGAATACACATTCTTGTGTCTTCGATTCACGCTTGTAGTATGGTTAATGATACTAGCTGGTTGTTGAGGTAAAGTAAATAATACAATTCAGTAGACTTCTATCTGTTCATTTATTATCATACAAAGTAATCTTAAACTCAAACAGTCTAAAAGTCGTCCCAAACAATTTAATGCTGACAATGGTCTAATTACTTATCGAAACAAGATAAACATTTATCCATAACCTAGAGTGGCTCAGTTTACCGAAACTTAAAGACAAAATTTACATAGCATAGTGGCAATAATAAGATCAATATGAGCTTTTAAAAGTATTTATCCAGCCAAAACAAGATTCCTATCGGGTTATATAGATCCTTGTACATCACGGAAGCACTTCAAAAAAAGAAACCCTAAATATATTTCTAAGTTTCTTGGGTAAGTTCCCCATGGAGCATTGTCTTCAACTAATATTAATTGAGACAAGAAACTAACGAAACAAAAGGACCAAGAGGCAATTTAAGTTTCGGTGTTTTAGTCGGTCAGGATTCTGAGAGCCTTATAAACCAATTAATGTTTATAAACGGTCCAGAAAAGTTTCCCAAACAATATTTGGCATTCGACACAAACTCTACTCACAGTTAGCTTCAAGGATATGGGTAAGACGCTAAAAAGGCTACTGACAATTATTGTGGAGTGTGGCAAATGGTGTTTTAACAATAAGATGACGAAGGTACGATATTTATATATCTTTATAAATGACCTCTCTAATATGTCTACACTTGTCGATTTAAACATGGTAGTTCCAAAATCTTTGTATAGTTGTAGAGTTGTGGTTCAGAGATAAATACTTTCAACTTAGTATCGGAGCATCACAAATTCCAGTTTCATTTTACTTACTTTAATACGGACAGTCGAACCGTTTTATTAGCTCCTACACGGTTTGCTAAATGAGAGTACATTTAAAATGAACTGTATGAAAGAATAGTGTTAATTAATAAAACAAATGGGCATTAACCCTGGAAAGATAACTAACTTTCAGTTCACTTTCCGCGATCCTTAGTAAATCAGTGTTGTTTATCACGGAAAATTAGTTTATACAGTTGTGGTTGAAAGGTCGCTCGTTAATACTTGTACAGAAATTTGCGTCAAATAGAAACTACAGAATGCCTAACGCTCATGACTACAAACTTGGCCTTCGCTTATTTTTCTCACGCCAATATGCACATAAAGTAGGGGGGTTTCAACAAGGAACGAAGATGTAAAGACTACTAGAATTGAGAGACTTCTACAGCTTTAGAGATTCAAATATAAAATGCTGAGTCAAAATCGCGGATTAACTTGTCACTTTTTAGGCGGTCTAAACATTAACAGCTTGCGACAAGTAATAAAGTAAAAATCGGAGAAACAAACTGATAGTAGTCACACCCTAGTGAGAAAAGTGAGGTATTTGATATCACACTCAGGATGCGAAGTATGAGGAATAATCTTGAACTAGTGGTTTTTTGGTTTGAAAACTTTCCAAGTCAGAAAAAACAAAATCATTGAGAAATATGGCAAAACGATGTGTAAAAGACAAGGATAATTTGTAGGAAAGCAAGCCGTTCTCAAAAAGGCAATGGATTATAAAATAAATGTAGCTAATTATCACGATGCCAATAACGACCAGCATGATAATGATCTGATAATACCCACTCAGTCTATCTCTAAGACGTTTTGCCATAAGTTGGTCGCATTCCTCTAAACGATTTACAGGGCATTATTAGAATATGACAGAAAATTTGAACAAAACACCATAAACTTATTGATTCCAGATTTTTCAAAAACAGTAATAGCTGCATAATGCCAAACAGGTTAAATTATTACCAGTTTAATTTTTTATATTACATAATTCTGGTTAGGACTATTAAATGAATAGGGAACCGAAGAATATATACGCACCAAAAAGGCCCAGCTCAAAAAGTTTGCTTGAATTTGACAACCTTGATGGTGAAAAGTGATCAATTCAAACAACTCAAATTTGATTATAAAGATTATGGCCCAGAGACTTTCAGAAACGGTGTTGAATTTTACAATCAGCACAGATGAGGTGGCCTCTGAATTCTGATAAACAAGAAAGATAAAAAAGCTAACGAAGGTGACAGCAATATTATTACAACTATGCTTTCCTCATTATTTTAGAAATTGGAGAAACATAGCTCCTTAAATAGGTGAAAATTTCGGTGTTAGAGTTTACTTGAAGAAGATTGATTTGTTATCTTTGATTGTCTGACTATGACGGAAGTTTAGAATAATGGTGTTTAGACTGGGTTTCAGAGAGAGGTTTGATAGGAAATTGATTTTCAGAGATTGCAGTAGTAATAAAGAGAACTTAGTGGTTATTAAGTTAGTCCACATTGCGGCACTATATGCAATAAATGGTTATGTGTGTGATCAGTTTTTATTAGTTTTAACTTACTAGCCATCAACACCATAATCTATAGCGTGTAGATCTGGTTTTACTTGCAGTAGAATTTCCTGAGAGATAAATACTGCCAATTAGACTTTATGTGTGAGTCCGAGTAGCATATGTTGGAGTATTAGGTGTTTGCTCTTGTCATAACCGTAGTACGTGGCCGTAAACATAAACTGAGTTCGCGCTACAGACAAGCGATCATATTTGTCAATATACTAATGATTTTAACGACCGGATTCTGCGGGGATATTTTTAGACTGTCTAAAATGCTGCATGATTTTTTGTGGTTTGTATTTTGTATTCTGTGAAGTAATCTGATTAAGTAAATGCCCTTATCCACTAGCAGAACTAAAGAAAATATTTAACAAGAGTTCAGAATACACACTGACATCAAAAATAGAGAAGAATGCCCTCCTATACGTTAAGATTGCTCAGCATCTAAGTGATAGTTGTTTAAATGCTTGTCTTCTCCCTGGCCCTTAGTTCAACTTTAAAGATAAAAGTGAGTGGTAAATCAACATATTCATCTTTACAGGGGGGGGCTATAGTTTTAATAAATGTCTTCCAAAAACTCTAATTTGGTGAAAATGTTATCCATAAGAGAAAACACTATTAAATAGATGTACTCATTTCTCCTGTTGACACTTAAAATACGAAAACTGAACTTTATAAATTTCATCCAATTTATCTACCACCCAATAGTTAAAAATGCAAAAATCTGATTTATTTTCCGTCACAAAAATCGGGCTACTTTTACAGGTAAGATAATAATAGTGGATTATAACAAGATTGAGATGCCACACAAATGATGTGTACTGCATTAAATAATTTTTGGGAGTAGCTATAACGTCATTAGATAACTGAGCATATGGGCAAAATTGAGTGTACCATACTCGTTTGTGCATATACGTGTATGATACAGAGTACAAAATTTCAAACAGTAGTGTTTACATAAATAACATTATTTCTGAAGAGAGTGAGGGTCGCTGATAAGGCTAAATTTTTTTTAAGTGAGGGGAGTATTGGTCAATGGAAGCTTCTTTTATTAGTCCTTATTGACACTGTTTAATAAAGATGCAATCTAAGGCGCCTCAAAAACATGCAAACAACAGCGTCCTTTGCTCACAGAGCTTTTGGTGGCACCAACTGATATCTCTAGGCACGATGAAACATAAACTTCCGAAAACTAGGTAAGTGCGACGAGAACCCTAGTAATTACGGCTCTACTTAATCTTATATCACCCTTAATAATGTCATATGATTGAGTAGTGCTTGTGCAAAAGACGTTTTGTGCTACTTTTCACTGGATTTTCTACAGGACAAGAGAGCGAAACTGTGATAGTCCCAATGAAGCTACTCATAAACTGATTCAGGCTATATTACTCAGTATTGCGGTAAGATCATCTGTGAATAAAATTGAGATGGTTTACTTCTGTATATAATTCAGGTAGTTCGTAGCGTAAAGGTAAAGATGAGTGCCATAATAATGACTACACATAAAATAGTCGGCAGTGAAAGGAAATATCGACTCGTCTTGGCTTTACCGAACAATCTTTGACGAATTCAGTTAATAGACGTCCTGCGAATTTCTAGAGGCTTGGATTGTGACAATACAGGATTACAGCAGTCGTTTATGAAGTTATTAAAGACACTTTTTATTGTCCACTAAGGACCCACAAAACCGGTTAAGATACCAATTTTGAAAACCAATAATTAACGATTTTGTAATCAAGTACTTCATTTATCATAAGTTTTGAAACTAAAATGTGATACTATAGTGGGTCTTAGCTATAGAGGTAGCCCATGTGAATCATCTGAAACATATGCAGATGTTGGAATAATGTTAACTAACATCCCGATTCTACCTGATTCGACTGCAGTCGTACGACTGCCAAACTTACTGATATTAAACCACTAGATTACTCTCTCGTCTCGACTGCTATGATCGTTGCATCCATGCCTCCATACTTTGTACTTTATATTATGTGAGAAGTCTTAAGAAGCTTGAACATATTCCATAGAATGGCAAGACAGTTATATAGATAGGTCGCTACCTAAGCTTCAACACAATAGATGGCCACATCATATATTTATGTGGGCTAACGAATATTAGCTTCAACGAATTCAACAGCCATTAGTCAGTACACAGCCCACAACTTGGTTGTGGTTTTGACGTCAGTATACCAGTAATGCCCATATTTGTTCACACTCAACAAAATAAGTCGTTTTTCATGCTGTCATTGAAGCTTAAATCATCGCTACTCGACATGAAGTTTCTTACGCCAAACGATATTTCGTTCTACATTTCGTTCTACAACACGGATTAAAGACTAAACAATATGTAATTTCAAAGTTCATCCTTTTGATGGTGTTATGGTTTGTTGATTACAGTTTCCAGATTCGTCAGAGCGTATAACAAACTCAATCCCCTAACCGTGACGACATCCAAGCAGTGCATTTTTGGCTGGAGGTTTGTCATTTTTCCACATCCACAAGCTATTATTAATTCAGTCCCTCATTCCGTCATCAGTTTAGTTGATTTAAATAACTTAGTAGCCATCACCGGTGTGCTATCGTTTTGAACCCCCACTTATTGCTTCCCTGCTATGATGCAGGTAAATTTACTTTTGTAAATGGATTATTTCGTAGGTTGAAATTAGAGGGGAGTCTAAACATACTTCGTAACTAACGTTTTAACTGATGCCAAACTTAATCCAGTCAGATGGATTTAGGTTTCACATTGATTAAGTTGCTTTCATCAAAACCTTGATCTGTGCGAGACGTAATACTGGTTTAATTGACATCTGTGCAGCATGAGTGCCGGAGCCGATGTTGCTACTAAAATTTCACTTTGCTCATGGGATTAGAAAGAAATAATGTTATATCTGAACTGTTCATGACACAGTCCAATTTGTGTCACATAACTAATAACATATGATATTATCGTTGCACTGGAGAGTATTATGAAGGCACAAAACCAAGTCAGATAGAACGACGTTAAGGAAGGGTTAGGACTTTCGGTATTTGTCAGTGTTTCTTCTGTATTTTCACAGTGTCCATAGTTAACTTCCAAGAGATGCATAATCACAAAGTATAAGTCAAACGGGTTACAGTCTGGATGGCGTCATACTCTTTTTGTCTACATGTCGGTTTATAGAAATGAAAGTAATGGTACGGATCAAAGAGTGGAAGGTTAAATTGTTATTACGAAGTTCTGTAGTTGCATATTAATGGTAAGATTCACATTTTGGCCCAACAACAAAGCGTGTTTAGTAATCAGTTCTGTCAGTTAGTCGCCACGAATAATGTTGATTTCGGGCATCCCGGAAAGTTAAGGGGTCGAAATATGAAATAAGTAACTATTCTATCCATATACAGAAAAAAGTGATTATGACTAACTTAACAATAACGATGGAACGTTTGTCATTTAGCTACCCAGCCTGCTCTAAACACTTATCCTGTCGGTAAGTTATTTTCATCAATATTTTGTGCTGCCAAGGTTGTTTGATGAAGCTGTTTTGCATGGTATTCCACAAATCTTTATAATGCATCTGCATACAGAATTATACTGAGTCTTTATCCTAATTTTGTTCTTACATACTCATGTAACATTTAGTTGTTGCCAAATCAGCAAACTGAATTGCTACGACCGAGAAGTTACTAGAGTTCAGAATACTATTTTGTTCCTTCTGCCTACCAAGTGCTTCTAGTTAATCGATTATTATCCTCACAACCCTAAGGAAAAACAACGAGTCGTCAGAAAACGATTAATTTCACCAACTTTTTGTCGTATGAATGCACGATTATACAGTATATAATAACAGCATTAACGATAGTCCAGAATAATACAATAAATATACCAAATAATTAGAAATGTACTCCTGAATAATATTGGCTCTAACAGTAACACGAACGATCGTTCAATAATTTCAAAACCAATGGCTGCTAACAGTAAAATTCGATTCAACCAAACAACATTCAGTGGTACCAGTGTTCAATCTCTTTAACAGTTGTGGTTACCTTCATAAGGTGTTTGCCTACATTAAGAAGTCGATTTAAATCGGTTAATGGAATGTTACTTTAAATAGCAGTTTTTGGTAGCCATAGTAAACAATTCTGACTGCCATGTTGTCAATTATAATTTTACCATTAACAACAGGATAACACGACGTCTACAGCAGTAAATTAAATTATATGCGTAGTAAGTAAAATTATGCTTCTAGACGATATCAACTTCCAGCGGCAACATAAACCTTCGTTTAATGCACTCCAGAACCAATATCGCCCAACAACGGAATTCAGCCCAACCAGACAATGTTCAATGATACCAACATCCCATTTTTTATGATACGAGAAATTAAAGCACTATTAATTTTCCTGAAACGGTGTACTTATATAAATGATATGAATCAGAAGAGGTATAAGTCGTTTGCACATAGTTTTAAAAGCATGGTGTATTCAATATTGTAGGGGTTTATGAATCAGACAAGTGATGAAGTAATGCTTCTTAAGTCACCTTTGTTTTTCTCTCTTGTTTATTATTGTTCATTTTATTGAATCCAGACTTCATATTTTAAGATCCTTGTTTAATTGCTGGCTTATTTGCTCAAAATTACAAAATTCCTTTTTAGATCATGACAAAGACCACTGTTCACTTCGTTTCTCATACACCAAGGCGATGTAGTGGTTAATAATCCACTAAATAAATAGTTACGTAGGTTCTCGACGCTGATGCCGATTATGTTTGTTTTTTTGGACACAATTGGTTGAAGGTGCTCGGCCAGGCATCATTACGACACGACAATCCGTAAGCAATAACTCGATCTCTTGTAAACCAGCTTAGACGTTGTTATTCCATTAGAGTTTTCATACTTACGACGAAATATAACTCCTCCTTCATCCTTCACTAACTTCTGATTTATTTTTATTCGTGCGGGTTGGTTCGATTGTTAGAAGTTGCTCTGATTATAAGACAAACGTAACTTAGTCAAATACCGGGTGCACTTCAGGGACATCTGAATTCCCGTACGTCATCTGGCTCTATTCATATATGCAGCAGATATATACAATAAGAAGTCAATAACGACGATGAGGATGTATTTGGAACCTCCAAAGATTAGTTATCTTATGTTAAACAAGACATGCCAACAAATAAGCACACGATATAAATATTGTTATGCTTGGGGGGGGGGGGGTAAGTAAGGCTTACATATCTTCGTTAATTAGTAAATCCGACTTGATATCTATGTTATGACCGACAAATCGGTGGAAATATCCTCTTACATGTTTTCAAACCTCATCTAATGTACAAGGGGCAAATACGAAAGCCCTACTGTACTTGTTTCTAAGCCTACAATTAAATACAAGCTGGAGACAAATCACGCTGCACAGTAAGCTCGTGGTATAAAATCAATAATGTCAGAAAGTTTAGGGTTTAAATTTAAGACCTCATTGAAAATCTTTCTTTAAAATGCTACCATAAAACCAGCAAACGAACAATAACCGCCACATATTTTCATAATAGCAAGGTTACCAACAGTGCCAACTGTGCCAACAAGAGGGCAAAGATACTGGCAATGATTTATTTTCATTCGCAAAGTAAATTTTACGAAAAGTTTGCGTACATTTTCTAACTTTGTTTATGTAACTAGAAACTTAGATACACGAAAGTTTGTTCAGCGCTCACTCTGATTTTTGATGGATAACAGTAGTAAAATAAACGAAGTAAGTGTTTACTACAGCTGTTTAATAAACATCTTTCTTCATGCATAAAATCCGTCAGTAATTTATCAAGAGTTTTTTTGCTTCTATTTACTCATGATTAATAATAAAGTTAGGAAGTTGTCTGCGTTATGGCTTTAACTAGTATTTTTGCTTACTGTTCTGCCCCACATTGCCTATGATTTTCCCCAGTTTTCATTGCCTTGACTATTTAATATATTTACATTAAGATCCAAAGATCTTACACAACAGATGATACACCTGCTATTTTACTAACGTGTATTTAATGGCTAAATATTTTCAGAATGGTCTTAGTTGTACATATCTCAGCTTAACAGGGGTTGGATTCGTCTTTATTCTATTCAGTCCATATAAACTTGATGTAAGTTCCCATATGTATCTCACTGTTAACATTTTTATTATAAAGTTTCAAATAGAAACATGTTCTTCTTAAGTCACACAGCCATATGTTTGAGTTGCTATTATGCTTCAGGTTTGATTGGCACAGAAAGTCTTGTGAAGTGTGCGTGTGTGGAGCGTTAGCTTAATTCTGTTAAAATGCCTAGTTAATGCTATGTCGCTATCGTATTAAGTTCACTTTTTCTAATAATAATAGCTTTATTCAGTAGTATGCCTAGCAAAGTATGTATTTTCAGCATACAGCATCTCAGCATGTTAATATTTTACCATGTGCACATCTGAAAAATTATACATATATGTGTATATAATGCCAACAACAAAGTAATATGTATATAATAAAGACAATGTATGTTTATGCATAAAAGGAAAAAGACATTACGATAACATAAGGATCAGGTGTCTTTGCTTTACATAATAATCCGTATTTTAGTAGCACAGATTTCTAATTAGATTTACTCTTGCACATTTTTCGTCACATAGAACATGTGTTAGATTTGGAGTAGTGGAGCATTTATACTTCTTCTTACTTGCTTGAAATCTAATGAAGCCGCGTCGCGTTTTGCCAGAAGATATACAAGGTGAAAGATGTGAATGAAGGTAGTTTATATCAGACAGAGTAGCACTAGGTAGCTGTCCGCAGGATTCTACCGTGTCTATAATGACGTCGTAGTTCTTACCACACACTTTACTAGCAGCTTTCAGTACTCTACGCAACACAACGTAATCTTTTCTCAAAAGTCTGGGAATAAACAATAAGGAATAAGGTAAAATAATTGGCAAAATACATGAGCTGACAATTTGTAATAATAAGTGCTTGGTAAAACCGAAACTACATAACAATTGCACATATAATTTAAACGAAAAACGCTTTTCGATGTAAGTAAAACATGCAAAGGCCAAGATAGATCAGCAGTAAAGGTTGCACTAAGATAAGTGACATTCGACGTAGTCTTAGTTGTCAGGTCTCCAATTTTACAAACATCATGCGAATTCACAAGACTCATTTAGGTCTTTTTCATGTCTTAGACTGAAAATGACCGATTAAGATTTGGAGAGATTAAGCTGAAGACCACTCAAACTAGACTATCGTTCAACATTTGACAGGAGGCAATTCATTTTACGACAACCTAAGGAAGAAGAAAAAGGCATACAAATAGCAAGATTATCTGCGTACTTAACAAGGGTAATTTTTTACATAGAAGAGGGCAGGTCACTCATGAAAAAAGAGAAAAGAAAGGGGGAAAGAACTGCACCTTGAGGCACGCCAACTTCTGTTAATAGGTAAATGCAGCACTTTCTTTTAACGCAATATACTGTTCTCTTCTGGAGAAATAGGAATAAAGCTAGTTGATTATCAAGCTTTATATGTTTATATTCTCAAGTTTGTTCATTAATATAGGTCTAGAAACGGAGTCAAAGGCAGAGGTGTAATCGAGAAACTTACTTTGGACATACTTTTCACTCTTTTCTAAGCTACACACTATGTTATCATGTAAGACAACTGCAGAATTCAGTGCACTTCTATTGCAGCTGTATGCAAACTGATATGAATCGATATGCCCTTTCATTTTTTTTCCATAGTCTTAAGAAAGAGTGAAGTTGTAGCTATAGGTCTAAACTTAACATTACCACCAGAAGACGCTTTTTTCAGCATAGGTATTGTTTTTATCTTTCAAGCTTTTCGTATCACGTTTGCAGAGAAAGATTTGTTAAAGATACTAGTCAGTGGCTGGTGCAAAACATTGGCACATTTCTTGAAGAGAAGGTTGGGATTCTCATCAGGTCCTGGACATCGTGATGGTTTGTGTGCCTTCAGACATTTTAAAACTTTCATTTCGATGAATACGGGAGAACAATATCTATTTGATTTATAATGATCAAAGGGCATCTGTTCAGATGCATACGGTGGCAAAGACTCATTTGACGAACAGGAATTTAAATATCTTCAGTAATTTGTTTAGTGTAAGTAAGCTCTTTAGGTAGACTCCAAATATTAAAAGTGTTTTTACAGAATAGTAGCTTTTTAGCATAAAATGATTTTAAACGTTTTATTTCTTGACTTATGGGGCCATTTAACCTTCTAACTTCAGTATAATCTTTGTTCTTGTAGTGGTTTTCTTTTTCTTTTCTTAGTTGCCTAAGATGTGGAGAGATCAGTCAGTCAAATCTAATAAAAATTGTTTCACTAGGACAGCAGACATCAAGACAAAACTTGAGATAAAAACTAGTGACATCTACAGTGGTTTCTAACGATTCCTTTGTAAAGAGGTCCTAGTTAGTTAATTCCATCATGTTATTTAACTTGTAGATGTTCTCATTTGAGTAATTTTCATATTTTATTTTCGTAGCCAGATAGGAAGTTGTATTATTTTTACTGATTTTGCATGAATTTTTGGCAAAACCCGTATGATGAGATGGTAAGAACTTAGAAGAGCGGTCCGTTTACGAGTCTTGTATATTCCAACCTCATCCAAAAAAAACTAAATCAAGCACAGAATTATATACATACTTAGATTGAAGGATAGTGAATAACTTTCAAGAAGTATTTTAAAGTGAATTGTGACAATGATTACTTTTGGTGGTCAGTTAGTAATACTAAACAGGTAACAAAATGTTGCGCAAAACAAAATTGGCGTGAATGCTTAATTCTTTTCTAGTAATAGTGCCAGTGATAAATGTACTATTTGAAATTCTTGTTTATACCCCACCAAGTTGGTGCTTCTTGTAATTAGAAAACATGTTATCCATATTCTCATATTTGGACCTTATCATAATTCTATTAAATACAGCTCCTCATAGGGTAACATGTAACGTAATCTTGGTTGTAATTTTATTGATTGTCATTAAACTTATCCCTACCTTTTTATTAGATGATTATTTTAATGATACCACATTAATAACTCTAGTATAACTTTAGAGCTTCTCTAAGAGGGATAACCCAATAGTCTTTATTTCCTCTGTGGTTATCTTTTGTATTAATGGAGTCATTTTTTCACCAAAAATCTCTTATTAATTTGTCATTTGCAAAGTATTTTTGTTGCACGTTAAGAAAACGTTAAATTGTGTTAAAATAAATAAACCAGAAACTTTGTTTTTTAAAAGTTTGGTTAACCACAAGTACTTTTGGTAGTCTATTAAAAATCAATTCTTGACTCCAAACCAAATAAACTAGAGCCACTTTTGGTTCGTATTATCTCTGCAGTAATAAATGAAATATGCTTTCTAGTTAGTTTCATTTTTTTGTTGATATTTGTTATAATTTTAACTAGTATATTTTGAGTTCTGTCCTTTAAAGAAAAATACATGATGTACTTCTTTATAATATTTTACTTGTATTTAGTAGTATCTGAAACTTCTGGCATTGGTCAGTAGCCCTAAAGTACTATGTAGTTTAAATTATATTAGACATCTAAAAACTTGTCATATTTATACCCCAGTTACATTTATCGTCTTCATCAACGTTTAGTAATCAATATCCTAGTGGTTTTATTCTTTTATACCGTTTATGTACAATTTTTTTGTTGATGCTTTGCCTACAAATATGACTACAAATTATTAAAACCTAGAGTAACACTCTTTTAGTAGCTGGTTTCTTTAAAGTTTATGTTATAACATTGTAAATATTGTTTATTTATTTATTAGTTAGAACAAAAAATCAAAGTATATCAAGATGAAATTCACAAAAAGGATGAATTAATTCAGAAGTTATCCAGGTAGTTTTTTGTCCTGACATTAAATTTTTCTAATATTCTTATTCGGTTAGTATGGATATTGGTCAAATCAAATCCGTTGAACAGAAGCCTATTAATGATACTAATAAAGAAGATCAACAAACTTGCATAAAACGTGAGGAACTTGCAGCATTACGAAGCAAACTTGAACAATTATGTGATAAAGTAAGTTACTTTTCGACTGACACTAGTATACTCTACAGTTGGGTATAAAGAACTTGCCTCTAAATCATAATCCCAACTTGAACTATTTGTATTACATATATGATGTTATTGAGCGACAACACAATAATATAATATGATCAACTATTAATTGCTAACAAGATGAAATCTAACGGCATATTAAATTTGTGAAAAATACCCAAACTAAGAAACAGTTTTCATACCAATCAGCTTGATTACACTTGTTAAAATATGACATATAAAATAAAGTGTTTGTTTATGTATGAATAATTGAATACAAAATAGATCAGTGTACCATGCAGCCGTGCAAATACACCATATATGACAAAATTACAGAAGATTAAAAATCTTTATTCTGGCATATCCAAAGGACATCAATTACTGCATTGACTCAAAATTATCCTTTACAGTTATTTATATGATTTTATTAGACTATATAATTCTGGAATTAATCTTTTACATACAGATGCCATAGAGATTTTCGTAGATATATAACCTAGCCTTCTTGGTCCTCATCAGTACTCTTATACTTTTCAAATTCTTTCAACTTCCTTTTCTGTCTATATTCTGAAGCAAACTCAAACCTGTTTAACTTTATTTCTGATTTTAGTAATCTTATTACCTAATTTCATTTGTATCATTTTATCAGTCACTTATTATCACTTTGCAAATAGCATTGATGTTTATATTCAGTTGATTAATTTCATATTTTATTCCTGCATAACTAGCTATGATAGTTAACAGATTACGTATTTTATTTACATGCCGTTAAGTTACCGAGTGATTATTGCACTTTAGAACATATTTTAAGATGTTGATAATCGATTCACCATACTGCATTGTCTTTATACTCACTTATGGGGCGATATAATTAGTACAGTACTTTGATAAAGAATAAATTAAAGAACCAATTCTTCGCACAGCTTACATATTAATGGTGTTTTTTGGCGAATAGTTGGGTAGACATGAACTTTTACGGCCGAACTTGAGCGACTATAAAGTGACTTTAGAACCCTTAATCGAAATGAACTAAACACGGCCCTCTAAATCAGAACTAACCCCTAAATTCTAGTGATTTATTAGAGGATTCTAAAGTCAGACTCATAGTAATATGCCTCCCCCCCCGCCACGGAAATCTTTGGTAAACGACGAAATAATTATCTTTTCAAATTATATGCATATAATATTAGAACTTAACCATAACCAGGAATGCAATGAGAAATCTGCAATTTCTAATGAATTATTTATAGTTGCAATTGAAAAATTATACAGGATATATTATTTTTAAATCATCAAAAAACTTATGTAAGTTATTCTCGAATTCTGCAGACTTAACGTCACGAGGCATTTTATATAAATCTTCATCTAGATGACTCCATAGCATCCTTCCTTGATTTCTAAAGTACGGTCGTAAGTGACACCTAACTCGGCTCCACATTGATTCGATATTGTTGGTATGCCCTCCTGTTGACGGGTCAACAAAGTGTTTCTTATTCACTACGACTCTATGTACGCACCCCATGTTTAAAAGTGATTCATAGGGTTTTCAATTGTCACTATATATTATTGTTCCAGGTAAGATGTATTTTTCTACCAGCCCAAGAAGTGTAGTAGCCGATCTGTCATAATTCTTTTCATAATGTCCTTTGTTTAATGATCTGTCTTATATATCAAAGAAGCTACTTACCCAGCCTTCTTTAACCTGGTGTCCCCTATTATACTTTCGTTTACGTACTAATGCTTCATCGATTTCGACTACTTTTCGTCGTCCTCCATATTGGATTTGTAAGAGGACTAATATGCCGGAAAATATTTCACGACAATATTCATACCACTGAATTGCAGCCTTTTCAAAAACATCTGTAAGTGAAGCGGCTGTCGTTACTTTAATGCCAATCACCCATTCGATAATTAAAACGAGGATTTGTTTTTAATTCTAACCTGGAACGAGCAAAAGAAGAATCCATTCGGATGGACATTTTACACCAGCACCCAGTACAACGAAAGCAATAGCCATCTCGTGTCCCATGTGTCACGAAAACTGTCATTTCCTTGTCACATTGGCAATTTAGTGCTTTACTTAACAATCCGATAGTTCGCAAACGTATAACGAGATATCGCTAATTAGATCTAGAACACGCTCTATTGTTAACATGCTGCTTCCAGGTGTCCGCCCTGACCTTGAAACGCTTCCTTCGTTCCTCATAGGTTCGGTCGTAAAAGTCATATCCACTGATAGTTGATCAAAGGTAAACGCAGGCAGGTTGTTATTATTATTAACATTGACTGTAAGAGTCAATTTCCCAGTATAAAACATACAGTGCATAGTAAATTTGTTACATTGACATTACATTGTCAACCTCAGTACCTGAATGTATTTATTATTTACTGAACTTTGACGATTTGACTATCAGTTTTCACTGTTTACAGTTTGTTGGGAACTTGACAATCAAACTTGGCCAACACACAAATGAGGAGTCCCAGATTATGCAGATAAAGCTATTAAATAATCCTTTATTTTCAATAATTATCTTAATTGAAATAAATCAGTGGCAACTGAAGTGTTCTTCACAATCAGCCAAATTTTAATACTCCCGAAATTTCTATCGATTTATTTAAAAACTATCTGAATTTGGGCATTGCGTTGAAATTTACCTATAAACGGTGCACCTATTAGCTTATTATAGGAGATGATAAACCAGTGACTTGTTGTGTTAATAACTAACAAAGAGCTTCCTAAAGGTGTTTATTTGAAACGTGAAAATAATTTACAAACATGATCAATCTAACAGTGGAACGTAGGCTCTTCAGGCTGCAGATTAACGCATTCTTAAAAGTACTTAGCCGAATTTGTAAAGCAAAAGTAGCTACGGTAAACGAGACTCATGCCTCAACATTATTTGAGCAAATTTAAGTTTACAGCGCTCAGTCTAATGTAAACATTACAGATTTTCATCGGGACATTTATATGTCATCTTCTGAAAAAAGAAATTCAGATTTCATGAGGAGTTGTAAGAACAGGTGTCAATTACTGGTGAATACAACTGCTAAAATATTTTACATAATTTTTTTTCTATTTTAGTGCATGACATTACAAAATCGTATTTCTAAAAAGTTTAATAAATCATATTAAACAAGGAACATACTAGTAAATATTCAGGGGATTAATTGGTAAATGCTGCTATAAGATATTATAATGAGAAGGAATACATTGTGTTAATAATATGCCCTCCATCCCCGTAACTGGTCTGCGTGTACTAATTAAATAGCTGTAACTAGTGATGCTGCAACACTTCAACTGAACTTGCACCCTCAAAAACTAAATCAAGAAGACAGGAACCCGGCACTTAGAAGTTTCGATTCGATTTCGTTTTAATAATAATAATAATAGCTTTATTCAATTGTATTTTTAGTACAATATGAATTTTCAGCATACAATGTCTCAACAAGTTACTTTTTACCGTGTCAACATAATAACATAAGGAACAGGAGTCTTTGCATTTTATAATAATCCGTATTTTTAAGAGCACAGATTTCTGATTAGATCGGTTTTTACAAACTTTTCATCACATGTGGTGCTTGAATCCTGATATAGCAGCGTCGCGGTCTGCCAGAAGATAAACAAGGTGAAAGTTTTGAATGAAGAGGGTGGCTTATGTCAGCTTGCTGCCAGCCACCATGATATTTGCATTTAGATCTAACTGAATTGCACATGATAGGTCGTAAACTTTTTATAAAAGAGCGTGAGTACACAATGCGATTTTGGGACATGATTTGGCAATTGAAACAAAACAAAAAACGGAAAGATAACTTGTTGAGATATTGGTAAAAAAAAGGTAGCCCAGGATTTCAAGCAGGCCGCCGCCTGTATATATATAGTTCTAGTAATAATCTTGCAAGTGACAGAAAAATTAGCACATTAGAGGTGACATCAAGCGAGCAGAAACATCAAGGTCACTGAGGAGAACTTTAAAACTGATAAAGAGAATAACAAAAGTAGGAATATTTACAAGAAAATTAGTTCTCTTTCTTCTTAGCAATTTATCTATTGGGTAATAATTCATTTTACCCTTAATTACTAATATTTAACCATATAAATCTCCATTTGAACTTGTTTCAATGAGTAGCATAATCAATTACCAATGTAAAAGAGAACACTAAGTATTGTCATTATAGGATTCCTCAGCAGTGCGCATCCACGACCCCATCGGGGATCGAACCCAGGACATTCTAGCTCCGCGGCGAACGCTTTACCATTGGACCACTGAGTCGGTTCCTAACGGTTCAACCGTGTCGGGTGTTAGGCAGTAACTCACCGACAGCGCAACGTATCACGAATTGGCTGAATTGTAAAATATCAACCGTTAGGAGCCGATTCAGTGGTCCAATTGTAAAGCGTTCGCTGCTGAGCCCGAAGGTCCTGGGTTCGGTCCCCGATGGGGTCGTGGATGCGCACTGCTGAGAAGTCCCATACTTGGGCGTAACAGCCGTCCAGTGCTTTCAGGTAATTAATGGTTGTCTGATTCAGATCAATTCGTGATATCGAAATTGACAGTTAACTATCTCTACAAACCCCCCCCCTAATTGTAATTATCATTATTGTTTTCTTTTTATTTAATTTTGTAGACATTAAATCAAGAAAGTGAATTAAAAGCAAAATCAACACTGTTAATTAAAACTGAATCAGACGTTTTAAAATTAACACATAAAAAAGATGAATTAATAGCTGAAAATGAAAAATTGAAAAAACAACTTAATGATAATACAAAATGTATTAATACAAAAATTACTGAAAATGAAATATGCAATAAAAAATTAAATGAATTAAATCAATTATTAAAAACTGAACAGAATAAAACAGAAGAATTGAAGAAACGTTTAAAGTAAGATATGATAAAGTTTTTAAACAATTGGACACTTAACAAAACTCAGTTATACTTCTGTTTAATCATCAATTCACTTTTTAATTGTCAATTTTGATATCACGAATTTATTTGAATCAGATAACCATTGATCACCTGAAAGCGCTGGACAGCTGTTGCGTCCTAGTATGAGACTCTTTAGCAGTGCGCATCCACGACTCCGTCGGGGATTAAAACCAAGACCCTCTGGCTCCGCGGCGAACGCTTTATTATTGGGCCATTGAGTCGGCTCCTAACGGTTGATATTTCCAATTCAGTCAATTCGCGATATGTTGCGCGACCTCCTCCACTTTTTGTTGTTTAAAATGATAAAGGAGAAGATGACTTAATGTAATAATAATAATGAATAGATTGTATTAAGGACTATGATCAAACAGTATATACAGTCGTTCAATTAGTCTATTTGATCTCATTGTTTCAGTGATGTTTTAGCAATATCTGTTATTAGTCAATATTAATATAATTTTTTGTGTAAAGTTTTAATAAATCTACAATAAAATGTTTGACTGCACTAATTGATTCAATAAGCGATCAAATAACGTAGCAGCATGAATTAAAACTTGTGATATGAAAATTCTGTCTCATTAGCCAGTAATTTAAAATGTTGGTAGGTATCATTATCAAGGTTGTACTTGATAACTCCAAATAGATCGGACATTGGACGTGTAGCTGGTAAAGTAAGTAATATGTTTGTAAATATTGCAATTAATTCTAAATCAACATAGAATTCAAGCGTTCTACCAAACAACCAACACGCTTCGCGGCATTTTGGTAAAAACACAAGAAAATATCCTCTTCACCTCAATAGAAAATTGTGTCTAGAATGTGTCAGAATGTGGTTAGAATGTGTCAACTGTGATGCTTTCTACATTTGTGAGTCTTCTAAACAAATCATGACTCATGCTAAATAGCATGATGGCTACACAAAATGACCCAACAATCCTGTAGAGCTTGAAAGGCTGCGAATCAAACCAGCAATAGCAGTGCATGTTATTAACAACAATCACACAATAGATAAATGATATCCAAATCATTCAGAAATGTTCTTTGAACTACAGAAAAAGGTATGTGCCTGAAGCAGTTCAGATTTTCCTAAACCCCATTACACTTAATAGAAAGCAAAACCTTATTGTTCATCCTACATGGTCTGTCTATTCAAACAACGACAATCAAATAGGTCAAATTTCTCAGAGGTTGAAATGCAAATCGTCGTCAAAATTTTCTTCACCTCATACACTACATTTTTGATACGCATAGACAATTAACAAACATTCAAAAAAGCACACACAAACATTTTCACTGTGAAACATCTTGACCCAGATTGGCATGACTTCAACACGGTCAGATTAATAATTTGATTATCTTGATTTTGATTTGTTCCGTTGTATTATATAAACTTAGGTCGATGTAATTCGGTTATTTTTATTCCCTGAAGAAGCAGCTTACACTAAGTTGCAAAACTCACTGGTTTATTACAAATATATTACTTTATTTGAAATATTGGCATTTTATTCAACCAGTTTGTGTCATTATGTATTATAGCAAAAGCTTTGGTCATTTTAATTTTTATATTTTGAACCGGTTAGTGAGTGTTCACAACATCTTGGCTACAGGTTGCGTAATTGAATGATAATCATGTGTGTACTTTGATTTGTGGAAGATAGGTGTATGTAAGACAATAATAATGACATCAAACCATAAATGTGCATTTATGCTTGAACGGCATATGAAATGACCTAAATATTGTAGGATTTACTAAGAGTAACTTACCTACTAAGCATTGCTGGGACATTGTCTTCAGATGAAAGCACAGAATCTTAATGGTCACATATGTGAAACAATCGATTGCACTTAGATAACTATACTTAGGTTCTTTTTAAAAATTTTAAAGATCTGCTAAATTTATAAGACTGTAATCATCGTATAACTTAGAAAGTTAGACATTTGGACGCTAAAAATAGCTTGTTCAAACCAATTTTCTAAACTGAGAATCAGCTAATTTACGTTTTTTTCGTTCCACCCTGATTAGCAATCTATGAAACGATAACTTTACTGAATTAATCTCAAATAGGAATAAGACTTCAGTAAGCAGCAGAATATTTTTAAAAATAAGATCAATCGAATGTAATGCAAATAAAAACATTGAAGTTTATGTAATATTCAAGTGCAAATATCGCACTTTCTCGTTTGCTCGTTAACGCCAGTTGGTTGGTAATAAACTGGACACTTTGCGTCGTTGGAAGCATATCTTGAACACGCCTTAATTAATCTTGTTAACAATGTTTTCCAAATCTATTGTGTTGTGGGAGGGGGATAGATTTGGATTTATACCAATTGATGTTCTTGTTATATTTGACGATCCAAAATAAATCCAAATTATTCTTTATAAATCAAAGTTACTTTTCGATTGATAATTTTGTGGCTCATATATACACCATGTAGTATATAGCATTGGTTGTTAAATACATCTGTGTTTATTGCTTGATACAGACGATTTTACAATAGAATACTCTCGTCTCAAAATGAAACAAAAACATTTGACCGACTCGTCCTGTTAGAGATACAAATATTGTGGTGTTGGATTTACAAGAAGTATATTTTATCTGATGATTTTAGTAGGTTTTCAAAGCATAATACAATTTTTTCTAGAATTTAAATTTCAGCTGACAATAGAATCTAGAACGCATGATTAAGTCTCATCAAATCGATGTACCCACTTCCCAATGTTGATACTCACATTGAAACTCCAATCTGATACATTTTACCTCACGTACCAGTTGTAATCAACTGAATTACTGATTCCACCAACTTGTTCACTGGATGTACTGTTTATATTACCAGTGAAGGCTTATATTATTTTGATGATTAACAAAAACTTAAAGCAAAAAATCATGACATGACAACTTACAGTAATTATGAACGGAATGAAAAATAATTCTGCAGTCACTTCTAGACCTTTCAATAGATTGAGAACTATCGGATCTATATTATTCGAAATATCCGAGTTTTCTATTCATTCTCTTATTCCTATTGATTGTATAACGATTTGTATTTACTTAACTCTTGTTAAATTTCATTTTATCAATATAAGTAAACAGATAGAAGAGAAGGAAAAGTCAGATTATGAACTAACACAAAACGAAAAACGTTTAGAAACATTCACTACAAAAATGATTCATATATTTGATACATTATTACAAAATGATGAACACTTAACTATTGACTGTAGAGATGAAAAAAAATTAGAAGATTTAATAACTAAAGTTAGTCATTACTTAATTTGTTGTCAGTATGATGGTTACTTGATGCTAATGAGTTTTTTTTTTTAAATTTATTGTAGACTTTACTATTTAAATCGTTATCTGTTAAAACTAAAGTTTATCGGAAAACTCTGATTTTCTTTTTGTAATAGGTTTTCTCTAGCATAATAATCAATAGATTTCCTATTTTCACAGCATCTCGTATGAAGACAGTTTGAATTGTAATTAGATACTATTTGAAAAAACTACTGAACTGTTTTCTGGAATAACTTTAAGGTGACATTTGACTCCGTTAGTTGAATGGTATTATATCAGTGTTGGTCTGAGGTAACAAAAGTATATCACTTCACTGAAAACTCTATCCAAATACCATTGGTTGAATGGAAGCTAATGACCATATGTCAACTATATCAATTACGTCATATGATTATCATCAGAGCTACTGATTATCTTAAAAATATTTTTAATCGTGTAGTCATTATACTCCTAGAGCACACCCTTCATTCTATAAGCTTTTCACAGTGTAATCTCCTTACCAATTACTCTCGGATTGACTTAGAAGCCTCCCACCTTTTACTGAATTGTACAGCATGAAACTTAGGTCAGATATCCATCTGGTTGTCAAAGCGCGAGTATACTGTTTGGCGTATTTCATCTTATTTCTTGTCAACTATTTGATTTAGCCTTTAGAGTTTGAAGAAATTGGCGAGTTACTATCATTGCAATGCATATGTTAGAGTTCAAAAGCAAGGTCCTTATTATATCTTAGGGTTTGGCCGAGTTTTGATCAATAAGTCTCTCCTTAGTCAGTGGACATGGAACCTTGGTAGGAAGCCGAATAATGTACAATTTTTTGTACGACATGGCATGCCAAGCCCGTTATCAACATGCCTCATTCTTTGGTCTCTAACTTGAGGTTAAAATAGCATTTGAATGGTGAATCAAATGGTCTAGTAATACAGTTAGAGATTAATACATTTATATATCAATAAAGTTACAGTGATTATTAGTTGTGTAAACTTCAAAAACATTGCATAAAATTGATATGATAAATACAATTCAACGTTAGAACATTTGCTCACATTGGGTTGAGTTATTTGGGTTGAAAGTTTTTTGGAGGCGATGCTTGAAAATGTCAGTACACTGTCTTCCATTTGATTTTGTGAATAATTTTATCTTTAGGGACCTAGCATTCTCAATAGTTCTAGTTAGCAAACTTCACATGTAAAATCTGTGTTCTGCTATAATTCGGTGCCGTGGAAGTTGTTAAATTTGAAATTTTATTTGACGAATTAACTTTATTTAAACAATCATTAAAAACCTAGAAGCACAAAACAGCCGTTTCATCTTCGTATGTGACTCCTCAACTGTATTCATCCATATCCCAAATAGAGGTCGAGCACCTTCAGACTCTCGGCGAGCATCTAAACTTTAAACTACTGAGTGAGCATCTAATCGTTTACATTTCTAACTTCATTTAATTTTCGATATTGTTTTATATCACTGACTGACCTCAGTTAAGCAATCACTAAAAACTAAGAAAAACATACTAGGACGAAATAGCTGTTCTATGCTTTTTAGGTTTCAATGGTTGTTTAATCGACGTCAATCTATGAATTGATACTTTACTTATTTTAAAATACTCCTTTTTACTAGTGTATGCTATCGGTGCAAATTCTAGAAAGTTCATTGTATGGACAAGTTTCATGTATCAATTTTGAGATAGTTAGTTTCTGTGAATAATATGATAACCAACTAACTGTATAAATATCTGCTGTGCACCTACTACACTAGTTTCATTAGGAACAATGTAACAGCAATTCTAATTGATTATTCATGAATAAATAGTACGTTTGGAGAGGGATGTTTTTCGTAGAATATTATTAGAATTTACAAAAATATTGCAATACAGCATGAATAGTACTTTTGATTTGTCATATTTACTTTACTAATTAAACATTAATCGTATTTTAATTATTAGAAAAGTAATTCAATTGATCAAACTTATGTTCTTTTATTTTACTTCTGTTTTATTCAATATATAGGCTAAAGATGTTGTTAATGAGAATTTAAAAAGTAAAGGACATATTCAAGAATTATTAGATAAATTAAAACAACGTGAAAATGAAAATGCAGAACAAAAATATAGTGTGAATCGTTTAGGTGAATTGTTAACTAAGAATGATCGTTATGAAAAAGAAAATAGAGATTTGAATCAGGTACTAATTTATCTCTTTCCCTAAGAATTATATAAAGTATTGGTGTTTAGCATTGATAGATTCTAATTATCATTAATCTGTCCTCTTTTTTCTAGCAATTTTAATGGAATAAGTAAAAAACGATTGTGGTTATGCTTAGTATCTTTAGTGTTCACCAAGCATGCTGTTCCCAGCGCAATTAGTCATTTTTTCATGCACTATGTACTACATATTAGAGCATAGTCTTTATTAAGGAATTTATTTTAAGAAAGTTTGGAGCTATCTTCAACTATCTATTATGAATGTGTCAATATGGTGCATCCAAATATTTTGGATGAAAAGCATCAGTATATTAAGGTTTGGACTTGTGTTATGAAATGAAAATTGCATTAGTGATTATATCATTCACATGGGCAATAACTGACACTGAAATCCAAACTAGTCGGTGATTCGTGACTTTTACAGGTTACTGAGCAATACAGTGACCTAACGATTACCAATTACTTTTAATGCACCTCCTTCATGGTAATCCGTTTTGAGCCATTTTCCCAACAAATTGTCTTGACAATCACTTGGATTCCAGTAAGATAATTGACACTAATCAAATTGATACAGACTAAAGGTCAACGGCTTCATGTTTGGTTTTGGCCTCTATTTGTACCCAGTACTTGTCAACTTATTGTCCTATGATATTTCTTCCTAATTCTTAATTCATACTATATTTTACTTGCTAATATTCTTATAATGACAATACTTACTAGCACTCATTTAAGTGTTTAGTGTTTTGAAGGAGGTTTTGGGAATGTGGCAATCTTCATATAATCTATCTGTTGCATGATGAATATGAAAACTGAATTAATGAACTTTTTTGGTGACACAAGGAAAAACACATTAGGAACTAATCGAATATTCGCTGATATTTTCACCACTCTTTACTGACTTTAAGTAATAACTACCACTCTGTAATCATAACGTTTAATCAAATGAAATATTCTACTTTTGTTTTTATGCAAAGTGAACTGATCTTATTATACACTCCGTTGGTTATAATTATTAGATTAATCAGAAATGCCGTTATTTGTTGAAACCGATCATTCAAAATATCTTGATACTTTTGTTAGGAAGGATTGCATTACTTAAAGCTATCGTAATACCATGGTATGTATGTATATTGGTCCAAGTTGTCACATCTGATTAACACAACAAGGTAAATTAGTTCCTGGAAAGTAAAGTATGAAATAATTTCATGCTCGGGGCTTATAAGAAGACGAAGAGTGAATGCATTTTTGACATTATGACTGATTCTGAACCCTTTTACTTAAAGTTTCTAACCACTAGTTATGAAAATCGTCTGGACCACACCCTAGTAGTTTTTACCTATCAGCACAGCTCAGACAAACAGTCACTGACTATATAGTCTGATGCCACGTTTTGGTTTGACCTCCTCTAACTTTCCCTTTATACAGAAAGTACAAATTTGTGATTATCTGGTTGGTCTGGGATTATCTGCAACTATCTGTTACGAACATGTCCGTGTATTCCAGTTCGATATGCTAGGTGAAAAACAAATATATTATAGGTTTGTGTATGAAGTCAAATCTTCGTGAAATTACACTTGAGTATTTATCTTGCACTCACAGAATGAATGCGAAAATTAATCGAAAATGCTAAGTACGACGCAGCGGACATTAGAGACTTGGGAGACTAAATCGTCTTATAGTTGTAATATAAGTCATTGCATTGAAGAATCACTCATTATCTTATTTGTTCCTGCTGTAGCAGTAGTTTGTGATACAATTATTTATTTTACTGACCTACTACTTACAATTTCTTTATTTTTAATGAATTCAGTTAACTCATTATTATAAATTCAACTATGTGACCTGAAGGTCCTGGGTTTGATTCCTTGGTTTGCTGAGAAGTTACATGGGTAGACATGACTTTTACGGCCTAACTTGTGCGACCATAAAATAACCTTGGAAGTCTTAATCGTAATGAACCAATCACAGCCCTCTAAATCAGAACCGACGATTCCCCCTAAATTTTAGTGATTTATTAAAGATTTACCAACTCAGACTCTTTGTAATATGTCTCCCTCACGGAAATCTTTGGTAAATTACAAAATATTTATCCTCTTAGATTGTCACTGTATATTATTGTTCCGGGTAATATGTATTTTTCTACCAGAGAAAGAAGTGTAGCGGCTCTATCCCATATACCAGACAGCTACATATTTCACGACAACATTCATATCACTGCATTGCCGTCTTTTCAGAAACATCCGCTAGTGAAGCGGCTGTCGTTACTTTAATGCCAATCACCCATTCGTTTATTTAAACGAGGATCTCTTTGAGTTCTAGACTGGAACGAGCAAAAAAAGACTTTTTGCACCAGCAATCAGTAAAACGAAATCAACAGCCACCTCGTGTCCCTTGTTTTTTAGAGAACTGCCATTTCCTAGCCACAGTGACAATTTAATGATTTTCTTAACAATCCCATAGTTTTCGAACGAACAACGAGATTTCAACCACTAGTAAGGTCTCGAACACTCTCTATTGTTAGCATGATGTCTTCAAGTGTCCACCGTGACCTTGAAACGCTTCCTCCGTTCCTAGTTGGTTCGGCCGTAAAAGTCATGTCCACCAGTTACATGCTAGAACGAAACAGCTCTCTAGTGTTCCCTGGTTCTGACTGGTACTCAACGAAATTAATTTGCAACAAATACAAACTAAATTAAATACCAGTCTCAGTGAAATCATCTCAGCTCATTTATGATACTCGATAGATCTAAGTGGCAACAGTCTTTGTAACAATAAGGTTCTAATAATGATGAGATAAAGCAGGATGAAGCATATTTTTGTAAATGTAAGAATGAGATATCAAGAAACTAGGATGTACAAATAAACAAAGCAAATCAAATAAGCTACAGACTAAAGTTATGGGAAAGGAAGTGATCTAACAAATTGCTTTTGTATGAACAACTCAGGGTTCATGTTGCTGATGGTTAAGGCTTCTGGAATCAAAATCAGATCAAGACATAAACATCTAGGTACATTTGATTGGAGATTATAAATTTTGTTAAAAAATGAACCTGATGCCTTGAATTTATTGTGTTGCCGAATAGGAGACGTGATTAATCTGTTTTGCTAGACCATGCACTAAGATGCTCCTGGATACAGTGAAGAAGCAGTCTAAGTGAACGATCTGCATACCGGATTCCACACGAGCAGGTAAATTGGTAAATATACATACAATTCCCTAGTCGTCTCTTCTTTTTTAACCTTTGCATTTAAACGAGAAAATCCTGAAACATTGGATCTCTAATTTATCAATCTGTCTCCAGAAACATCATCATCATCAAAGCCTGTTACCCCAAGTGGAGCATAGATCGCCCACAAGCATTTTCCAACCAACCCGGAAACAATCACACAAAAACTCAAGGTGCACTTAAATCTTTCCGAACTATTGTATGTTTGGCTTGTGAGAAATGTATCTCCTTCATGTCCTTTCCAGTAAAACATATTAACAGTCTATTTCGTAAAAAATAGGCTTTCGAAAGGTTATTTCATTTTATAAATCTGTCTGATTAACAAGTCCTACCGTAAATTTAACATAGGGAGGGGATTAGATTATGTTATCCCTTTACTGGAACTTACCTGTAAAGTTAATCAGTTGACTGTTCTATGTTAGTTTTTTGTAAATTGATCTTTGTAGTGATCCATCATTTCTTCTGGCAAATAAGACCTCAAGAATAGGTATTTGTGAATTTTAAAGATAAATGGACTCATTAAAGGATCGTCACTATACTTTTTTCATTGCAGGAATTAGAATACGTACGACATAATGAGAAATCTTTAGAAGAACGAATTCGTATACTAAATAAAGAGTTAATTGATTCCCAGTTACACATAAGAGAATTAGATAAGCAATTACAAGAAACACGAAATAAAAATGAAAAACATAATCGCTGGATTAATCAGAATAAGTATGAAGAGGATAATTCACTATTATTTAGGTATGTTACTTTCTATGTATCGACTGTTTGTATGTTTTCCTTTTAAAAGGATGATGAGTAACTCTTAAATTAGATGACCCTTCTCGCTTATGATTAGCTATTAGGTGTTCTTAGTCATTAGCGGTAGTCAGTAGGTAATTCTATCACTCACATCAAAACAAATGGTGCACAGTATTAGCTTATCTAAACCAATGTCCACATTCCAAGATAGTCGATAGAGTCTGATCAGTGATGAGATCTAGATGAATATAGCACTGGTTACTACACAGTAGCTAGTCAATTCAAATATTAAGTGTCAGTTATATATAGATAATCAACATTATATTGTCCATATAATTTTTTCAGAATTATTTATCTGACAGATTGGAGAAAGACTGATCTTTACCGTTCTTGAAATTAGCTTTCATTACGGATGGGCATCATTCAATAAGTCACTTTAAATCATGGGGGGAATGAATAGACTTTCTGTCTTTATGTTAAATTACATCACGCTGGTCGAAGAATCTGAATTTTCTGAGTTCGATTCCACATACTAGTGATAGTATACTTTATGGGTATTCCTTAACTACCTCACTAACTTTTAGTCTTCTAACTCAGCTTTGTCATACTATAAATGACGAATAACCTACACATAACACCTTACCCTTTGGTAGTCTGCCAGTCCGAATACTAGAAAGTCGTCTGTTTTTGATTACTGTAAAACTTATTGATTACATATCATTTACATTCAATATAAGATCACAACTGGCTACAAATAGCAAATTTTCATATGTAGACAACCATCATAGTTATCGTTTTAGAGGACAAGCAAAAAAGAATAATGTAGCTTGTACAACTATTTCCTGAAAGTTTAATGTTATTGCACGCTTGTTGAATAATTTTTCATATGTTTTTTATATTTCACTCACCCTATAGATTTTATATGAACAATCAACGATTATTATACTAAACAACTATAAGAAGTAGCTGTTGAAAATTGTGCACTTACTGGTTGCCATCAAATTAATCGATCCGTTTGGCAGTTGGTGTCATTATAAATAGGCAGATTACAAGATGTAACGTCTCGTATTTTTTTACTTTGCTAAATACAAATTGAGTCCATGCATCGAAATGACATCTCGATAGCCAATTAATTTTAAATCTGCCTGACTATGCAAACGCACACGAAGCGTTGCACCTTGTAATCTGCCTATTTATGTTGCCACTAATTGTCAAATGGATCGATTAATTTGGTGGCGACCAGAAAGTTTGAACAATTTTCAGAAGCACCTTCTTGTGGTTATTATATAACATCAATGAATACATAGCATATAAGGTTTTATGTTTTCTGTTTTTTTGCTAGGTTATTCATATGCATTTAGTCGAGTCTGTTTAGATTATGTTACAGCTGTATTATATTTTGTATAATGCCACTTAACAGGCTTTGGTTATGCGGCGTGTTGTTGAGTAATTGAACGATATCAAAAATTCTCTTTAACTGCAGTTTGGACACAAACGACTTTGTACACAGTACATTACCTGCTATCTTGGATATTCTGTATGCTATGCGTTATATCGCCTGTTATAACTCCTTACTTATAACGACTCAGCTACTCCTATTGCTTAGTACTTTTTAGACACTGAACATTCGACAGTACTCCAAATCAGAACACGTTTGAATAGGAACGAAATTATATTCTAAATAACAAAGGTAGATGGGAGTAGGAATTCGCAGTTAGAGAAACGTTAATATATTTATGGTATTTACATAAGATGCTTCTAGAGTCTTCTCCAATAATCCGCTGGAGGTGATTGGTTTAGAATTAGCCAATCAGAGTGCGCCATAACGATCATGCACGGAATATGCTTTAATCCGGTCTATTTTCCACTAGCACCGCCAAACTGTTATGACTGAAACATGCTACCAGTTACTTAATATGACCATTTTCGCATGAAATTACTGCTAGCACTAACAAATACAACAGTCCAGTCAGCATCTAACGTTTGCCCTGACACCTGTTCAATACCAGACATTAATAACAAGAACACAAACGAATAAACCAACCAGACAAGTTACACTGTATTTCAAACAGGCGTTTATATACATATATAAAATCTGACCACACTGTGGACCAATAAGAAGAATAAGATTTATACTAAAGAAGGGCAATAATTACTTGCAACTAGGAGGGGAAACACATTATTAGTTAGTTGATTATAGTTTTTGAATAAGAAATAGTACGGCAACAGTTCACGGATCTAGTGGGAGGTTAAGGCAAGGGGAACAAGACAATAATAGAAGTAAGATTATCGATTTATGTGTTTTCAAAAAACAATTCTAAAAGTTAGTTATTCTTCTAGAATCGCCTGATACGACACTATGTTGTTCGATAGCACCTAAATAATAGCGCCAGTGGATTCGAATTATATTTATATCATTTGATAATGTATCGGATATTCAAAGCTATCACTGAATGTTAAACAGTACTGGGTCCTATAACACATTTTTATAAATTACAATTTATCGTTATTAATAAGTAGAAAATAATGAATTTCACAGTATTTCTCTAAATTTTTTTCTTGTATAAGTGTGTAGACTGATTACGTTAACGATAAACATTACAAAACCAATTTCAGTGGTTAGCTTTGTTCCATTTGATTTACGCTACATTTCTTTTGTGAAACCATATTTCACCAGCACAAAATCCAATATTTAAAAAAAAAACAGAAAATGGAGAGTACATATTTTTAGCCAAGTTGGATGTCTAGGATTCAGTACATGCATTTCACCTTATTAAAACTTATTTCTAAGTGGCAACATTGTGGCAATCCCCTCAGGATGCATATAAGGCATTATAGGCTGAATCATTTCAGGCCTTATTACTGAAAAATAAGAAAATACATGCCTTTTGTGTAGGAGTTAGACATAGTAAAAATAATAAATTCTGATGGGTATTTATTGGGCGGGGGAAGGAATTAATCTCTTTGATCTACATGAAAATGTTACATTCCGTTAGTTATAAGCCTCTAATTGATCCAACAATTTATACACTATACTTTTTCCCTTTACCAATTATTATAAGCTAATTATAAGCCTTTTTACCCTATTTTGTACGTCAATAGTCTAGTCTTGTGTACACCCGCGTTCCTGTCATCATTTCTATGCAATCGTTAGTTTGACTCAAATAACTTAGGTAGCCATTGGCAGCTCTTTTTTTCTTCTGATAGAGTTTTGGGTTCAAGATTCTGTGTCGACCAATAGACTTAACGTATCAGGTCCCTCGGTAGCTGGCATCGGTTTCGGATATCCGGCATTTTGTCAAGTGTTTCAAGCAATTAAAATTCATCTGAAGTGAAATTTAGACACTCTCGATTGACTATATTTAAGCGGCTTGGCTGTATGCTTGTTAACCAAAACCCTTGCATCAGTTTTATGTGTTCAGTATTGCAGGGTTAGGTTACAGCTATCCGATACACGATAATACCGAAGTTGCGAATATTACCATTCTCATTAGTGGGGGGGGAAGCAGATACATAGATACTAAAGACACAAAACCCTTACAGGTGGAGAATCACACGGACATAATAAGACGTAAATAATAAAAACTGATAGGAAAAATCCTGTAAACATTTCCAACGATAGTGTTAGCCATGACCATAATGAAAAAAGTACAGACTAGAATCTTTTTAACATTAGGTATTTTCAAAATTGAATGAACTACGATTATTAATCACTGAATGAGAGTTATATGCTCTTAAAGAATTTTCTCGAAAGTATAAATTTCTTTAAGTGATTATTTAGTGGAAAAATGAAGAAAATATAGCTGTTTGAATGCCATTTACATGTATATTTTCTTCTTAGAAGCATTAATATCGTCTGTCACTATACAGAATGATTGGTGTTTTGGCGACTAACTTTATCTTCCGTTCAAGTGCATAACATTTTTACAGGTTTTAACTTTATATCGCGAATTGGTTTGAATTGGTTAACCACTGATCACCAGGAAGCACTGGACAGCTGTTTCGTTCTAGTATGCGATTCTTCGGCAGTGTGCATCTACGACCCGGCTAGGGATCGAACACAGGACCCTTTAGCTCAATGGTCAACACTTTGCCATTGGACCACTGAGTCGGCTCCCAACGGTTGGTATTTTTAATACAGTCTATTCGCAATACGTTTATACGACCTCATCGATTGCCATCGGTGGGTAACTGCCTCACACTCGATATGGTTGAACTATACTGGCCACATCTTCTCACTGGGACTCCAGGAATTACCTCGAGGAGTTAGTCACTAGTGAGCTGATATTGACTGTGATTGAGAGCCGACTCAATGGTCAAGTGGTATGGCATTCGCTACTGACCTAGAGGATCCTGGGTTCGATCCCTGGTAGGGTCGTGGTTGCGCACTGCTGAAGGGTTGTGTATCAGGATGGAACAGCTGTCCAGTGCATCCTGATGATTATTGGTTGTCTGATTCAGACCAATTGATGATATCAAATTAAAAATTCAGTAGTCACCACAACAACTAATTACAGCATTAGTACTGTTGTTTTCAATATTGCAAACAGGCTATACTCACAAAACAACAATAAACGTAAGTATACAAATATATTAAAATATAATTATTAGGATAAATTTTCATGAAGCTCCTATGTATAATCTTCAATTAGAAATTCATTGGCTTCATTGCTCCAATGTAATCCAACTGAAATATCAATTAAAGAAAGTGTCAGAAAACTTATGAGTGAATTCCATGAACAAAAAGATGTAAGTTACAACTGTTAAGTGTAGGTTTTCTTCAGTGAAATAATATATCAAATGATAATAGTATATTAAATTACTTATACTCTAGTTTTGTGCTTGTCATACTTCTCCAGCATCCTAAATTAATTGTATACTTCATTTGAACCAAAAAGAATATTGTATAGCTCTTTTTAAAAGTCTTTATAATACAAGCAAGGAATGATATAAATGTCAGACTTGACAAATTTATCCCCAACTATTCAGAATTACATGCGATTATAATCATGCAAGAACAAACTATATTCAAGAACCTTTATTATTAGTAAGCCTTATTGTCCAGTGATCAATAATTTATTAAAGTGTTAGTACCTATGTGACCAGTCGTGTTAAACTACTTTTCCAGTTAACTTGTATATCACTAATTGAAAATGGTAGATTAAAATGAACATCCAAAAAGATTCTGTCTAATCTATGGCTAATGTTCTAGAAAATATATGCCACCAAGAGAATTATCATTGTGCACTGTACTTTTAGCGTATTTTATACACAAATTTTGGACAGTGGTTCTACAATTCACTTGATTTTGCTGGATCCCAATCAATCTCGGTATGGTATGCAGTTCATTAGACAGGGTTTGCTAAATTTACTTAATACTTGAAGTTTGTGTAATGCTTCAATGCAACTGCTTTAATGAGACTAGTGTTTAGTGGTTAAATAGTATACTTGATTAACCAAAAGTCATCGTCCGTGTGAATATTATTTAAGTTATTTTAAATGCTGATGAATTCAAGCAAATTGCAAACAATGTCTTTCAACAACAGGACTTTTTATACAGCTTGTGTTTTTATTTAATACTACTGGCCTGATCAAGCGTTTGAGATATTTATCAGTAACTGATGTGAATTAGATCAATGTTCATTTATTTTTCTTTGAACGATTGTCTATAGGATGTTTGGGTTTGCATATAATAAAAACCTTTATCTGGCAGATGAAACCGTCTTAAAACAAAGCTTAATCGTGTCCAAGCTACGTGGCAATCCATGTAATTTTCTTACCGTAGGTTCGCAATTCATATCCGTCTTCTTTTTCTGATATGATTTGCAAATCCAGATCGATGCCAGGTGTAGTAAAACTTTGCATCGGACTGAACCTCCAGTTGCTGTAATGAACACGACAACATATTTGAACTATTTATGTACAAGCGCCTTATAAAGCGAATTATTCTTCATAAAAGGCATATTTTCAAGTCAGTTAATAATCAGCGAACTGTTACCTTCAGTAAGTTATCTTCACCAAGTACATTTATCCTGTTACTTCGTCTTAACTTTACTGTTTGATTTTGATGAAGCATATATCTGGTAGACTGATGTATCACAATCGCTGAGTGTTGTTGTAAAAAAATAAAATAATGATCAGTCTCAAACATGTGAATCTATTGTGATGAGAATTTGTGTTTAATCAACATTTAGTTGTTATTTTTGTGTGAGTGTTTGTAAAAGTCATTAACTCTGTGTTATGGATATTTCAGCAACTACAGCTCGATATTGAGTACCTGATTAGTTGCGATTCTCTATAGTCTTCTGCACTGCTAGTAAACTGTACCTTCGGAAAAATGAAATCTCTCTTAAGCATATTTGCATTTAAACTACTTATATTGGTGGTATGTTTTTGTCATTCCTACGATATTACCATTTTTTGTCTCCCAGACATCTCCATGATTTGTGTCGTCATAACGATTAAATGAATATTTTTTCTATGATTAAATATTTACTTAAATATGAACGTAAGTACTAAACTGGTTAGTTTATATAGGTAGAACTGCTATGACTAATCAGTTGACTTAATTTAATTTCGATTGCTTTCATTAATTTTCTAGTTGTGTTCAAGGCTCGAAGTTCGTTTATCAGGTACATTAAATCGTCTAGATCATTCTCAAGCTTCTAAACACGAAATGGAACGTGTGTTAGAAAAAACAGAACGGGAATGTCTTGATTTACGTGAACAGATTAGACGTTTAGAAACGGATCTGATAAATTCTGATTTGGTGAAACAAGAACAACGCTCAGATAAATTGAAAGTAAGTACATTTTTGTGTAATATTAAATCATAATTAGATACCTTAATTAATCTTTTTAAATATATACTTTTTAGCCACTTATGTGTAACAAGTACCAATCACAATTGACGTTCAGCTGGTGACTGAAGATATTTTGTATGTAATATAAAGCTGTTTGACAAGAATAATTTCTGAAACTTAACAATAATTGAACTAACACTGTAAATTTTTAGTTGAGTTTGGTAATGACAATTGAAACCTAGTTGTTTAAGACTCGTAAGCGCAGTGTACCTGCTTCACTAAAAAGAACCGGCGACTCAATTGGAATATCGAGAAATTCCACCGATACTTATAGAGACTGATCGCTTGCAGTCAGTGACATAAGTAATGAGAATATACAAGCCCCTAGTTTTTATGGCAGGTTCGTAGTCAACTCATTATGTGTAAAACCCAAAATTCTGGTGACCATCTTAAACTTGGTTTGTTTAGTTACAACATAAATCTCTTATACGCCTAACAAGTATCTCAACTCAGCATATTTTTTTATATATTTTGTTATATATTTTGCTAGTGATTATATTTTAGATTATGTAGGAAGTCCTTTCAATTAAAGTCCTGCAAATCAATTTATAATTAACGTTTTAGTGTATGATTAACATCCAACACAATACTTTTCAAAGTTGATATGTATCTTTACTAGTCGCACATAACTTTTACTAGTTATTTATGCTCTCGAAATTTACATGAAACAGTCTATCAACTAGTTAATGAACAATTAATAATCATTTTGGAAAATTGTTTAACGAAATTAGCTTGAATAATGTTATACATGTTTGACTTTACTCTGCACTAATCTACCATGTTTGTAAGCATAGGAGATGATTGTAAGCTTTATTAAATACCGTATATTTGGTCACAGTGAAAGATCGTCGACACAACACATACAATATTGCATCGATTTAACAAAGTCATGGCATTTCAAAAAGATGAGCATGAGAAGTTTACAAACAGTGACTAGTTGCTATTCATATTTATTCTTAAATGTATACCATTTGCTCGCACGATATCTGTTTTCGTGGTAATATGTAAGTTATGAATTACATGGTAGTCGGTTGGGGCTTTCCTAAAAAATATCGAAGAAGGAGGAATGCGTACTAACAATTTCTGTGATACTTTTTTATTTCTTTGTAATCAGATGTTATTCAGATCTCAAAATTTTAATGAAAGCGCTCCAGTATGTACAGTTGGAAAACACAGTTAGCTAATTCAAAGAAATCTCAAACAGGAGAATTTATTTTGCATTCACTTTATTATCCAAATTTCATAACTTACGCTTGACTTAATCATTTATTCAAGTGTGATCCTTATTTTGTTAATTGACACTTATTTTGTTGATGCAAAGCGTGGTTATCTAGAACTGCACATGCTTGTTTCACGTTCTACGTTATAATGACTGGTTAGTTACATCCGAAATAACATAAAATATGAACAGAATGTATCCAAAACATAGAATTTTATTTTACGAAATGTTGTGATTTGTTTCTAAAATCATGAAATAGTTACCTTGAGTTTGCCTCATTTTTTTATCGTTCATATCATTCTGTTCATTGTTCCTGCTACTGATAGTGTGTAATGTTCATTAATTCTAGGACCTGTGACGACTGATGTTTTTTTAACTAAGTTAATGTTGAACTACTATATTTCTTGTCAGTATTTGATTCGTTTCCTTACTTGGACTAGTATTTATCCTCCAGTTTTATTATGAAGTCACTTTTGTGTGTAATCCTTATTTAAAGTAGCTTATACTATACAACTTACTTATTTTGAAAGCACAGAACTTGATTCATCATCATCACTTCGTAGTACCTCTTTCGGTTCAGTCGTGTACTGTGCACTAATTTATAGCATGTGTTGTAACTTAAATCATTTCCAATTATTTGATACACGCAATTTCCTTCTGATTGTCTTATTAACAATGTAATTGACGTCTGGATGGCTCATAATTTTAGTTTTGTGATACCAGTTAGGGTTTTTGCGTTAACTCTATGTTTTTTTCCGAGATTTCATGCTTCGCTTTGTTGTTTGGTTAGAATCCTTACAAAAATTCTATGAATCGGTCTAACATCAACTGATTTTTACCTAATAAAGATACCAATAACATTTTATATTTACTGTACTACTAATGTAGTAATAACCATAGTTACTCCTTAAAAGTTATTGCCCGAATAATAGTTCGTATTTTGCAAACGGAACTAACTATTTAAAGTATAAATAAAGCATGCCTTTTTCTGTTTTGTTTATCAAATAACGAAAACAAGATATCCGTAACTTTCACGAAGTCATTAAGAAGGGGTTTATCATATTTTACTTAAGTGTAAGTAAACCTTCCTATTACTGCACAACCCATAAAATATGAATTCTGATTGTGTCGTTTGTTTTTGAAACTGAATTAGATTCTTTATGTATATGTATATTTTTAACGTACTTATTATTAATATAATGCTTTTGTTATCTTTGTATATGGACAGATTTTCTCCTATCTCTGTAAACTTGCAGCAAAAGTTAAAATAGATGAAAAAGTTGCTTCAGGAATGAGGTTTGATGAATTACAAGAAGTTCTTTCAAGTGAGTCAATTTTATGTAATATAATTTTAGCTGAAATATATCCTGAAGTATTTCTGTATGTGTTTCATTACATGGTAATAAAAAAATATGATAGAAATCACTTGATTTCTAAAAGTTATTTCACCAAATATCTGTATATATATTTCAATCTAGTTGATACTAGTATAAAAGGCTTATTAGAAGTTTATAAGTAATTTACGCTCCCAATGAAAATAGCTTCTTACCTATTGTACGTCTCTAGATGTAACTTGAGAATTTTATTCAGAAATAACTACTTTCGTATTTGATTCTTTATCCTCCTTTTTTACTGATGTCTCGAAAAATATTTGGTGTTGACATTAATCTTTTAGTTCTGTATCATACTTTGAAATCTGATCAAACATAAAGAGATTTTCGTGGCATATGTGTCAGGAAGAAAAATAAATGGTTGATATTGTAATCAGTCATTATACGCAAAGCTTAATTTTATTTGGGATAGTTAGTATCCAATATATACATTAAACCATCAGTATGCAGTTATAAACATACGGTTTTTTATGCTTTATATCAAGTGAACTTTCTTGTAGATGGACCTAACAGTGGTCCACATTATCTACAAACGGTACCTACAAGTCTCTAAATCAAAATAAGATATATTGGATCATGTAGTAGGCTTTCATTTTTATATATCACAATTGAATACTATATATCAATAATTTACAACAGTATTTCCTTTGATAAGTTTGTATAATCCAATGCTGAAGCAAAGTTAATCAGAACTGTGTGTCATATATTAGCGCAATAAGTTTCAACCTCACATGAACTTGTTTAACATAACGTATGTGAACTAAGGGCACTAAATATCGACATAACTACTTATCAAAATTACCATAATATGAAATCATCAAATTACAACAGATTTGTCCCTTTGAAGGATTGTAGTATAAATGTGAATGGTAACACATTGAAAAGCTTGACTAGATTATGAACAGATACTATCATAATACGTGACAAAAATATGAACAATTAAAAATAAATTATGAAGTTCAGAGTTGTTGTTTTTAGCTATACCGAATTTAATGCAAATAAGCAGTAGTATTAGTACTCCTACGTGTGTCATTTGTTTTGTCATTAATACCTATTTTTACTTTTGCTAATATCAGTTTTTGGGAAATACTATCATTCGAATGACTTAGTACATCAATTCACCAACTGCTATAGTATTCATATGTTTGTTTATTCGGTTTGACTATCACGTACTTAATAGTCTGTTGATGAGATGTACACAAATTCATCTTTGCTTCTTTACTTTATTTTAATTTCAGCGAGAATTGGACAAATAACTAGTGGTGAATATGCCATGCTAAGTGATATTCAAGCTAACGCTGATCGTGTAAATGGTTTAAAACGCAAAGTGAAAGGGTTGCAAGATCAACTAGCTAGTCGAGAAATACAATTGAGTTTGTGGAAAGAAAAAGCTAGTAAATTAGAAGACCGATTATCCAGTATGAATGATACTGAAATGGTATCACATGCAAATAAAATTGCAGCTGAAAAATCAGCTATTAATGCTAGACGATCAGAATTAGAAGTATCTAGATTGAAAGAGGAATTAACTCGTTTAAAAGCGGAACTTTTGGATTTCAGTGATGCTAAAGTAAGTGTTTGATAGGTTATACTCTATTACTGTTCTTTTAACTTTATCATCATCAGTTCACTAACAATTTCATCAAAATCACTTCCTCGTAATATTCCATTCTGTAGAATATTAAATATTTACAGTTTCTTCAATAAGTCATTTCGACGTTAACGGATTGTCATGCGACCCCAAGCATTATATAGATACTAATTTTTATCGGTTGGGCACTACTGAAAACTAGAGAGTACTGGACAGCTATTTCGTTCTTTTATGGGAACCTTCAGAAATGCTCACCCTAGATACTAGTTGAAATAGTTGTTAATTAGGTTTGACGTGGTTTTTCTTAGCCTAAACTTAATTTTTACAACATACACGCCGGTCAACACCTTTTCTTACCTCAAATGACTTCACTAAATGATTAAATCACATCACAGTCTATTTCTTCAAGCACGCAAACACAGGTTTCGTGCATTTGTACGTGTTTTGTTTGTAATGTTCCCTGATATGTCATGGCTGAACTCTATAGCATTGTAATCATAATTCCGGCAAACACTTCAATGATATCTTAGAGTACACGGAAACACACCAATGTAACATCTAGATCCTGCCAATTTTTGCCATTTTTCATGAGAATTTGTTAGCAGATGTTTATACTACTTAACAGTTGTTTAGTAAGTTAGCTTTGGAGACTTATTTTCTATCCAAGTAAAATATTGTTCTATCCACTTATTGTTGAAAACTAGTTGCATTACTTCACATATTCGTTTATATTTCAATCATACATGTTAGTGTGGGTAGAAAGGCTTATAGATTTTTGAAAGATATCTGACGCAAATAACGTTTCCATGACATTTTACTTAATGTCACTGTTAATTAAAGAGTGATGAAATGAGAATATGGTATTAAGTATATATAAGCAAACAAAAAATAATAAACATTACTTTAGCTCTAGATTAATGCTACACATGACTTAAAGGTGGGACCAAGTGGTCGTTTCTTAAGATGTTTAAAAAAAATTTCCAGTATTTAGATTTCCATAATGAATATCAACTTCAAAAGAATGTATCTATGTATGTATGATGTTTCATTGTATGTTTTACCACGAATTAATGTGACCTGTGACAATGAAAATAAATGACATTAACACTTTGATGTTAGGAAATCACTGCTCATGTTTTCTAACTCTGGCAGCTCCATGAAGAACTTTGTAAATAAGATTTATTGTTAGAAGCTGAAAGAAATTGTTAACCATCCGAATTTACTTTTAGGCAATTTACATGAAGTAATTATCAGTCACGAAATGGCTACATTGATTGAATTAATACAAATAAATATCTCACTGAGTGCCTAATGAACATTAAGTCAATACATTATCTTACACTTGATTACTTCTTAATAAGTTGTACTTAAAGATACACTATCCCAAATGTTTCAGTAAATTATTAGGGACGATGGCATTATTAAACGTGGATACTTTATATTGATTTTTAAGCTGTGAGATGATAATCAAAGTTTGCAGTAATTCATTTGCATGTATGTCGACTACAACCTGTTCTATGGATGTGTTTTAGCAACATTTTATTAATGTGGCAATTGGGTAACATTCAAAATGTATGTTGTAATGGCATATTCCCAGAAATTATTTCATTCTATCAATGCTATGCATTATTTGTAGTTCATTTGAAAATACGTTCACTCTCTTATGCTAGTAGTGAAATGTCAATAATAGATTTTTCCATCTGTTTGGTGACTAGATTTTCTCGATCTTAATGCTTTTTTAAGTTAAGTATAATCAGAAAATCTAATCTATAGTGAACATATTTCACGCTTGATTGAGTTAGATTGTAGTTAGCATGTTTAAATTTTACTATAGTTATTAGGATTAACTTGTGTAACTGTCTGTCTTCAGTAGTCTAGTGGTAAATGCGGTGGCGTTTGACACGAAACGGTCTGAGTTCGAATACCACTGTGAACATCAAGATTGGGATACAGATACATCCAGCTGACAAGTCCCAAGTGGGGTGAAACGCGGGTCCTGGATTCCACCTGTCAGTTATAATCCAACTTAAATTTTACTACAACTGTTTAATGGTGAGTTCTTTTGAAGGTTTTCCTAAAGACAGTTTATAATATACATATAATTAAATCAGAATTGCGGCTGACAGGTGGGATACTGAACGCACTTTTAATTTTAGACTTGTCAACCAAGTGTACCCACATATTAGTATTAATGTTTACACTGGGATTCATACGCAGTCGATTATTGTGAAATGTCGTTGCGTTATCTACTTATCTACTTGTGCTATATGTGTCTTTTACCCTTCCAATTGGTGTTGCTAAGGTCTGTAATTCGTTAGTATTTGTTGTATCCATACATCCTTACAACTCCAAATGTAATTAGAATTTTGTAAGTGTACTTTGCAGCGATATATAGATCAAATAGATAACAGGTTTTTTGAGTTACTAATGTATTAGTATGTTTTTGTACTCCTTGAGAAAATAAAGCTTTTTTTTTAAAGAAACAATGATAATATTAGGTAAAATTGAATAATGAATTATTCAATTGTAAAAGTATACAGTACTATTTTGTGAATTTTTGATTATCCCTTTACAAAACATCTATGCCTTATTTAGATCAATGTAGTCAAATATGAAGAACAGTTGGCTGAACTAAGTAAGTTAAACAAAGAACTTGAAGGTATACGTCAAAGCCAAGCGACAAAAATTGCTGAGTTAACAGAGAAAATGGAATTACAAACAAATGAAGATAGTGATAATCGTAGTCGATTAGAAGAGGAATGTAGGCATTTAATGAATGAACTACAATCAACTAGAAAATCGTTGGAGCAATTTCAACGTTCCGAAAGAGAGGTAGTGTTGCATTCTTAATTTCATGTGTTTGCATGAAGTTTATTTTTCTAGAAGGATTATCATCTGAAGTTACGATGTAGCTTCCACCATAAATCAAGCCTAGATATTGTAACTCATTTGAAACATCCAAGCTTTGAAGCAACGTTTCTTGTTGTGATAAATGATATTACCTAGCTCTCTCTATCAATATAGGTGGAGAAAGGTTCGAAATTCCTAATCAGTGGATGAAAGCTGTTTTAATTACTAGGATGTCACTTAACTAGAAAGTATGAGATTCGTTTATTCGTTGTTAGAGGATTATCTATTATATCGAAAAGTTAGGAATGTTATCATCTATCTCCACTGAGCGATTTGAATAGGATCTTGTGGAGTAAATTTTGTTAGCCCAAATTATTAGTGATATAGGGTCATGACACTGAATTCATGAATATTTAACTTATTAGATCTTACTAGGTTGCAGTGGTTTCTGACCATTATCTTGAACGATCACTTTCTCCAAAGTTGTATCGTAACTGAATTTGATGTGCTTAAGTCTTGTCCGTATTTTATTTACCAATTCATTTTATTTTAGCGAACTACTTGTGTTTACATCATAATAAAGTTTGAGATGAATATCTTAACATTTTACATACCATGAATTTAGTGCTCGTTGGATTGTGATATGTTTAGGTATACTTTGCGGTCATCTTTGTATATATATTGACTTACTTTTCTTTAAGGGAGGTTATATTATCTATAGCACCAGAGATTCTAAAGTTCCAGCGCACTTTATCAAGGGTGTCATAAAAAGTAAATTCAAGTTTTGGTAAAACCATCACTTTGTGAATGAATGTTATTATCTTGGTTATTGGCCTACATCAGTCTATGACCATAATACGTTCTGCTCAGAGAACTTTTGAATGCTGAAACTGTCATTTCTCATAAATGTGTAGACTGTTGTTCCAAATCAACTGACATGAATGAATTTACTTATGTGATTAGAACAAATACGTAACCATTTTCAGCTCAACCTCACTTTTTCATTACACTTTTAAGTAGAATTTTTTGTTGTTGCTATCATAGCTTTTAGAATTCAGAGCACTTGTTGGTCGTCTTCTTGGCTTAGATACCGAATTATTAACTGTACCTAATTATGACATTATTAGTCGTTTAGAAACAATAGTCTCACAGCATCAGTTTGTTCATGATAATTCAATGTTGTCGCATACAAATGATGCACATTCACCAAATAGAAAATCACGTTCATTAACTAAAGAAAGTGAATTACAACGTAATGCAACCATGGATTGTTATATGGCTGGACCTCACACAGCTAAGACAAGATCTAAACAAGGTTAGATAAAGTTTATTTTTCTGTGTGCATACTTGTATACTAACTTTTATTTGTGACTATGAAAATATATTTCATTAAAGTTTTTGGAATTCATGAATCAATTTAATAGAAATTTATTTCAGTAATATATATGATAAGAAGTTCTCGACTTAGTTTGCTTTTATTGCACAGGTTAGTTATTATTATAATGGAGAAGCTGGCTAAAATGACTACTAAAGTGACTGAGGTAACCATTCTGGTAAGTTCCTATCATCACATCCAAGCCAAATAGGTTTTACATGTCAAAGTTACTGCTTAACTGAATATATATATAAAATAGAGAATTAAAGTTATCTTCATAGTTATAAAATACTCAACCATGAATGTGTTATTTATCAAATAATGCCTACAAATGATCTATGAAAGGTCATTCAACAACACACGGTCCACTACATCTACCATTCATAAAAATTATTGTTATATGAAATGTGTGGGAGTGTGTGAGTCTGTGTTGCTCACTCATTACGTTATGCTAGCGAGAAAGGATAACATGATGATGCAGTTATGTGTGCTAGCAACAAAAAGTTATTGATAACATTTAACGTTGTGCACATATGACATTTGTAGTAAACTCAATGGTACAAATAGTTTAGTAAATAAACTGAACATTCTTCAAAACTATATTAGTTTATCATATGAAGTGGAGAAGAACAACTATCTTCTTTTCCTATATGTATTAATCGGTCAGACGGAGGATGTTTTAATCAAACGTTTGATCTCCAAAAAACTTACATGGACTGGACGGTATATAAGTTTCCAGTTAGTGTCCAGTACAGTATGAAAAAGGTTCAGTGAAAAGTTTAGTAAAAGGTTTATTCAATAGGACCAAGCGTATTTGTACAAGTAATACTAATGAAGAAAACAAAAGTCCGTAGACAGAAACGCTTATGTCGACGGACACTCTGAAAAGTTTATAAATCGTTTGAAAGGCAATAATGATAGTATGATGAAACCCTCTGTATATCTAGAACTTAAGAAGCCCATCTATATCACTTTATTATTCAATGGTGATTCAGGCAGCTTTGTGTTAAAAACAAAAACAAATCATTAACAGAATATATTATGCGCTTAATGTCATTTTAAGTACAAACTCAAGGGCTGTAATTCCTAACAAACTCAAACACTAGCGACTAACTCCTCGAGGTAATTTCTGAAGTTCCAGTGAGAAAACGTGGCCAGTATTGTCCAATCATTTAGGGTGAGGCAGTTACACACCGATGGCAATGGATGAGGTCATACAAGCGTATCTCGAATAGACTGCATTAGAAATACCAACCGTCGGGAGCCGACTCAGTGGTATAAATGGCAAAGCGCTCGCCTTGGAGCCAGAGGGTCCTAGATTTGATCCCTCGTTGGGTTGTGGATGCGCACTGCTGAAGAATCGCATACTAGGACGAAACGGCTATACAGTGCTTTCAGGTGATCAAGGGTTGTTAAGTTTAGACCAATTCATGATGTCAAAATTGACTATTTAACTAATTGCATTATATACCATTGCATCTGTCAATTTACGAGTTTGTATGGAATAATCGTCATTTGCGTGTAATATGGTAGTTGAACATATACCCAAATGGCTTTTGAGACAAATGACCTCTAGTGACTGAATAGGGACATAAGATAAACAATTATCCTTTATTACTAAGCATTTAGTTGAGATAAGCTACGAATATAATATCAAGTAAGCCTTTGTGATGTTGTACCGAGAGTCGTTTGATCGTATACTAAAGTTTGTTGAGGCTTTGGCTATACCAACGTTCAACCCCTTCCCCCAAACTCTTATTTGTTCAATAACACTATGCACTTACCCTAAGCCTACCCTAGTAATATTGACATTATATCCAGAGTAGAGTGTGATTCACTATTTTTTGTCATATAATCTTTGTTTTCTTATCTTTTAATCTGCCTAGTTCGTATATATGTTTTAACCAGTTTCTGTGATTAGACTTCTCGAAATGTATTGCGAAAATTTATTACAGCTCTTATAAACTTTGTCTTCTAATCGTATTATCGAAATTAAGCTGAAAGTATAATTAAGTCGAAAATACTTTACAATTTTAAAGCGTTCTCAGTTAGTTATGTGTTATGTTGTTTTTTAGATTTTAAACAACAAAAACGCTGAAGTCATCAAGATGATAATAAAATATGAACAAATATACATTAGTTTTCAGTAGTGTATATTTAATAGTGATAATAATAATAATAATAGCAATAATAATGATCGCTTAATTCAATAGTGTGTTTAGTATAATTTAAATTTTCAGTATAGTGTCTTTACAAGTTACCCTTTTCTCATGTACACATACCAGTTCGTGTTCACGAAAGTAGTAACACCACCACTACACCTTACTTGGTGATAGAATGATCCTAACAAAAAATCTAGAAATCTTTTAGCGATACCAAATATTTGCCATACACGTTATGTAGCCAAGATTCTTGAACTGTGATTAAACCACAATTACGGTTTAGACTAAGGAGAAATTGTAAGCAGTCCACTTTTCCAATAAGAGATCTGCATTTAAGACTAGGAATTTCAGGAATAGACATCTGATGAATATTGATCCTTTTTAACGCGCGTTGCCAGCCACCGTGATATATTCGCTTAGATCTCACTGTTTTACTCACGGTAGGTCGTAGACTTTTATATAGACTTGTGATTACACAATCTGATTCTCGGACATGATTGAGCAATTAAAACAGAACAAAAAACTAGAAATTAACTTGTTGAGTTATTTGGAAAATTGGTACCCCAAGATCTCAAACAGGCCGTCGATATAAGTGTTGTACTCCTGTTGTACGCAACCAAAAGCCATTTAACTGTTAGTAATAAATCAAAGATTTTGATTTCTGGATTTTAAAGGTTAGCTTATATCAGAATATTTCATTTTTAAAATCTTATAGTTTTTCTAAATGGCACCTGACTACATTTATTAACTTGGCTTTTTTCGATATTTACATAGTCGAACTAAACAAAACCCAAAGTCTTACGTATATTTGTAAGACTATCTAAAGTCTTAATCGTTATTAATATTAAGTACACCAGATTTTCCCTAACTCTCATCAAGTGTACCATGAATTGAAACTCTGTAACCTATTATTGCTTCTACAAGTCGTAGATCAATATATAAAAGTATATAGAGATGCTTAAACTAACTTAGACATAAACTGAGAGATTAGTCAAACTTAACTAATATGGTAGTAGCAACTCTCATAGTCATAAGTATTAAATAGTAAAATCATATTTGCTTCATAAGTATTCTGCATTATTTAAACTAATATGAGATCTAGTAGCCTGTATATTTGAAATGCTATCTATTGCATAATTTTAGTAAAATTTGTAATGATTTTACCTTATTATTGGGAGAATCGGTCATATATTTTATTTGCTTTTCTGTAGTTATTGCTGTGAAATTTCTTCCATTCATGATGAAAACAACAGACGTAATCATTAATTTGATTCGATTCGATAAGATTAATTGTTAAACACATATAATTACCTAATAAAAAGCTCGGCAACAGATAACATGAGACTTAAACAGTTATGTTTCTGCACCCGTTATAATGTAGTACTTATCGAACAGCTGCTTTATTGTCTGATCGAATTTAGTCCTTAACAATACTAATAGGAAGATATAAGCACATTCAAATTATTGATACTTCCCTGTCACATAATTGTGGCTGTTTGAATTCGGTAGCTTAGTGGATAACGCTGTGGCGTTTAACACGAAATGATTGCGTTCTAGTTCTTTTGTTACCATGACCACTGAGATGTATATTGGTTGATTACTGTAGTGAACAATTTGATGTTTCTGAGGTCCTTTATGATACTAATTGAATATTACCTATCTAATTGTAATGTGGCCACTCGTCTAAGTGACTCAAAATTACTATGTAAAGGTGGAAGGTGGTTTGGAGTGTAATAAGCAGGAGACCCTGGACCTAAGTTTTGTGCCCGTTTGGCACTTGTCATCAAGTCTTACCTGCGATCTTTGAGGATGCTCTTGCTCTCAGCGGATTCTATCCGGTGTCACCCAGCTTTACAGCCTTCGACTACCTGGGCCGTAACTGGCCCCATACAGAACGGCTGTAAACGTTGGTTGGTCATTGTTTAATGACCGATTTGATATTTGTCACGTCGATGCAATTTGATCAACACTATAAATGACTTTTTTGACCGGTGATCGGATCCACCGGGGAAGATAATTTACCTCAAAGACTGAAGGTACACCTTTCTAACTAGTATCAAATAGAGCGGAACCTATATTCATAGTTTTCTGCCGACTACTTCCTCAAGACAGCTTACCACACTGAAATATGACAGGTAGATCTGTCTAACTAGTCCCTATTAGGATTGAATGCACATTTTGGATTCCAGTTGTCATCCAAAATCTAACTTTTGAATTAATATTGTATCTAGGCGGTCCGCTCATGATGCACCTAAGGCAACAGTGACTACTGAATTGAAACCTTCAACATCATCAACCAAAAAGAGGCAAACATATTCAAATTAAATTGTTCTATGATAGTTTTGCATAATCTATCTCCAAACTCGTTATTGCTTGTAATCACGTTTATCTTAATATCTAGATATTATGTTTCCAGGCATACTAAAATATTTTTGTCATAAGAGTTACTTCCCTATCATTCCTTTCCTGTTTTCATTTTAGAATATACAATTTTGTTCACATACTTATTCATAATATTAATTCATTTGCATAGATTATTCTTTATTTATTGAAGAAAAATACTATAGTCTATTGGGATATATAAATATACGTATACATGTTAAGGTACTGAATGTACAATATTTAGGTTTTTATCACAATCAATCAAATATCTGCCTAATTAATCTTTGATGATTGTCCTTGAAAAAATAATTCACTCAGAAAAATAGAAAAAAAAAATACCCGGTAAAGTGTATATTAATTAGAACGTAGATGAAAAAAAAATGATTACATTTTCTTTTTTTTAAACAGTGAAATAGACGAAAAATGTCATATGAAATCGTTTGATATTACTGTTTGAATATACAAATATTAAAATATTCCTATGAAGTTGAGTGAATACTGTTTAAAGCAGGTTTATGTATCAAATCAATTTCAAATTGAGGTTATCCACAACGTTTTTAGTGTTCATTAATTATTATATATGCAACCCATTTAGATATATTCCCATCCATGTAGTTTGTGTGTGTTGCATATTCGTATTTAATGTTGAATAAAGATTTCAAATTTACCCTCTAAATAAACGAGAATATGACCGAGAAGCTGGATAAAATATGTATAGTGAACATTGAAAATGTTGGGAGAGACTCCATCCCAAATTGCATTTTTGTGATAGCTTGAACAGTTGAAAACATACTGAGTACTTCGTACTAATTGATCAATTCAACTTTCTAACATATTTTTAATATTAGATGGTTAGATGCAGTTGCCAGCAAAGACTCCGAAACTAGATTTCTTGCTTTCACCACTTCAGTAAGGGAGGTACCTCCAACCACTTAACTTCAACAACATAGTGCATATGATGATTAGTGGCTATATTGCAACGTGATCGATAAAATTCCATCGACATTAAAACACTAGGCGGAATTAACACTGGTCATCACTCAGGAATCACTCAGCTGGATTTTTAGTAACCAGTAATTGTATTCTAAACTGATTTGACCAGGAAAATTTTCATACAAAAATTCTATTCTATAAGTTCATTGTTTTCTCATCCTTATAAAGCTAATAAACTAGTTTCTGATAGTTGATTAATCGTTAGAAAAAATCGAATCATGGGGAAATCTCGTAGTGCTTTAATCATATAACCAATATATTAGTTAAGTAATAGTCCAATTTAGATCATTACTTCAAGTTTTGTTCTATCGTCAACATTCCTGTTAATGAGATATCTTAGTCTTATCCTTAAAAACTCATATACTGTTTGTAAATTATCTAAAAATAAAAAAACAGTTCGTCAGCATTTAATATTATATATTCATTAGTTACGTGTTAAACTTGTAAACTTTTTCTTCTTGTTTTCATTTTCTATAGCATGGGTTAATACATGCGATGATTATTCAAAACTGCATAATCAATCACTTGGTTCAGTTACAGATTCACTAGATAAATACAAAGAAAGGTATCATTCATCTGTATGCATGAAACATGATCCAAGGAAGTATTAGTTTTACTATTTATTTTTTCAAGACACGCAACACTTTACATAAAGAAAATAGAGATTATCAATTAGTTTTATTAATGTTATTAATGCTTTATTTATTGTATGTTAAAATTATTTTTTATTTATTTACCATCATATTATTAAATAAATCAGGTGATTTTTGTTTATATTATTACAGAATATACACATAGTGAATAATGTCCACCATATTCAATATTCAATACTTTATTTGTTTTATGTCTGATAGACTTTTCTTTTTCTTTTACAGTTTCATTCAATAATTAATTTATTGTTGTGATGCATATAATCATAATCTATGGTTAAATTGTGAATAAACAAATCTTTTAAGTTGTTTTATTATTTATTGTTATTTAATCTGGACTATTCAAAAATATTGAGAATTTGAAGCTATAAATAAAATAAAGAGGTAAAAGTCATAGATGATTGTTATGTTGCGTGGTCTGTATGAATAGTACATACTACAATACATCATTGTTGCAAGTATGAACTTAATGGACGCTTAAAATACTTTAATTGACAAGGTCAAGTAAAATCCTTCTAAAATTTCCAAAAAATTACTTCATCAATATATGATAGATTTTATCTAGCTATGGTTGAATAATAAAGGTCCATCATAATCGAGAATACACGTCATTTGTTATTCAGGTTAATGAATTTCCGTTCAACAAAGAAATAAACGAAATTGATTTGACCTACTCTGAATTTCACCATTTGCTTTTTTCCTACTGGTTGAGTGTCTTTAGTCCTCTTTGTGTTTAGTGTAATGTTTGAAATAATCAGAATATACTACTAATGAAGTAAAATTGTTTAATAGTTACTTAAATTTAAGGGAAGTTGAGAAAAGTTACTCAATTCTAAAATCTTATTTAATGGAGGCCGTAATAACTAATTATTTATTTAGATTTCAACTGAATTATCACATTGTACGTGGTAAACCATATTTTTCCTACATTTTCTTTATATTTTATTGATAAAATCCGACGAAAATATTTTGTAGAAGTCGTTTAATTCTATAGATTGGATAGCTGAAATAATTTACAAAATCTCATTTCATTTTCTTCTGTCGTTTTCAGAGTGGAAGTGTATATTACCATGAACTATAATGATATAATATTGTGAACTGGTTGAATTTTGAAATGAAAACCACTTCCTGGCATCTTACTATCCACACTGTGACATCTGAGGGAAATCATCTTATCTATGGTGAGGAGGTAGATGCCCGGTTTATACGAATTCCCGAACTAGGACATAACAACTGTTCAGTGTTCTTCGTCTGTGACTTATCTAGCTAAAGTAAATCCATGGTATAAGTAGGCTTCAAACAAAACAGTAGTCATATACCTTCATCCTTTTAATAACTATGCTGTGACTGTGTAGTGAATTGATGAAATACTGTTGAAAATTGCAACCTGTGTAATTTAATTAAGTTAAAACAGATATTTCTTCGAGTAATGTTTAGAAAGGTAGTAGTTGTCTCACTTATAATAATTAGAATCAATGTCATCAAGGAATACTTGAATAATACCAAGAATCAATTAGTCTAAACGAACCATTGCAGTACATCATAGTCTGACAAGAAACGGTAGAAATCAACATTTTCGGTTAGAATTCAGTAAATCCTCTAATTCTAAATTTCTAACAATGGTTTCTGTGATTGGGACAACCATTTTGGCTAACCTATGCTAATTTTTAACCAATTAATATAAGATCTATATGGTCATTTGTTCGTTCGCTGTAATCTTTAGTCACTTAAAAAATGTTTATAAACAGCGTCATTTCTTTAATCAGTTTATTCTCCTCATATATAGTGTTCTAGGTGGGAGACTAGTAATCTTATTTTTTACGAGACTTAAATTTTCTCTAGTTATCCTGTATCATCCGCTCAGTTATATAATCAGACAATAATGTCTCCAACCAGAAATCTAAAAATAAAGTGTTATTAAATCAGTTTCGTCTGTGATGAGTTTTATTTTGAAATGATGTACAAAAGAATGCATTCATCAAATACAGTTAGTAAGTATTTCAACTGAATGATTAAAGCATTTGCAATACATTCAAAAAAGTTAGTAATTGATAAATACATAAGCATAGAGAGATAATGAGATCGTGTAGATGAATTAATGTCATATGGTCTAGATAACATCAAATGATTTCTAATTATTACTTGATTCTCAATTATTGTCATTTGTTCTCGATGTAGTAAAAAGGAATTATTTTACAGATACTTAGTGAAATCCTACAATCTGGTGATGTTCCAATCGACGGGTATGAGAGAAAGAAGTGAAATAATGAATTGAGTTATATGATTCAAAAAAAAATTCTTTCGTGACTCTTTTCCACATTATCATTAGTTTCTTTCAGTCAACCATGGTCTCTCTTCCTCTCTCTCTCTCTCTCCGCCTTAAATGTCATTAATGTTTTACGTTACCTTATAATTCGCACAAAATTGTACAAATTAACTTGAAACAATTCGCATTTTATTTAATTTATTTCATTCAAAAAAAACATTATTATCAATCAAGATGAGAACATGGAATTAGTAAAAGATATGGTAACTAAAATTTATACACAGAGACTGAAACAAAAAGCACTTATATATTTCTTTACATGGAGAGGGGCTGAGAGAATTGTTAGTTAGTTTGCTTGCAAGAATTGTATACATCATATGCGTGTTGTAAAAATGTCATAAACAGTTATATTTAATAGTTGCTTTTAAAAAATATATCCTATTAATATTCAAAGTGTAATGTCTTTCTGTAATAATAACAAAAAGACAATAGTTTAGAAAATGTTTCAAAGTATAAATTATCAACTAAATCGTCGTGTAGTTAATATGTGTAAATCTAAACAAAAGACGCTTGTTCAATAGATTAGGCATAGAAAAGTGAAAGGAGAATAGATTAAGTCTTATCCAGAGAAAAAACGTGAATAGTAAATTGCACAGGTTCTTCTTAAATGCTCAATAAAACTGTACATGTATGAATTGTAATGCAAAATAATATTGGTTTTGGGTATATATATATATGTCACAAAGCCCTTAAAAAGTTAGCAGAAATAAGTTTTCCTGTGTTACTAAATTTTTCTTGGTTCAATAAATATTGGATTAATACTATTCCCATTATTGACAATATTATTATTATCATGAGGATATGGTTGAAGATGATTATCGTAGATTTGTTTTCTGTGAAAGAAACCACATCTCCACATTGTAAATATTAATAAGGCTAATAATGCTAAGCCTAATATACTACCAAGTATAAATGGCCATAGTGGAATTTCACGAAATAATGATACATTAATACCTTCAAATACAAAATTCTGTGAAATAGCTAATGGTTGTATAGTTAGATTACTTTCAAGTTTTATACCGAATGATATATGTTCAAGTTTCGCATTTGCTTCACTAACAATTGCAAAATCAGATATTTTATATCTGAAAAAGGTATCAGCCCATATCCAACCACGTAAAATAATACGGACAGCATCACCACGAGATAATCCATTCACATGACATGATATCTAAGCATAAAATAAACAAATAATAGTACAATTAAATTTCAAAAGTAGTTCTAATTTACCTACTCAACTGATTTGAATTCACAATACAATGCAATAATTATATTTATGCCAATATTTACCAGAATTATTAGATGGAACATGATTAACTTCAAAACGAATATTCAACAGATGTAATCACCCCCGAAGTCGAAGGAGTGAATAGGTTGTAAGATAGTAAGTAATGCATGCACGTAAGAAATATCAAAAGTGAGGTTTTATCAATATACTTTATATTTCCATGTTTAATCTATAAAATGTAACTAGTCGATTTCGGTTCATAATATGCCTCATCCTATGTCGATCTTTTCAACTATTAAATAACGATGATTTTGTAATAGGTATATTTCTTATCATAGCATAAAACAACCCATAACAGACTACAGTCTGTGAAGTGTGATTATTGTTTCACCAGAGTTTTCAGTTTAATATGTGAGCTTGAGTAAAATATTTATTTAGAATGAATTTTTTGTTCCATTCGTTTTTATGCGTAAAATGATATCATTGTGTTATGTGGTTGCACACAAGATTATCCTTCAGTAAAAATGAATGAAAGATTTTTATCTTTGTGTACCCATTCGTACTACATCCGTGTACACATTTCTGAATGACCTAGCAGGACGAATTACCTGCTTAATGCTCTCCAGTTTATGACGTTTATCTGCCAAAATCAATCTGTAACGAATGCAGAACAACAAATCTATATAATTATTACTTGACCTTTTATTAGATATATTTTTATAGAATTTCATCTTTTTAACTGTATAATGTTTTCATGAGGTTAATTTTTTGCATAAAGCTCTGAGTTTCAGAAAATCAAAGTCACAACTAACAACATAAAGGAAATGTCAAACATTGTTTGCTGCTTCCTATGATACTTCAGATTTCGTCATTTTATGTAATTTTCTATTTGTGAAAGTCAAACTAATAAATGTAGAACCTGATGAGCATTTATCGAAAAGAATATTCTTCGTTCAAACGTCTTTGTTTTAATAAGCATGGGAATTTTTAAACAAAGTCAAACTAATTGGATTTTGATTTGAATATTAAAAATCTTAAGGTTTTAGAATATTTACAGACAAACTTTAAAATCAGTTTGCTTGATACAGCAAAATATAAGTATTATTCATCATAGTGTTCTACAAACGCTAACGAATTATAACTGCTAAACACGTGTTGAATAATTGACGAAGATAATGACTTCCGTAGAGATGTACAGCTTAATATATATTGAAAAAGGAAAGTAAGAATAGTACTTATTTTATCTATCGTAAGTTGACTGGAGTTAAAAATACAAATCAATGGATGCAAATACACTGAACTATAGGTCTTAGGTTTGATCCTTGAAGAAGCTCTTACTAAGCTAAGACAGCTTTTTTATGATTTTTAGTTTCTAATGGTTTTTTTAGCTTAGATAAACTTTATTAGTTAGTTATATAGTTTCGGTCCCTTGTAAACTACAGTAATCCATACATGGCATCCAGTAATTCATATTGGTATATAAGGTATGAATCCATAATCTGCACATATGCTAGAACCGTTTTTAGTTGGCCACATATACTCATACCACATGTTTAATTACATGCAACCAGGTTTTAGTACATCTTAGCCATATCATCTTTAATTTCTTTGTAAAAAAAATTAGTTTCCTTTTTCTTCTTCCAACATAAACCTTAATGCCACTTATTTCTTGTAGCTTAAATTGTTATAAGTATTATCATTATAAAATAAATTGAATGTGATTCCCAGACACTTTTTGCCTAATGAATAAGTGCATAATTCTCTCTCTCTTTCACTCAAATTTATCTCTGTCTATTAACCTGCAACAGAAGAAACTGAACATATTTGTTGTTGTATGCTTCCTACAACATTATGATTAAATTTCCTTCAAATCTATCAGCCTTAATTCAGTTCTCCTCTAGTAATATAAGTATTTATTACGTAACTGTACAGATCCACAATCTCGTCTAATAATATACATATAATGTGCCTTAGCATGCAAAGTGTTAAGATTATGCTTAATATCTTGTTGTTATGCATGACATTATGTTTATGTATTTCACTATGGTAATCAAATTCTGACAATGTGATTAACAATACAATTAAAACAATGAAGTAATAGAACATATTGTATTGAATTTATTTCTGAAATTTTTTTGTCTATTCGACAGTAATGTAAACCATTTGTGAGTATTTCATTTGCGCTTATTAGTGGGACATTGCACAAACTATCCGGAAGAAACTCAAATTTGCCCCTACTAATCCTTTCATTGTAATTCAAAGCTATATTTAGGAAAATGATTGTTATTAGGATAGTCAGATATCTAATAGTCTTTTGTCGAAGATAAGGAGAATGTATATGACAGAGACGTGGTGAGATATAATTTACTTATCTCATAAAATGTTAAGGTTATCATGAGCAAAACAAAATATTCTAGACTGAGTAATTGCTTGAAATTGAGAAAAGTTCTGCATTCTTACTTTTTCCTTCTTCATTTATGAGAAATTAATCGATTGACCTTTAGCGCAGTGTCAAAGCTAAACAAGATGAGAAGATATACTGTAGTATAACTATTAACTGCTTTTTATTGGATATTACTTGATGTTGCTTCGTCTCTAGTCCGAAGCAAGCTTTTTAACTGAGGTTGACTAGTAATGCAAAAATTATTGGAGTCTATTGAAACCTATAACGACTAACGGATCCACAAGTCATCCACGAATTAATAAGAAGAGGAAGTATGAGTCTATCTAGTAAATAGATGAAATGACCGTCAATAGAAATTGTTGTGAGTCCTCAATAATTCTTTAACGCCGTATTCTTCAGAAACTTCTGAGTGAATTTTCGGGAACAGAAGAGTGTGTTGTAGCCTACGTGGACGATTATCAACTTCGCCAAGCTGTTTAAGAAATAAGTGTAATGATAAATATAAAATTGACAGTGCTGTGTAGTGACTACTGGTTGAATATATATATATATATATATATATATAAATCTTTACAAAATTTTAAAATTCACTTTTTATTTCTATCAGTTGGCCAGTTGAAAGCAATCATAAAGTCAAATTTATGTTCATATATAAAAACAATCAAATCTTATCTTCAATTCCTCTTTATTTAAGCGATATAAATCACTTGTACGTGTTGTTATAGAGACTTTACCTCTTTGTATAAGCTCAATAACTTTAGACATGCAGTAGCTTTTCAGTAATACGCTAGTAGTGTATATTGTATCAATATTGTTCCGATGGATCATATATATTGTTATACTTAATTTATTGTTCCTGCTGGTAAACTGTACGTTCTTGTCACACTGTCTACTATCTAGTAGTACACAAATAAATGTTTATGTATTAACCATCGTTCTGATGATATACTGGATTGGTAATTGATTCCTGCCATAGTGTCATCATTCCGATATTTCGATGCCATATGTGTGGCAGGCTACTGAATTTCCTGCTTCCTACAGTCGACTTTTTCAACTCGTCATAATAGTTCTTTTGGATACCAAATTAACATACACCATATTACAGCCTAGCTACTTTGTCAAGTGAACTACTTTCATATAAACTAACGATTTGTTGAATGTGCTCATAAATTAACTATTACTATAATACTTAAATCATTTTTGTGATTATTTACATTCGTGTAAACATTTTAGTTGTTCCCAGCTTCCAATACACATTTCCTGAATCAGAATTGACGTCAAAACAATGATAAGGTATTTGTACCTAAAACCTTTTAAAATCTTTAATATCATTTATTAAAACTCATTCAAGTGCTACAATGTGATAATAATGTACTCATTTCTTCCATGAAATGGCATAACTTTACTGGTTTTATTTAAACGAAACATCTACAGACCTCGGTATTTTTACCGCTCCAATGTATTTCAAAATAAAATAAAAACCACTGTTTAAAGTAATGCTGTTATTGATTTCTTGTATTACTGATTATATTAGTTATAAGCGTCTGCTACATAATCACCAAAATAATCATTCCCACTTTGTTTTTCGCTACTGTCAACGAGATATTTAACAATACTCTCCCTAGAATCTTTTAATTTGTACACTAAGAAACCAGGTTACATGAAACTATGCATATTAGAAATGCTTTACATTCCAGCCATATATATGTATATGTCACATCTGTTATGAAATTTCTTTCCTTATGAATATTTCATTAATTTACCTTTGATTTAACTTTACCTGATTCATTCATTCTTATCTCTATTCTACTTCACATCCGTGCACATATGTCTCCTACTTTGAATTTTATCTCTGTCTCAGTAAAAAAAAAACAAAATTATTTTGTTACTGCATCCATTGGATTAACACTGTGAAGAGCAAATCTACGATTTAAATCTTATATTTAAATTGTTATTTAAGTGGAATTCGTGACTGGACATTAACGTCATGGATGCTTGTTGGTATACTGGGTTATGTCGACGACTTAAAAACTAGTAAAAACTAGGTGAACATTAGATAATGGGCTCAATATTATCTCAAGCTGATTGCATTTAGTAATGTATTCTATCCGCTAGTAACTCCAAGGTCTAGTAGTTAGGAGCTTACTGTGTGAAATTAACGTCTTAGAACGGATCCTGGTGACGAGTGGGCATAAGTAAACACTGCTAAGGTGTTTAATACTAACAGAAAGCATCTGTTCTCAGATCCTGAATTTAGTGTTTGTACAGCTACAAGCAATCAGTGGCGTAAATAAATATGTATCACAATTATTACACATTTCAATAGAGACAAATAAATAAACTTAAGAAGAGATGAATCTAATGAGGAAACCTTGAAGAATGTATAGAATATAAGAACGTATAATAATTACAAAATCATTTCACTACAGTTAAACTTACGAAAGCTTAAGGCAATCTATTACTCCTTCTTTTGTTACACACTGTTCAAGTCAGGAACCCTTACTGCCGCTGCATTTTCTAAACCGTATTAAGAACTATATTCATAATTATTTTCGGCGTCTTAAGGTTATACACTTCAGGTTTACCATTGGCTGAGTGGATGGACAGTGATATATATATATATATATATATATATATATATATATATATATATATATATATATATATATATATATAAACTACTGGGTTTTAGCACTGTAATTCTGATCCTAATTTTGGTATGTTTAGTACAAACTTAATGGTTAACCAGACGATAGTATATTCTAACTGTAGTCACAGATGTGAATTCGCAAACCAATATTCCGTTAATTGATTCAAATTCTCTCATGGTAAGCTCTTAACTGTTAAATTGATGGTTTCAATTCATCTTAATCGTCAATGGTTATTAAGTCAAGATTATTCCTTGATGAATAAAATAAACAGATTCCTATCACTGAATAAAATAAACAGATTCCTATCACTGAATAAAGAATATCCGCAATTAACTGAAAGATACAAATATCGTGAAGTTCATTTTGGACGTTTATTTAAAGAATGGTTGTGACGATGATGAAAAGTGACAGACATAATTACATTCCTTAAAGGGATTAGATTATTTTCATTCATAAGTCAATAGACATTCAGATCATAATGTAAATTATGGTGCTTCTACAACTGAATTTTATGATAATGATGTAAGTTTTGAAGCTGTAATTTTCATCAATACTAAATTAAATAAAGTGCTAGTGACATGGCAATTGATTAGAATTATTCTCTTCATCAGTAAGTTTTTTGAATAGTTCTAAACATTTATTAAATGAATATCTGCTAATGGCCAATTTTGACACTGAAATTCCATGCATTATGTTGTTCAACTGCTTATAACAATGAATGATTCAAAAGTGATAACTAGACACTTGTTAATTACTTTCTACAAGAAACACATATGTTTCATGGCTTGTTCACTAATATTATTTAGCGAGAAAGATACATAATGGCAAAATTATTCTTATCCAAACAACAATGTTAACTTACAACTGCACATACTGGATATCCTAGATCAGAAACTTTTTCACCACATTTAATGATTTCTTGTTGACGTTTTCGAATACCATGTAAAATTGACCTAGTATTTCTAATTGTATCCTTTGACTGAATTGATTGATTATCAATTAAATAGTCTTTATCATTTGTGGATGATAATGTAGTCTCTTTTATCTTTCGTTTCAAATCACGTCGATATCGATCCTTTAGAAGATTAGATCGAAAACTTCTACTTAAAGGTTGGGACCTAGAGAACTTATCAGCACGACTACGATGAACTGCATTTAGACGAAGAGGATTTAGTGCCCACTCGGGTGTTACACATTGTCCACGTACGTGACCTTCTGCACTAACAACCTATAATAATTAAAATAACACAAATTCTTTATTGATTGAATATCTACATAAATATTTCTATTTATTGTACAACTGAGTAGTAAAGATGGTTAAACTTATTACCAGGAGTTTAAGAAGCTGTCGATTGATTTAGATCATTTTTCCAAAACGATATATTAAACAATTATTGATACGAGGTGATTGGATGTAGCTGGGAGAAAACCTGGGGCAATTTTTTATGCTAGTTGATATGCGTCAGCAACAAATGCCCGCACTAGCAAGGAAACTGACACTATACACAAGACTAGGACCCGCGTCACATAGCTTTATAATATGGTGTTTGACTGACAGAATTCTGCCAGTACTAATGGAGCAAACAAACATGACATTAGTCAGCACTTAGTGGTCAATCGATGCCTGACTTTGTAAGATAACGGAAATGAGGGACCTTGACTCTCAATAAACAAACATTAACTGTGATTCATAATTTAAAGTTATAAGGATCTTCGCATTGATTTGTTATAGACTGAAACTAGTCAGTCTTTGTTGCTATATGTGCATCCTCAGTGGGTTGCCTTGATATAGCGGTAGTATAAAAGTATTGTTTGGATTGGATTGTGACTGGCAGGCGAAATCCAGGACATAATAAATCAGTGGGATGTTCCAAATACTTTCGAATTATATATAAATGCCCGTTGCACAAGTTTCTCTGTATGGACACAGTAGTCTAGTGGTGAACGCGGTGGCGTTTGGCACGAAAAGAAGTGTGTTCGAATTCCGGTGTGAACATCAAGATTGGGATGCATGTAAATTCAACCAAAGAGTCCTGAATAAGACGAAGAGGGTGTACTGTATTCTGCTTGCCAGTCAAAATCCAACTCAAATAAATTAACTGTAAGTGTAATAAGTATGTATATATCGTTAGAGTTATGTTAGATAACAAAAGATGAGCAATGAACTCTCAGGACTGTGTTTTAGAATTCTATACCAATTAGTCTAACTGTGAGTGGTGTAAATATTTCATTTCTATCATTGTTACGCCCCTCTTACCTTATCCTCTCGTTCAGTATATTTGCTGCGAGTATATTTTCTATTATTATGAACTACAGTTAATTAGTTGTGTACAAATTACAATTATTCACTGCCACTATCTCCTTTGTTTTTATTGATGCTAAAATTCCTAATTGATCCGCTGTGTAGTCTGACTTTGTGTATATATAAAGGAATGCCTGAAAACATAATGTGATTCTGTCTGGCTAGTTCATCAATATTTTGTTCTCTTATTTCAGCTTGGAATAAAATCAAACCATCATAGTAGAGACAATGCTAACCAAACCCAAACTACAGCGAAAAAGCTGTCTAGTGTGGCCTGTTTCTCGACCGTTCATGTATTCTGTAGTAAAACCTATCTCGGAATTATCACTGATTGATAATTAACTGCAGATTAACCATATTATTTAAAGCAGAAGTAGTCATTAGGCGAAAATAACAATTAAAGTTAATAGATATTCTATCTGAAAATTGAAATTAAGCAATAAAGCAACAACATAATCATCTAAACTGACTAAATACGATACACCAGAGTAACTATTTGATAAAGTATTAAGTGATAACTTAGGAAGCTTACATCTGGAGATATATTTTCAAAACGCGGTGGACCTCCATCTTCTGCTTGATATCGAAGTCGATCTAATAAATAAACTAAATGTTCACCATCTCTTGTTTGTATTGGAATGGTTAAATTGACCCAAAAACTTTCCACTGGTGATGGACCATCATTTGTTACAAGATAAACATGTTTCAATTCTGGACCAATAGTCTCAGGATGAATTCTTTGCATTTCATATGGTTGTACAGAGAAATTACGAAAATCAATAATTGTACGATCCAAGGCAGATGATGAAAGCTAATCGGAAAATAAATGTTATTGGAATAAAAATAAGGAAGTGAGACAATTCAAAATATCAAGGAAACGAAACAAGGATGAAGTTATCCACAATGTCTTTAGAGTCAAATCAGTGCATCATAGCCACCATTTGCAGACATCTCAATATTTATTTAGTGGATGAATCCAGCAAGTTAATGCATGATTTCTATCACGTATTCGAGCACTTACATTCGGCTGTTTTGTATCTTTCATGTGGCTTGTCGGACTACATCAGTATGTTCATAGAAGTTAGCTACAGATAATTCCAAAGGATCAAATGAACTTTCTGATTAGAAATAACATATTTAGCATCTATCCACTAAATGAGCGAAAACGTCGTGGATAACCTTAGCCATAAGACAGTCATGAAATTCAGTCACAACTAACTCTTAATGTCAGCAATCAGTTAAACATACAGAAATAATCAATACAAGCTGACGAGTTTCAGAAATAAATTTATGATCTCTAATGACAAGCATTGGCTAGTGTAATTCAATTCATGCTGCAAGTGTGGAGCTTATACATGCATGCCAACTGATAAGGTAAGGCCCTATATCTCAAACTGACTGATATCAGTAATATCAACCGTTGGATGCTGGCTTTTTAGTCTAAAAGTTAAGCGTTTCCCGCTAAGCTTTGCGTTTCTGGGCTTCATCCTCTGGTAAGGACATACAATGTAAACTGCTGAGTTACGAACTCGTATAAAACCATGTTCTCTGGTTTTAAAAGTTTGTACACCCCGGTCATTTCGTGATATTAGATTCAAATCCAACAGTCCAAAAAACACAAATTCATTTTATTATTATTAATATTATCATATAATTTTGATGCGATTCTATATGATTCCAATAAATAAGATTGTGATTGCAATTATCAGCAAACAAGATATCAAGGAAATTTCGACATACATTCTATAAACAAATCAGCCTTACCGCCTTCATCTATTAAATTATTTTTCTTAATTTTTCTATGACGTGTTTTCATGGGTGATGTGTTGCTTTCATGTTGACAGGATTAATTAATATATAAACTGACAACTGAAATTATCATCTAATATGATGTGTTCGTGTATTGTTCTTCAGTGTTTATATATACAAACTAGAACCGATTCCTTTGAAGTAAGTCATAATTATTAAACTATGAGATAATATTTATCTAACAGATTGATTTATACAATGAAATATGTTAAATCTCCGATACTGCAGCTTGATAAATATCTCTCATTCAGAAAGGTTTGCAGTTTGCAAACGTGTTTTACGATGTCTTGTATACATCATTGGTGTGTTCATAGATTAAAAACAAACGATGTTGTTTACGTGTTTATAAAATATTTGTATTGCCTTTTAAGTAGAATAACTACATTATTAAGAAATCACGTGCACAACTCTACTCCATGTCACATGTTTAAACTTTTTATTCCAGTTGAAATTAACTTCTCCCTTTTGATGCTTAGATTGATAATTTTCTATCTTACTATGTTGATTTGAGTCATGAATGTTAGAACTTGGCAATAAAATTGGCCTAACTGACTGTATAACTGTGCAAGTTAGAATATCAAAAAGTAAGAGTTATAATGATACCAAAGATATATTAACGTTAATAACTTCGTCTCTAAATACTGGCCTTTCAGAAAGTTAGTTACATTATGAAATTTCCTATCTTTGCATCTCTCACTTAATCAATCACTTCACTTTACTTATGTCTATACTAGACTATAATGCATGTGTTAATAATAACTACTGACTGAATCCATTTATTCATTTCCAATCTACTTTGTAACAGTGATATTGAAAAATTGCAAGTTGTCACCCGTTAATGCGAACTTAATGAAATAAAATGAATTCATATCATACTATTCAAATCTTCTTTGTTGATGTATACAAGCTTTTATAAAGAGAAAAGTCTATAAAAGAAAGACTGCGTTTAAAACAAATGGCTTAAGACTTGGCAGTTGTCATGAAAATAATAACTGTACAGCCTATAAATATGACTAAAAGCTATGTTTAAATCAAATATAAATGTCTTGCAACAAGTACGATGTTAGACATTCGTTGGGTTATAACATAAACTTTGAGTTCTGCAATTTTTATTCTAGTGGTCTTATACTATAGCAGCCGGCATTTTTATTATATTCATCAGTAAGTGGATTTTAATAAGTAAGTTTCTCCGAAAGTAATTCGAATGAAATTCTCACTTCATTTTATATGATGATTAACAGTAGGGTCTATTTGGACATAAATAGATTAATTGAAAAAAACTATAAAAATTATCTTAAACTTGTGAATATATTGTTGATTGTATTCACTACAGGTCGATCTCTGCTTGGTACCACTGAAAACAAAGGAACACTCAATGAATATTTCGTTCTAGTACGATGTTTCTCAGTGGTTCTCACGCTACTGAACCTATGTATATTTATCCTAGTTTCAACAAAACTCATGACTTATGAAATCTTGATACCATATTATTTGTTGTAATTAGTACTTCTAAGTAATAAAATTAAATATATGTCCCGAAAAAAATTAAATATTTTCACCAGGTTAAAATAGAAATAATCGACTTCTAAATTATCACAATAAAGCAAATTAATTTAGGATGAACTTGTATATTCCCGTTGAATTGCTATAGACTGAAGTTGGTCAGTCTCTGTTGCCATATGTGCATCCTGAACAGATTGCCTCGATATAGCGGTTATTCGCAAGTATTGTTTAAGTTGGATTGTGACTAACAAGTGGAATTCAGGAAGCGCGTTTCGTTCTATTTGAGACTCGCCGACTGGATGTATCTGCATCTCAATTTTAATGTTTAGAGTGGAATTCGAACTCAGTCCGTTTCATGTCGAACGCCACCGCGTTCACCACTAGACTACTGAGTCCAGTCAGTCATACTTGTGCAACGGGCTCATCGGTATTAGTTTAGTGGTGAACGCCAGTCACAATCCAGCTTAAATAAAGCAACTTAATTTATTCATCGTTGGACATTGTTGTTTTTATATTAGATTTTCGTTCAGTTTAAACTAGACATTTGTTATTAATTGTCACATAATAAAACAAACATATTTTATAAAAAACAAGATAGGTTCTCTCACTCTGCAAACTGTCTGCCAAAATAAAATAAGGTAATAGTAAACATCGTCATTTATTTTACCGTTGACTATTATTATTATTCGTCATATTCTATGAACTTTAACAGCATACCATAGTTTGTAGGTGTTACATTCTCTAGTATGTTTTATACGATCCATGTTAAAATTCCACTTATTTTTTCGAATATCAATGTCAACAGTATTTTTTTTCTTAAATATGAAAGAGATGACAATATTTGATTTGTAATAATAACAAAGTTATGTCTAATTTTAGACGATGGACAGTGTAACCTCGCAAAATAATAAGTTAGGTGTGTAAAAGCATTGAATCTCATTTCTGTGTTCTAAAGCCGTGGATAAAACCTAAAGTCCTGAGTTCGGTAATTTTCGAAGCTTTGGAATGCACCTTGTTGGAGTGTCACATTTTTAGGAAAAAACAGATGCTTGGTTCCTCAGGACTACTAACAGTTATCTCAATAATATCAATACTTGATGCAAAAATTACAAAATCTAGCTTTACACTAAATACGATGAGTAGAATGTGTAACTTAGAAAAACATCAGTAATAAATCTAAAATACTATTGGCAAATACATGAATTCATGTATTAGTCAGATAATACTAAGATTTAAAATTCATTATCCTATGTTCTGGTACTGTCAGTTTGTTATGTCATAACTTTTAATTGGCAGTTTATTGCAATGTACACAACATTAGTACTAATGAAAGATTCATATCAAGGTTACATTACATCACAGGAGTAAAGGACAAATGGCTTTTGCTGATTAAAAAATAATCAAACAGTTAACTGGCTGTTTAATGAGATCTTTCATATAAAATTAGACACAACAATTTTGCAATATTTGGTCACCTAATATATCGAGGACATACAAAAAGAAAGTATATCAACAAATAATCTTAGTGAATAGAATTAATAGCAATTTCAACGTTTATCTCAGAAGTTCATTTGGAGATTTTTAGAGATACAATCCAAAATCATCATTGTCGAATAGGAATGTAAACGTGCGTTCAACTAGTATTTAATCACATATTGAGTATGGATTTTATTAGTGACCGGTAATCAAAAGCAAATGAATTAGTGCAAACGTATGTAGTTTGTATGTTACAAAAACCTTCGTCAAAGTTGAGACTAGACAAACTGACTGAACTCCAACTTTAATCATGTTTATGATTTAACTCTGTATCAGGGTTACCAGCTCGGTTGCACATATAGCAAAAGAGGCTGATCATATGTAGGCTTTATTAAGATCGCTAAGAAAATACAAACACAGACGTTGTATATACATCCTTGTCACATAATTGAGACTAATCGGACTTGGTAGATCAGTTGATAACACAATGGAGTTTGATACGGATTGGTTGAGTTCCAGTTTCACTGTAAACATCAACACTTGAACGTGGCAGTCTCAAATAGGATTAAATTTGCCTCTTGGATGTCGCCTGTTATCTACAATTTAATCATATTTGTGAATTAACACTCTATAAAGGCAATCGTCTCAAAACGTAAATAGGGAAATAAAGTCTGAATAATAGCAGCCTAAAGCACCATCAATAAGTATGTATAAACACTATCATATTGTTAAACATAGATGATTAATTGCAATATATACAGTTAGAAAATAACTGGTCAAACGTTTGAACAAGCCATCAGCAAAACATCCGAACTTCAGATTGTAGTAGAAAAATCATGTATTAAAACTTATCACATTACAGGTTAACGGAACAAATTATTAGCTCACTACACATCGAAGTTTGCTATCGAGACTGTTGTTACGATTAAACCATCTATTTCAAAGGGTACATTGCCACTAAGATGTGTTAAAATAATATTTATTTATCGATGCATATGATAAAGGTACTGTTTCAACTTACTTCAATTTTTGCAGCCAACTTTAATTTATAAGTAATATTTACTTTATTATTATTCATATTATAATCTGTATTCCCACTAATTACTTCAGCTGTTATTGTTAAATCTTTAGGAATTAATGAAGTAGTACTGCTACTACGTTTACTGCGTTTAGTAAAATGTTGATTATATAAATTATAAGTTGGTATAGGGTTTAACTCGTAATTATTATTAGTCTCCATCCATACTGAGGATGTTTGCTTATGAAAATCAGTTCTCGTCCTATTTGGTTTGTTGGTTATTCTTGATAACGTGTTCACTCTTTCAATATCATCATTACGATGGTCAATATTGATATTATTATGATTATTTTTGTATTGCTGTTGTTGATGAAATGTTTGAGATGTGTCATGGTCTGAAACATTTTCTGGTTGATCATTTAATGGTTCATCTAATTGTCGAAATGCTCCAGCTGTATTAATTTGAAAAGTGAATTTATGCATATGATCATCTCCAGTATAACCTAATGGATCATCCAATTGACAGATCAGTTTAGTTCTCTGAAAATGAAGGAGAAGATGAAATGGAAGTCATAACTAAAAACCAAATTTTAAGAAATAACATACTGACAGACTAAACAGTGTGTAAAAATTGCATAAGTGGCATACTTCAAATTACAAGAAATATGAAGATAACCAGTATTGAATTAAAGTGAGTGTACTATCTAATGTATACAAAATAACTGATATTTGAAGTCAAACCGTAATGTTCAGTGCAACTCTACAAATTTGGAAAAGCAGTCTTTACAATTTACAATTCTGAAACATGAATTTATACAGTGTAGTCTTAAAGCAAGCCTAAGCTATTCGTATTCATTCGAGCAGAATAGGATGAATTCCTTTTATTAAGTCATAACGTAGAACTATGGTGGAATAAAGTGGAGTTAATATGATTAAAATATGATAACTACTATATTATATGTAAGTGATAATTCTTGAGTTAGTAACTAAGATTCATACGGCCAAAGAATTAATCTATTATGTAATAGAATAACTGAGGTCAAAATGGATTACAAATAACCAACGGTTATTAACAATGATGAAAGTGACATGAGTTGAGATCCGCTAATATAAAAAGCTAAATAGAATAGCTAAATTACAAGGATCAAAATGATTTAATCGAAATAAATGAAAACGACATAATGAGTGGAACATTATCAAAACAATAGAAAGATTGAAAAAACGCGATGTAATAACATAGGTGAAACAATGCTATGGCAAGGATCGATGTACCATATCAAGCAGTGCTATTGCAAGACATCCAGTTGACACAGTATATATAACTTCTGCCTTAAGATCATTCAAGGTAATTAACAGGTAACCCAACAGTAGGTTTATTGAATTTACTAAAGCAATAGCAAACTATTCAGGCAAACTGTATACGTTCACGAAGAAAGAGTGATAAATGTCTCCTTACCGTGGTAACGTTTTAATAATCTTGTTACATCACATTTTTGGTTGGTACCCAAACGATACTCAAATGACAAATATAAAAACACTAAATTAAAACTAATATTTACGAAACGAATTCTGCTTATTAGAAAAATACACTTATCATATTTAGTTATACTTATATCGGTTGACGATTTCGCTGAAATAAGAATCAGAAGAAGGTATTTTGAATATTACTTAATTTATGAAATCTGAAAATACTATGGAATATGGATGTTTTAAGGTACAGAAATTAGTTTAACTAAACGAAAGTAAAACATTTTCAAAAGATTCAACAGCAAACAACTTTAAAGAAAATTTTATCATTTATCAGCATAGTATTGTGAATACTTTTATTCTTCAAAAGAATCAAACCATGGTTCCAACATTCCATCCACTAGATATATCACCATAATTAGTAAATATATCCTCGACTGGTTGTAAAGAAATATGATCTCATAACTATTTAAATATTTAAACACTTGTTCAATTAAAGTCGTACAGAAATACTTGTGATGAACTTTGTTGCAACGTCATTCAACCATGACCCAGTATTGTACGGTTGAATGCATTACACAAATAATCCAAAGCTGCATTAAACACTCGAAAATTGTTTATAGTTCTTTCTTATGAACAACTAAACAGACTACCTACAGAGTAATCACCCATTTTTTCACACATCCGACATTTAAAAATTATAAAAACTAAGTATGCATGTAAGAAATGCAGTCTTAACATTCCACACGTCAATCAAATTTCAAAGTTGGAATGTTTATTATTATTATTATAGTGTCCAATTCCCATTCGAATATACATGTATCTACGATTGTAAACAATAAGTAATAATTAAAAAAAAACATTTCATTTACAGACAACTGTTAAAAAAACTCAAACCACCATCCTCTTATACAGCCGCTTCTTCCATACGTTACCTAGATGATACTGTTATCCTTTTATAGAGTGACTCATACAGAAGAAAACATTAATAAGAGAAAGATTAAAAAAAAACCGATTTCATCCCATGAATCGATCAGTAGCTTTAAGATACTCTAGGAAATTTGTGCAGAACATGTTCAACATTAAATGTAAAGATAAGACAAGAACTTTCTAACCATAAAATTTCTATTTCATTCAAACTGAATATTTTATTCAAATTTTATCCATGAATGAATTAAAATAAAACATAACTTTAGCTACATTGAATGAATCACAGAAACAGAGTTAAATGATACAAAATTGATGTTCTAGTTTAGTTTTATTGCTTTTACGAAACGCTTTTCTCCATTATATCAACCGTAATTAAAACAAGCTTTTTTGGCGAATGGCAAAAAATATAGCTTTTAATTTATTGTCATTTTTATTGGTTCAATATTTCTCAGTCTATACTATTTCTCAATCTATCCTCTGAACATAACAAAAGTTATTTTCGTAAATACGAGTTGATAATAAAATCTAAATTATTGAATCATTAAAATGGTGCCCAAAAGAAGTAAAATAATATTTCGTCACAAAATGAGATTACAACATGCAAAAATATATAGGGCTTAGAATCAGTTGGTTTAGTTTCGTTTAGTAATAATTAGAAGAGTTTCACTGTTCAATTTTAATAGGATGCTAAAATTTAAAATGATACCAATAATGTGAGGTAACAATAAGCGACAGCACTTTAGTAGTTTCAGAGAGATATAAGGCAGCAACTATAAAACTCGCATGATATACAATTTGTCCGCAATATATATAGCCTTTAAATAGCATAAGAAAGTATGTAAAAAGTGTGGAAAGGAAGGGGTTATTGGGAGTAAAGTGGGGAAGTGTTGCCACGTAAAAGTGAAAATTCAGTTGGTGAAACCTATAAAACAGGTGGTGGTGAGGGGGAAAAGATCTATTCTAAGCAGTTTGTTAACGAATTCAGACAGTTGAAATGTTTGTGAGAAGCTTATGTGAATTAATGAACATAGTTTGAGGTAACATTAGAAGAGCTAGAATTTTTCTTTAAACGAGTCAACAAGTATCCGATATTGTTTAAGGAAACTGAGCTTCAGGAAATGATATATTCAGTTGATAAGAAGCCCCGATATGTGGTGAACTGAGCACATTATACAAATTTTGATTTTCTTGCGTTGTTTTAATTTCCTTTTTCAGTGATACAATCTTAAAAATGTATTGATCTTTATCAATTTAGATCGCATTGTGAAACAGAATTATCAATAGAACTATAATGACCTTGGGACATTTTCGATATGATTGTTGACTCATCATCCTAAAGCATTTTTCTACCCCACCTTCATCGATTCGCAAAATGTCGTCGAAATTCATGTGTATCTTAGTTAACGTAATGCAAAATTTAAAAATTTACAACTTAGAACAAGTGCTATTGTCATAAAAACATTTCAAATGGTATAAACTTACTTTTAAATCACTCACTGTCACAGTTTGGCATATCAATCCTTCCGGTATACTAAAACTCAGCTGATCAGGAAATATCATGTGTAATTGAGTTGAATAGGCATTCTCACCTAAATTTGTTATTGAAACAGTGATATTTCTTTGACTAATACGTTCTCTAAAATAAATAACTGATTTGTCAGATGGACCTTCAGAAATGTCAGTCATCTGAATTCGTAAATCTGGTCGACATATATTATCGACTCCACAGGCTGGATTAGCAAACTGCATTGAACGACTGACAAAACTTCTGTTACCTAAGAATGGATGCAACATCCATGATGATATTGATGTGTATTCAATAAATGACATCGAATCAAGCACAGGGTTTAGAGTTACATTAATACTCAAAGGTTTCCACAAAAGTGCACTAACTTTAGTTGTAAGAGGTTCAACGATAAAATCAAACAAAGTTATACGATTAGCACCTTCTATTAGTTCAGCAGTTTTTAACTCTACAAGCATATCGATGACTCCTGTTGCTACTAAACTATAATTTGTTCGTTGTCGAGTTGACTGTATAATAAGACGTTTATTTTCGGGTTGCTGGACACCAGAATCTAAATCAACATGTAGTCGAAGTTTCCAATCTTTAATTTCTTTTAATAACTTCTGATTCCCATTAATTCGAGCGGATAAATGAATTGGAAAACGGCACAGATCATTACAAGTTAAAGTATTTTTACCCTGCCATGATAATGTTGGTTGTGTAGGTAAATCCCATTGTGGTAAATCAAACCATAGTGTATTACGTCCTCGAAGCATTACAACCTATTTAAAGATGAGCAATAGAAAAAAATTATATACTACATCAACTAATTATCTGGAAATGAATATACATTGTAGAAGACATACTGCGACTTGGATACAAATACATACAGCTAACGAGTTCTAACTAGGCACATACCAATTATTATGGGAAACATATTAGTTTCTTTGCTTTTTTTATCGATTAGGTACACGTGTGTAAAATATGAACCACAAATCAATAGATAGTTAGACGTGCAAACATGATTTTTTTCCTATCTACTTCAGTTTCTTTGTCGCATATTTAGCGAAACCATAAACGACAAGAATTGTGTTCATATGTGACATGCTGCAAAAGCGTTGAAATAATCCCTGGAAATGCACAAAAATTAGTTAACACACATCCTGCACTATACCAAAGTGCATAAAAGATACCTTGCACAGCACTGCCAATGACTATTTTTAAATAAACTGACTAGTTTGAAACCAAACTTCATTGAACACAGGGAATACTACTTGACCAACAATTCAGATGTTTTCAGTTGTTCTTTGGCCACATATTTTTGTCAAGACTGATTCGAATTTCCGCTATTCGGAATAACATATAATATCACTATATGTTTTCCAAATTGTTGGTCTATAGTGTATAAATATAATTTTATCTACAAGAACTGTTTTTGTAAACAATCTTTATTCCCGAAACTTCTGATAATAATGTTGTTCCTTTTCAGATGTACACATACTGATCACTTACATTTTAATTGTCATTTCACCAAATTGGTATTTAACAACAAACTGCTTGGTCAAAAATAAAAGAAGGAATCAACATATGCCAGATGTCAAGAGGGTGGATTGTGTAGAATGTGATTCTCATGAATGAGACGTCAAAACATTTGCAAAAATGTCAAACGTCAAAACCATGTTATTATTCATTAGTCCATAATTGTATTTTTGATTTACCAAGTATATTTATATAATAACTGGAATGAAAACTTTGTAATGAGAGAGGAAAATACTAGCGAATATAAAAAGTATCATCACAAACTACCAGATTTAGAAGTTTGTGTTATTTAAGGTCACATGAAACGTCTAGTGTTTTTACGCTTCTTCTAATTACTTTTGAGATTATCCAGGCTAATTTATAATATGTATTAATTAGGTTATTTCGCTGTATATCCAGGTTTATAGGTATCCTTGTTCTGTTTTGACTTCTTAATTAAATTACATAGTATTAAATTTGGGAGGCAGGACATGTATGATACTATTGAGGACCTCTCAGTTGCATGTATTTTCATCTCAGACAAACAGATAAAATGTGCTTAACAACTAAAACACTTACTTGATCACTTTCATGATCTCCAATGACAAGATCTGGAGCATAATTTCCATCTAGATCAGTCGAACCAGATAAACTCCAACCAAATGCTGCAAACTGACGTGGAGCATCTGTTACGTAGTCACTAGTAAAATCAGTACTACCACACACTGTTACTGGTGACTGTTTAGGCAAATCAGAAGGCCATATGCTCTATAATAAATTAAGTTTAAAACAAATATAAGTGTGTACATACATAACAGTATTTATGTAGCATGAATAATTATCATATCCTTGAAGATCTCTGATATGAAAGATAATTATGAATTGCACCACAATCATAAAACATATTGAAATGTAGTTATATTCGTGATGATATAACAGTGACTAATGAACAAATCACTATCAAATAGAGAGTTTATAGATCGTAAGTTCGACTGGACTACCTGATTCTCTCTTTGTCAATCAGTCGATGTGTTCACGTAGCTTGAAATACTACAAAACCAATGATTTATGAAGGAAAAAATGAAAAACTATAAGTGTAAATAAGTCCAGTAAGTTTTGAAAAAGCTTTAACATAAAGTCAACTTTGGTAATAAAATTTGGTTGTCATCTAATAATATACTTAAAAGAAGGTAAATAAAAGATCATATCTAAAAATTGCACATATAAGAAAATAGTCTATTCTAGATTATGGCAGACAAGTTGGCTGAAACAGAATTCAGTATAATTCAGTTAATCAATGTTAAATAAAGATGCTTACGCATAGATGAGCGACTATGAAATGTTTCACACGGTAAAATTTGCCGGCATATATACCGGTTAGTCAGTCATGTACAACGTGAAACTTGGCACATATTTACTGATCCAAGGTGCTACAACCCCTTATCATGGTGAGATGTATACCAGAGCAAACGTAGTGGTAGCTTTTGTGGTTGCAAATAAATGATTGAAAACAGAAAATATGATCTGTGAAGAAAGAATTGATTCCATGGAAGCAAATTCACGAATATTTTTAAGCTTGCGATATTAAGGGTACGCAGAGTTAATACACTTGTGCTATTTAGACCAGTTTTGTGTCATATCACATGCAGTCTCTAACCGCTGATCATGAAAACCGTGCAAACCCCAAGCATGTGGTCTGAATTTATCAAAACACTTAAAGGAACAGTCAACAACTTCATGAACTGCCACCACATTTTTAATTCGGTCACAATCAGCTTCTGAGGAACAGTAGGTAGTATAATGGTTAAATCATATGAATATTAGATCCTAGGTTTGAGCGACAATCTACCTATTCCAGTTTGAGTTGCTTTGTAGTATCTTAAAACTCTGAATATAAAACTAGTATTAATGGATGGATTACATCATACATAACTTATTTTTGCAGTATTTTCTATTATAATTCAATTTATATGATTAAATAAATACAATATATGTATTGATAATATTAGTGATAGAACAGAATAATCACTGTATGAAAATGAACATGACAAGAAGTTGTGAATATGATATTTTAAAACAATGATTGGATTCATTAAGATCTATGATGTAGAGCTGAGTTCAAACAGTCTATAAATGTCAAACCTTTAAATAAATAAGCAGAAGTATAATTAAAGAGGTAAATATTACTCGGATACTTCATACCGGTATGCAAGATTAAAATTTTAGTAACCGGCATAATCTTCCAATACATATACTTCAATCTAATATGTTGAGTATGAAGAAATTAATTATTATTTGGAATTAAGACAATAATTTCCATAAATTAAATATTCATATTAAAATTATTTGTTAATTAATTCACATTATGAAACTAAGTAGGCATTAGATATTCAAATATGAATTTCATTTTAGTAAAATCAACTTAACCTATTTTATTGTGTTAATGATTCATTCTAGTGAATTCACCGAGAGTATGACTAAGTTTTGCAGTGTACACTTTAGTTAACTGGATGATGCAATACTGTAGTTAAGCTAGGTATTAAAATGTATGGCTCATGTTATATAACTAACATAACATACATATGACCTCCTGGAGATTCTGTTCTATATAATTATTATTATTTGGTCTACTACAGAAGGAAAATTTGGTTAATTGTTTTTTATATTTGTCACAGATTTATATGACTTGTGTACCTGTGATAAATAGGGAGAACCCGACAGTTTTTTCGCCATAGACTGGGACTGCACAACAGTAAGCATTAACAACCCCACTAGGGATAAAAAAGCCACGACCCTTACGTATTGCAAGAAAAGCCTACACATCAGTCCTGATAGGTCGACACCTAGTAATAGTATTCCCATGTCAATCAATTTCATCACGTTTGAACAATGATGAAATTCGCTGAATGCTGTAATTTCTTAAGATCTGATCATACCATTAATACAATATTTTGTTTATTCTCCAATTGTTAGTAGATTGTTAGTTGAAATGGGTGGTAATCAACAAATCTTCAACTAAACATTCATACTTACATTTTACAGTAGATTTTCTTATTCAGAAGCCTATGTATTAAGTCTGTATATGTAAGTACAACTGACCATTATCTACTATAAATAAACCTTGAACTAGTTAATTATACCTCTTTAGCCTTTAATAAGTATCAAAAGATGATGGATGTGAGTAAAAGCTTTACTTCGGGAAGTATATTCATGTATTCAGAAAATCATTCATATTTGTAGTTTATTTACAAAAAAAATTACTCAACAGAATGATATACCACCACGAATAGCATAAAATTGTCTAATCACCATATGACATCAACATTTCAAATATTTCTAATGAATCCCTATTGAGGGAGGATAGGTTTCATAGGCTTTTCCAGCTAAATTTCTGTAGGTTTCCATCAATATAATATAATAAAAATTCTGATTATATGATTTAGAAAAACGTATATATTTAAAAAGTCCTGTTTTCCTACGTGTCATTATCTAAGACCTATTTTACCAGTCAATTGTATGGTGAAGTAGTAGAACCTAATACAAAAATCTTTTATATCATAAGTTTCTATAATTCACACCAAAGCAAAGTAAAAGCAAAATTAACAAGAAATCTAACAAGATAGTCGAAATAGTGGTAGCAAAATTAGTAATATGTAAAAAAAAAATAGTAATGTTTATAACAATTACAATCAAAACACATTTAAAAAAAACTATTCAACAACTATAATTACTTGAAATGGTTTCGTATTCAGTACAGAATCTTTCTTCCCTAAATAAATGAAAACAGCGCCTTTATCAGTTTCGCCATTCGGATCAGTACAATAAGGACAACTAACAGCTAAATCTTCTGTTCCATCACCATCAACATCACCGATATTTGTCAAAGCATGACCAAATCGACCTTTAGGAAATTGCGGTCCATCTAAAATAATTGGATCTTGAGCGAAATAATCTGGAATTTCAGGTCTTTGTTTCGATTCACTAAGTAAACTGGATGAGTTTAAATGATTTCCATAGAAAACATAAACTCTTCCGATATCTGGTAGGAGATTTGACCATTGAGTACCTTCATTTTGATTGTAATGTTTTGAACTAGTTGAGTCGACTAAGGTTTCTTGGCTTTGATGTCGAGTAAAATAAGGTGCACCAACAATAATATCAACTAGACCATTTCCATCAAGATCTGCAACGGCGAGACTAAAAGCGCAAAAAATTAAAAACAAAATTTACTAAATTTTAGTATACTCATAACAAGTTGGTCGATTGTTGAGCAGTAACTAATGTTAAATGTACTTAGTCCTTAGTGCTGATTCGGTTTTATTGATCAAGTAATGTGTCAGCTAATCCAATTGATTCAACATCTAATGTATTAAGTTTTATATAAACTGATTGATAGTAGTCTACAGAAAACTCCAACCCTACTTTTAGTATTCGTTGACTCTTTGAATCCAGAAGTATCTGCAATTTTAAAGTGTTTGATGCACTTATGTTATCCTAACCCGTATTACCTATTTTAACAATCCGAGACGTTACCACTGTGAGATTCGGTCTGTAACTTATCACTTGTAGAATTATATAATGAATGTAGCGTTATAAACTACAGTGGTTGATTTTGAAAGGTTTTCATCTTGAAATTTTCTGAAGGTTAATAATTTAAGATATAAGATATAACATTTGTATGACATTTATAAAGTATTTAGCTGATTAAGCGAATAGCTTTATGATTACATTTCAGGACTCTTCATTAGTACTCACCTACATCCCTTACAGGAACCCGACTAGGTTACAGTTAGTTTTGCGATCATTAATATTAATTCAATTGATTCATATATTGTTAGTTCCGTTGTTTTTGGCCTTCAAACCACCTAACTTACCACATAATAAATGTTTCACACTCCGTAAACAGAGTATATTACAATAACCAGTGTATCAGTTAGCATATTTTGAATATCAGTGTAATAATCTTTGAAATGAATGCGAATAGTAATTTCAAACTAATTGGATAGAACTATAAATTTTCTTGGTCCAACAACACCCAGACAATAAAATAGGAATGTTCTTTGTGAGATGGATATAAAGTATGAATTAAAGTGATAATTAATATAAAAACAAAGTACTGACCAGTTGACGATAGATGCTATTACTTAGTATAATTAACTAATTAGTCTGAATTCACATCAAAAATTAAAGGTATAGGTGAATGCATGAGAGATGCGTATGTATACAAGAGAGATAATTTAGCCTCACAAATTGCATTTTATTAAGGGATATTTTAATAAGACCATTTAATTGTAAGTTAATAGAGAAGATAATAGATTTTATGAATAAAGAATTAAATGAATTAATATCTCTGTTTCAGTCTTTAATAAAAGCTTTTTTCTTAATTAATCCATCCAGAGCCCGAAATTTCTACTGCTTGAGGTAAATACCACATATTTGTAAACGATACACCAATCAAACTAAGGGTTAAAACTGTCTATGATAAATATCATTCAATGTTTCACTAGTAATTCACGATTGTGACAATCTGGAAGGAGGATGTAATCTCCTTTATTATGCAGCATCACTGAAACTTCAGAGCAAAGTTTATCCATGAATAGGATTCTTAAGAAGCTCCCACCTTTAGTTTGATGTTGAAAAGTGACGAATCTTGTCAAGTACTCGACTGTCAAAATAACATTTCATTTATCATTTGAACTCAGAACATGAAGTAGAGTAGGTTGACTGATACATAATAGAAAGAAAAAAATGTTAAATAGACAATATTTACTAATTCATATTTCAGACTGTTAAATCTATATAGATTTTGGGTATCAAATAGTCTCTGTAATAGCAATAAGGAAGTACTTGTTTCAACGATTGGAGTGCAGAATGTCCGAATTTGTAGTAATTAAAATGATTATTAATAAAATAAAGAAGTAAAGGTAAATGAATAAAGTCGGAAAAATTATCATGAATTGATTGAAGTCAGCAATGTAAACAACTCGATTTCAGCTAGTAGTCTAAAGATGGAGTGTTCTACAGGAATTTGAAATTCCCGAGTTCGGTTGACGGGTAGGACCGCGCCTGGTAAAGTGTACCCACTTAAAACAAAAGCTCTTCGAACTCCAGATGGTTGACTAGTCTAAATTCCTTCTATCTATTTAAAACTTACTCGAACAAAGATGATAAGCTATTTAGTCTCAGTATCAATCAATTCGTTTTAGCATGTACATGATTCATTAGAGAAAAATGTCAAAATATTTAAACTCGTTTACATAAATATTAGTAAACCTGCATAATGGGTAGTAGTGAAATCAAGAGAGCTCACTCCACGTTATTTAGAATTTGTCAGCAGAATGTCGATGATCAAATTAGATGTCAACCCCATACTTATCATTTTAAATGTCAACTGTCAAAGAATAAAATAATCTTAGAAGCCATCTGTGTTGCACAATAATTTCGCATGCACACTTTACTGGACGAGTTAAGACATTTAGATTACAATTAGACTACAGTTGTTTGGTCAATAAGTACTTGAAATCGTTTAGTTGTAGGAGAAATCGTATTGCAGTAAATAATGAAAAAAACAATAGAAAACAGAAATATATCACTGACTTTCTGATTTCCATCACAAGTGTAAATCATTATAATTGTTTATTTCTATGCCATTAGCTTATTGGTAAAATCGTTACCACTTTTAACAATATCAATGAAAGAAATATTGTAGTCAGAAGAACTTAACAATCGATTAGTCAATTTCCAAAGATTTGGAATGCTATCAATAAAACAATTCTTTAACAAAATTCGATTTATATTAAGCTCGTAGTAAACCGAAGTATCATGTTAAGCACAAGCGACACAAAAGTGTTTCATTTGAGTACGTGAGTGTGGGAGGCGTTTCCACTTAGCCGATGTCAGTTTATGAATGATAATAACTAAAAAAAGAGCAGTTTACACTAAGTTTTTAAACACACGGTGAAAAATCCGATTAAAACACTTAATAAAAACAATAACTGGGCTAAGTTCGTTTTCATTCAGTCTCTCCTCAAGGCTCTATACATTCTACAACTGTCCCTTGATTTCGATAAGAACAAAAGAGAAACTGTCTGGACTCATCATCTCTATGTACATTTATTAATTCGGCGTTAAGCAAATCCAAATTTTAACCCCACTTTATTAAGGCTTGTCAGTGGCAAACGTAGAGCGAGTGGATGTGCAAACTTCTGAATACACAGATTAGGTTTGCGAATGAGGATGACAATAGATTCCACCGTATGCAGAAGATAGATTTGCAAGCCATGTGGAATATTAGACGGAATTTAATAAATAATTTTAAAAGGTTTATTTAGTTCGATTCGATGTCCCATGTCAATCAAGTGGGTAAAAATAAATCCTTTATTCTACCTAACTTGTCCTTTGTCTAGCCACGACGGATGATGCTTTGCGACATGACGATGTGGCTATCAGGTTGTACGCCCTATATAACCGCCTTTCAAAGTCTAGTTTACTGCTTTCGTTACAGATTGATATTGGTTGAATACCACTGGAAAACGTGGAGCAATGGACAGCTATTTCATCATGGTATGAGGCTTCCCAGCAATGCACATCCTTGATTCCATCATGGGGTTGAACCCAGAACCTTCAGATCTTACAGCGAATGTTTAACCACCTGCACCACTGGGTCAGCATGCAGTTATATAATTCACATTTTCATCAGTTTGTGATTTATCGCGATGATCAGTCAGTGCTATTAATGATAACTGTCCTATTCCCAACATCTCCGAACTCCACTAGCAACGACTTATTTCAAGAACTACAAGGACATTCTAAAGTCAGTCACTAGTGAGCTGGTGCTGGGACGAAGCAGATTCCCAGTGCCCTTCTGGCTTTTAGTGGTACCAGACCAGCATCGGCCTATGACGAATGTAACCACTTACACTTAATATCTTCTTCCACAAACCTTTTCAATTAATTATCAATTATAATATTTCTGTTTTATATTAATTAAGAAGTTAATTGAAAAAAATAAAACAAAACACTGAATATTCTTTTACTTTGCTTACCTATATCCAAAATAGCTCCCTACATGGCTCCATTTATCTTTCAAATATGTTATCTGTTTTGTAAAGTAGAAATAATTTCGTAATTTAATTATTTGGAAAACAATAAACTGATTACGATAACAATTCATTCAGTGACCGAGTGCTGTAGATTAGGGTGCAATTTTCATCAAATATTTTACTTTAAGTCCTATCTTTTACTATAACCATGTTTTCATCTGTGATGTCGGGGTGAGATTTTCTTTACGTTAGTTAGACGTAAAAATACAACTGACTGGACGATTTAATTCAATAATTTGTGTTACCTGAAATTCATCAGCATATAGTATTTAAAAACTTGAGAAAATTGTTAATCCTTTTGAGATTCTAACACACCACCAATTGTAGTAGTCAGAACAGTGCTTTCTGATTAATAAACTTTACACACAATGATCTCACACGATTTGTATTTGATTTTCATATTGACGTGCTTTATGAAGCAGTCCTATCTGTGGTTTTTAAATAACAAGTCACCTACATCTTCTAGTTACATTAATCTTTCTTATTGAGATCTTTAGAAAACGCCATGATATGATATTTGAACTTCGTTCAGTTAATACTTTATTTCTATCTCTAACTTCTTGATTGACTGATTTCTTAAAGATCTAATAACATAAAACTATTTATTTTAAGTCGATTTTCTAGTTGCAATTGTTGTCATTTTGACAATTTTTACGTTTAGTCTGACGCGCATTAATCAAAATATTTTTTTCTTTTTCCGTATCAAATCATGTGATCTGTTATCGACGAGAACATATAGACTTATTAGTTAAATAACCTGTGCTGTTATCCTAACAATTTTTTATTTGTTTTTTATGTTGGCCAAAGCAAACAATATTCTATAGTAGGTCATCATTTAACGAATTCGGAATAATATTCTCAAGGTCACTATTATTTATTATCAGTGGCAGTGTTTTACGTATTAAGCTGAATTCAATAGGTCAGTTCGATATGCAAATCTAACTTTCAAGTGTCGGAAGTCAAACCGTTGAATATTAGAAGTGTGTAAAAATTTATCCTGAATCTAGTTATCATTATTGACTGACCGTTGAAGGCCAAGAAAAGCCGAATAGCCGTTTCATAGTATTTTTGAAACGTCTTTGCTGCACCACATCTTCGAGACCGACGGATGTCGGTCCGGACTTGTTGCTTTAAAGGCTCAGTTAGAATCCAAAGTTTTGAATTTTGTTATATAGTGAGAATATAGTTCATTGCCGTCAATGTCAATCAAATACTTGAATAGACTAGTTGAAGAAAACTACCCAGATTTTGTTTTAAAAGAATAACACGTTCCTTCATCATATTGTGATTTTTGAACATGTAACGAATGCATCAATAAAATATATGTAATTTAATGCATAATAATACTCCCATTTTATTACAACCGAAATGTCTAGTAAAAATGTCTTCAACTTCCAATTAGTCGTTACTAAACAATAATGTCTGGTAGGATATTTTCTTCGTTGGTGAGATAAAATGAAGTATCACTCTATGCAAGTGACAGAAATTGCTGTGACTATTGAAGACTTAATAATTAAAACATTTTTTCGGTCCATTTGGATAGTCATATATATATTACTTTAGACATAAATAAGTGATAACTTGGGAAAATATGCTAAGAATACTGAATACTTACTCCTCCTAAATCCATAGCTTGATTTAATATCATAACGATCCCACGATAGTCATTATCTATCCACATTGGACTTGATGCAATGATATTAATATTTGATTGGATGTATTGTTGATCATCTGATTGTGGTTGCTTCTGTTGTCCAATTCGTTTATTATTATTATTATTTAATTTAGCCAAAGCAATAGCATACCCTAAACCAAAGCCTTTATGTTTTAAATCATGAGATGAACTTTTCAATCGAATTCCATTGATTAGTTCACGGCCACGATAACGACCAAGAAAGAGATTTCCTTCAGTTAAGTAACTTCCGGGCATTCCTAGTGCAACCAATGCCTCACCTGATTGGTTACCTATTTGATAGGGAATATATTTTGAAACAAATTAATAAATATTTAATTTATGATATGGTATAAATATTTTGGATACGGTTGTTCACAGCATGCCCAATGGTCGCAGTATTGTACTATTCACTTTAAGATATATTCCTTTCACTCAATGGGTTCTGAGTATTAAAAATGGAAATTTCTTTAAAGATATTAAAAGCGACTGGAGTTATCCTCAGCTAACTTCTGTGAATATGACGGTTGGAAAACAGGCTTTAAAAATTAGAGACTGTAATAAAGTCCTAGTCAATGTTACATTTTAATACTCTACACATAATCACTAGACAAAGGGGAAAAATAACCGAATGTGTTGGGTACAATATATTTTTATCAACACTATAAACACTTTGAATAGTCTCAGCTAATACTTTTCCTGGGAATAGATGATTTGTGAAGAACGTGTTAGTTACCGTTCACTTTCATCACTCATGCAGATCATGGAAGAAACCTGTTTTATGAACTGAGCTGCACTGAACAGTTTATACTCATGACCGTCAGATTTTGTGGTCTATTTACGTTTGCTTGTAATTCTAACTTGTGATAGTTCATAAACAAATTTTTTGAAACTTTTTAAATATTAAATAAGATTTATGTGTATTACCAGTAAGAGTTCATAGGTAAGAAGTCTAAGGTTATCATATATACCTAAGTACTTATATTTTATCTTTTCTCTTAGTCTAAAAATATTAATTCGTCAGTAACATCCGGTTCCTATGTATTTACACTGAAATCAAAATGTTTTAATGAATAAAAAAATTGACTTAAATAAAATGCTTCTCAGGTGTTCACTCCCTGACTGAACGTGTAATTCCGAGTAATACAGTTCAGGGTAAATTAAGACACAGTACATCTAACTGAATTAATCAATTGAGAACTAGATTAAAAACAGCTACATGAGTCTTCGAACTAGTTATTCATCTTTCGAACTTTGTTCGGTATATCAAGCAAACGAATATGAATAGATTTGACTGTATTCACAACTTATCAGACCGGAGTAGATCAAACTCGATACTTGCTGCAGAGTATTTATCAATAACTCGTATAATTCAGCCAAAATTCTATTAAACAACTATAAGAGACTAACATTATTCCTAAGACATTTAGGTGATGTAGTAGTGATGATGTAGTTATCATTAAGGCATTCAGGCATATATTCCCTAAAATCTTTAAGAATATTTATCCTTTTTAATTAACTTAATAATGTCAAAAACGTTTATTCCTCGCCGTATGCATCATAATCGGTATCAAACGACGATTGGATTACAGGGATTTTTTTCATATTATTATTTTTAAGAGGAATTTATGTATGGGCTTCTATCTGTCGTTAATGTGATAAAACAATCATGTATTTCTTTTTGACTATTTTATCAAACTAAATGAAGTAATTTACCTAGATGGTTTAATTAGATTTGCATATTTTAAAAATAGGTTATGTTACAAAATAGCATCCAACACAAAACGATTGTAAATTAAGTATCAGTTAACATTTTTATCATACCTCAAAATACTTCAAAAAAAATATCCATGATAGTCTGATCTCGTAGTGAGCAGAATTCTTTTAGGTAAGTGATTGAGAATTCGGTGACTAACACCTTAATTTTAAAAAATTTAGTTATGTATCGTGAACTACATTTACTGTCGTCAGTAATTAAGCGTCCTACTTCCCACAACCTCAAGTAAGCCTTCTGAACCACCAGACTCAATTATGATACCAATCAACAAACTTAAAATTCATGAAACCAAATACATAAACAAAAGATAATATGAATAAAACGCTCACCAGCTTGCACATCTGCACTAAATCCAGCAAGACATGCACCTTCTTCTTGACTATGGCACGGGTCCACTGAGACATACTGCATTGATGTTCCAGTATATAAAGCACAATTTCCGATCCCAAGTGAACTTTTTGATTTTATTGATGATTTATAACGGTCACCAGAATTACTTACTAAATCATTAGGCATTTCGCTCATCAAATCTGAATTAAATAGATAACGAAAATCACAACCAAGTTGTATTCCGTCGACAGCATTGTTTGCTGCTGCTACAGTACCACCTAGCCAATGAGATACTAAAATATAAAAAAAATTTAATGTCGATAATGAAGTTGAATAACAGCAGTAATAAAATTAAAAAAAACTCGATTTAGGCACTTTAAAACTTCAGAAAAGAATAAACAAAGAAGGCTGCAGTTATTAATAAACATCATGTATTATCAATTACTTTCCACTGATTTCGTGTTGAAGTTAAATCGTACAAACAGTAGCCTTAGTGCTGTAGATAAGTCTTGTCACTTACAGATATCAGTTAAGGAGTGATATTGACTGTAATCATAGAAGAACCACTAAAGACGAGAAACCACTTTGATGTTTATTTATATTGACTACCTCAATATATAGTCTACTATAGTGTTGTTAGGTAGCAGCAGGCAGTCAACAGGAAACCCTGAACATAATTTTCGTGCAACTTAACACTCGTCAATAAGGCTTACCTGTAATTTTGAGGGAGATGAACTAATGCTAAGTATGGGATTTGTGTAATCATGGTCCACACCAGGTCAAGTTACTCAAATTAATAATTGCACATCAACTTGATTGATAGAATTTTATTTGCACCAAGTGATATCAGTTAGTACCAAATCATCGATCAAGGTATGTATCTCAGCCCCATAGGAATCTCGAATACAATAGGAAAATTTCAGCAATAAATTTTCATATTGTAAAGCTGGTTAATACAGGTTTAAAACACACAGGTGTTGGTTTCCTCAAGATTGCAAGTACACCTTGCTGACGACTGTCAACTAACACGAAGGGTCTATGGTTTCCTATCAAGTACATCAACCCACTAAATTTCCGAAATTAGTTTTAATGTTTTTAATAACGTGTGTTTTACTTATATAAAAAAATCATAAAATATTTAACAGCGGTAAATATATATTTTTTCTTACTAGGCAGGACATAGCAATACCAAAATGAATTAAATTCAGAACCATTATGCATTATTACTCAATTGCATTTAGAATGGTACTAATTACAATTGAAATCATAGTTAAAATGTTATGTTACCTATTTGATTTTTTTGAAAATTTGTTGTAATAACACAAAATCAAAATTATAAAACAATTTTTTTCATAATTGACGTTTCATGTTCAAACTTAGTTCCAAACAACACTATTCCTTTAAAGCCTATAGTAATGAGTCACTTATGGAAGCAATCGTCTAATTATAAAATAAGTAGTATTTGATAATTTATTAAAAAGTTGTTTTTTGAAAGTTTTGTCCACAGGCAATGTAAAAGAACATACGTCATGTGATTAGTTTCTATCATCACGTAAATAATAATTTACATCTGTCTACACTAAATACTGGACATATTTTTTTAATTGTATAATGAGAATGATTTGGCGCGCATCTACATGCTGATTATTTGAAATTGTACAAAACAACAATCACCAGTAAAACAATAAAATCATGCTTCAAAGTTTATAGTAACACTTTACATAAGTGAAGCAAAATCAAACAATACGATTTAAATTAAAATTAATTATTTTATAAAGTATACATGTATATTCAAGAGTGAATCATCCTGTTGTTCAATTTACTGTTGTACAATGCACATTGAACAAAATTGTCATGTTTACTAATGAAAAGAAAAAGAAAGGCATAAGATCATATAGTGGAAACAGAGAAGATGTACAGAACGATCATCTTTGTGTTAAGACGAAATATTTGAATGACTTAATAAGTTAATTTACAATCCATCTAATCAATTCAGATATTTATGTTTTTTTAGAAAAGTGGTTATTAAACTTTACTTGGTGTTAATTTACTCCTATAATTGAAAAAAAATGAGTGAACTGAAGTTGTTTTCAATGTTGTCAAAGTTCACTAAATGTGATTTGCTTAGCATTTCTGACTGTTTTCTTATCCATTTATTAAATGAGTGCTGTGCATAAGTGTGTAGTTTATATGAAAGATTTTATTTGAAGTCATAACTCAAGCACTACTTGTATGTTGGACTGTCCTATATTAATAAATTCATAGTGAATAAATGTATGCAATCCCGCTCCTGAAATAAAGTTTTTTGATGCAAATTACACTTTGATATACAACATTCATTCACTAAACAGGTAAAATAGTTCAAAATGACAGCTACAATAAATGTTTTGATTGTTTTCTACACACTTTCATGCTTTAAAACTAGCACCCTAACCAATATCCTCGACATTTGAAGACCGACACAGATTAATAAACCGATTCGTTATTAATATTATTCGCCAGAATACTATTAACATACTTATATCATTGTTTAGATCAGTAGAAAAATTTTTACTTTGGAGTAAAATGTATTTATCAAATGAATGAATGAAAGAAGTTATGCAATGAGACCGAAAGTATTCAAATTTTAAATCATTGGAATAGTGTGGTCTTCGAAAACTATAAAATCACTAACCCTAATTTTTCCAAGAAAATTTGATAATTGATTATTTTGTTCTGATCTGGAGTGCACACTGCTGAGGAATTCCACACTAGAACGAAACAGCTGTCCAGTGCTCCCTGGTTTTCAATGGTACTCTGCCAACATCAACCTGTGACATATTCAAGCAATTAAAACATCATTCACCCCAAAAATAACCATCTCAACTGAACCATAAATAATTACTCATTGTATCCATTTAGTCTACCGATTAATTTGTTCAAGTTGCTTGGGCGTGAAGAAATTTTGCATGAAAATATCTCCTTTGATAATTGTTAGTAATCGCCGGATAAATACAAATGAGTAGGCTGTTCTCCTATGCTTCAATGCACAGACACATATATAACACGTGTTTATTAAATAATTGCCTCGGGTTTTTATTGTTAGTGTTGCTTCTAATTAGACCTCTGTCAAGCTCTACTCTTAAATACAGTACTATTTACATACATACAGAAAAATGGATTAGATAAAAATAATCATAAGTGAAAAGTTCAAACTGCTAGTAATATGACAAGTGGTGAACACTCAACCATCAAACTGTTGGGTCGGTATTAGATGGTTGTTGTTTCCGAAAACAGCCATTTCTCAATATATTGTGCTATTTTACACTGCCATTAGTGGTTAACCTACAAACACTTGAGGTAACTAAACTTTCTTGGTTACGCATTCTCTCCACAGCTCCCAAACTACTTTCTGAAATTAGTCACCAACGACTTCATGTTAATTGTAATTTGGTGACGTTAAGAATGCTGAATTTGGATCTGATATTATAAAAGGACTAGGGTTAGATAACCACCACGTTTATTATATAGTAATAGGGTTCGCATAAGACATATTACTCTGCCTCTTGTAATATCTTAAGACAATTACCTATTCCTAATCAACTATTAGTCTAAGCGAATTTTCAACAGATTATCAACTATTGTAGATTAGTTGTAAAAATATTTTACACATATCTTGCAACTTCATAGTATAAACATGTCATCAATTTTTTATTAAATACTATCGTCAAATGTAATTGAATTTCTCACCCATTTACAAATACAAGTCATTTGTAAAGCGAATTGAATTGCATGTAAATATCAACATCTTTTAGGTAAATTATAATGTTTAGAGGAGTGGAACGATTTATACACAAAAAATAACATCTACCTTGAAATACTGTCGAATTATATCAACTGTTTACTGACTACAATTTCGAGGTAAATAGCTTCATTCATTACTGTATTTCAAGTATAACTGCTTTTGATTACCTGTTTACTAGTCTATCTTATATATTATGAAACTACAGTTTAATTCATTGAATATATTTGTTCAGTCATTTACAGAAAGTATTTATATAGGTACTAACTGTTAGACAGTAAGAATACTGAATACGATTATCATTAAATTATCAATTATAGTCCTTTTTAGTTAAAACAAACTTATCACGGAGCCTATAAACATTTGATATCATCTGCTTTGCAACAAACAGTAACTTGAATGTGGAAAAAGGCTAACTACCAACTTGTATAAACATACGTGCATAGTTAAGTGGATATATTACATCATACACATATTGGTCACAGAAGTACACTTTCAATAAATCTGATTTTTTTTTCCATTTAACAACCATGCACCCAATACGTTGGAGAAAAATGCATATAAACAAAATGACTTTTATAGATGCAATTAAGAATAATAATAAGAATAATGGAAGTAGGTATTTATGTCCTAATGTCTGACTGTCAGTAAACTAAGGATTAACTATCTTCGAGGAGCTCCAAAAATGTTAGACAGTTATCTCTATGTACAAATCCATAATGTCCAAACTTTCAATGGATTTCCTATTTTATATAATACATTCCCACACATACATACATACATAAAAAGGAAGTCAATCGATTAAAACGATAAAAAAGGTAGAAGACCTTAACGTTAGTAGCATAAACAAATCTGTATACTTTTATCTTAAACATCTAAAGAACAATTTCTGAATAATATAATGTCTAGCATTAAGGGGATGATGTACATGTTCATTGGGATTATTGATTTCTAACATGGAAATAATGTTTCATGTACGTTTTATTAGTTGTAAAGAAAAGGAAGAAATAACACAATTTGCATTTTAAAATCAATACAACATTTATTCTTATTTCAGTAATACATTTTGAAGTGTTATATAGGACTGCTTATTCTATTGTTATGGAATTGTCAAAAACAATAATTCTGAGATATGATATGATAAATCATTTGACAAAGCCGTACACTTTCACCATTCATGCAACATATCAGCTGTGTTTATAATTATTACGATAATTTACTTGCCACCAATTAGTGGGTAGTGATGTCATATTCAAATATAAAACTACATATATTATTATCGAGCCATAATGGGGAGCTAATTAAAAGGAAATTTCCTCACTTCATTTGTGTTCTTAATAACTTAGCGGGAGTAGTTAGTGACTACTTTTACATTGAAAACAGAAAATTGATAGTAATAGATTTGAGCAAAAACTCCTGTCTTTGTCAAAACGAAGATCTTTGAAAGAAGGATATTCTTTAGGACAAATTCTCATTTAGTCCCCCACCAATTATGGGTTCAAAATTATTGATTAAAAATATCTTTGGATGAACACTGGATGGTGATAGAGGCTAATATCTTATGCATTATGTTGGTCAAACTGTTTTCCTTGTGGTTATCATGAGAGTTTTATTCTCCTTTCTTATAAACTGAGTTGGTCAACAATCGATACCACTCAGATGGAATTACACTCAGTTCCAAGACTTTAACTAATGTATCAATGAATCTACCTACTAAGTGTTACTCACTAACCTTAAAGATATCTGAAGTCAACCTATAAGATCCTTCTGCTTTACCTAGCTTCAAATTAATTATAGTTTTACCAACCTTACTAAGAGTTGGGATATGTATTAATTTTTCACTTAAGTAGTTTAGAGATAAGCGGAGAGCAGCCAAAGGCCAGCTGAACTGTCTCGAAAAATGTTTCGCCCCTTTGTCAGATTTTCTAGACTGAGAATTAATCATAGACCCATCCTGTTTTGAAAAATGTCTCACTAACAGCCGATTTCGCAATATCTAGGTCTTTGATGAGTCAAAATAGCTGTCTGGTATTGCCTACTGCTGCTGCCGCCTCCACCACTTTTGCTTTTGTTGCCCAATACTGTATACAGTCCTTCCGCAAACTCCGTTAGTCTACATTTTAGTTGCTGACGCTCTTCATTGTTCGTAGTGTCTGCTGAAATGAGTCCGAGCCTCTATCAGTTCATTAGAAGTTTCAAAGATCCATTGGTCTTTCACAACCTTTTGGATTTTAGTTGGATGCAAATATCGCTGTTGCATTACCAGCTGCTTTAAAATGGCTCCAAACCTCTTCGAGAGGAATCCGCTAAATTTCCTATCGATACATTTTTTGTCTTAACAGTCTCGAATTGAAATCTAAGGGGTTTTCTCGTTATAACCTTTCTGAGTCTAGTAAAACGCATGGAAATACTCGCTCTCACTAGGGCGTGGTTAGAATCCAAACACGTTCAACAGAATGAGCGGCAGTTCTCTACAAAGCCTCTAAAATGATAGATGATGTTGGTGTGGTTTATTTATGTCCACTGAAGTGTTAGTGTTGGAGATTACCGGGTTAAATAATGTCTCTCCTTATACTTAAAATTTGTGCTCGCTAAAAATATGCGGTAGTCTGAGCATATTTGCATCAAACGGTCTCTACTGTCCGTTTGTTGGGCTAAGATGACGAGTGAGCCACTTAAGTGATTTTTAGCCTACATTGGTTTACTGACTTGAACATTAAAATCCCCCCTTATATAATGTCTGGGGGGCGTTTATCACTTTCCGCTGCCCACACAGTGGAAAGGTTCATTCTCTTGGTGACAAGTGAAAGAAAAAGTGGAATAGAAGAGGGTCTAACTACCCAAGAGTGTAACCGCAGCGCCCGGAAAACAACTGTATGAGGCTAAGCATATACGACCCTTTATATGTGGTTTTCGGTGAACTGTTTTGATGCTTGGAAAAGCCTTTTTCCTGGAAACGGAAATCCGTGGATTAAGGTGAGGTGTCCATTTTTAGGACCAATCTTTTCTGGCCCCACTCTTCCTTTGTAGAATGGCAGTATCACTTTCAGGCTGGTTGCCAAGAGAAGAGACACCTTACTACCGTCACACCTCTACACAGCCCGACTTTGCCCCTGAACCATAGGTTTTTTGCCTTTTAATCTTACTCTTCCTCAGCCAACTTGCTTGGCGTGGTAGGACATCAAGGAACGATCGTTTCCTCCCATAGAGCCCGGTTCATTTGTCACGATATGCAAGCCCAAACACTATGTCAAGGTAGCAGAAAGGTTGGAGAATATACTGAGGGGGATGGGATGAGAGATCTATGCGTAGCCTATGGAACTTCCTTTTCTCTACATGTATAAAGTTATCAGTGGTTTGAATGATGAAAAAATTAGAAACTGCGTTGGACTTGTTAACATTTGATTAGTTTACTAAAAATTTACCCCGACTACATGACAATTTATTCTTGGCTACATTTTTAAAAATCCAATACAAAAATAAACTCAGCCTGTAGCCCTCCTAGGGTTACTGCCGGTCCCAAGCCCGGGTAAAGGAGGAGGGTTGGGCATGCTGCTAGCACCCCCCATCCTGTAAAACCAAAACTTGCTAAAAATTGCAAACCAGATTAAACAAGATAAACCATTTAAACTCTGCTCTGGGAGTAGAAAGATATATAACGCCTTATGATAAAAGCCGAAATTCTTCGGAAGTCATGAAGCCGATGCCCCCCTTCTAACAACCAGAGCAAATATTTTTATAGGTACATGGAATGTTCGAACAATGTGGGAGAGCGGGAAGACAAATCAAATGGCTGCAGGGTTGAAGAGATACAACTTGACAATACTCGGAATCAGCGAAACTCATTGGACTCATGCTGGACAGAAAACATTTTCTTCGGGAGAGACGCTACTATGCTCCGGCCACGAAGAGGAAAATGCTCCTCACACCCAAGGAGTTGCTCTGATACTGTCCAAAAAAACACGTAATGCACTTGTGGGATGAGAACCACATGGACCTAGGATCATCAAAGCATCTTTCAAAACAATGAAGAAAGGGATTACAATGAATATTATCCAATGCTATGCATCAACCAACGACGGCAACGACGAAGACAAAGATCAGTTTTATGATAGGCTGCAATCAATTATAGCAAAGTGCCGAGGAAAGGATCTGGCAATCCTGATGGGGGACCTAAACGCCAAAGTCGGAATGGACAACACTGGATATGAAGAAGTCATGGGACGACAGGAACTGGGAGAAAGAAATGACAATGGTGAAAGATTTACAAACCTATGGGCCTTCAACAAATTGATTATAGATAGTACAATATTCGCCCACAAACGCATACACAAGGCTACATGGGTCTCACCGGATCATACTACTGAGAATCAAATCAATCATATATGTATCAATAAAAAATTTAGAAGATCAATGGAAGATGTAAGAACCAGGAGAGGAGCTGACATAGCTTCAGACCACCACCTGGTGGTTTCTAAAATGAAACTGAAGCTAATGAAGCAGTGGACAACTGGAGTGGCAGCAGTACAACGGTTCAATACAGGCTTTCTCCGAGACACTGACAAACTCAACGAATTCAAAATATCTCTCAACAACAGGTTCCAAGCCTTACAAGATCTGCCGAAAGAAGAAGAAACCACTATGGAGGATAACTGGAAAGAAATCAAAGAAGCACTAACGTCAACGTGTCAGGAGGTTCTGGGCCGCAAGAAGCACCATTATAAGGAATGGATCTCCGATGAGACATTGAGCAAAATTCAACAAAGGAGGAACAAGAAGATAGAGATCAACAACAGCCGAACAAGCGCAGAGAAAATAAAAGCTCAAGCTGAATACTCAGAAGCAAATAAGCAGGTAAAGAAGAGCATTGGAGCCGACAAACGGAAATACATCGAAGGCCTTGCAACGACAGCGGAGAAGGCTGCAAGAGAAGGAAATATGAAACAGCTATATGACACAACGAAGAAACTGACAGATAAACATGGTAAACCAGAGCGACCGGTCAAGAACGAAGAAGGCAAGACACTCACTGAGATTCAAGAACAAAAGAATAGGTGGGTAGAACACTTTGAGGAACTCTTGAATAGGCCAGCTCCACTGAAGCCATTGGACATCGAAGCAGCATCTACAGATCTTCCGATAGATGTCACTCCACCAACGATGGAAGAAATCAAGATGGCCATCAGACAAATCAAAAGTGGAAAAGCAGCAGGACCTGACAATATACCAGCTGAAGCACTCAAGTCGGATATCGACCTAACAGCAAGGATACTCCACGTTTTATTCAAAAAGATCTGGGAGGAAGAACAAGTGCCGGCAGACTGGAAAGAAGGACATCTTATCAAGATACCAAAGAAAGGAGATTTGAGCAAATGTGACAACTACAGAGAGATCACGCTACTGTCGACACCAGGGAAAGTTTTTAACAGAGTATTGTTGAACAGAATGAAAGATTCAGTGGAGGCTCAACTTCGAGATCAACAAGCTGGTTTTCGTAAGGATCGGTCGTGCACAGACCAAATCGCAACACTACGGATCATCGTTGAACAATCAATTGAATGGAACTCGCTACTGTATATCAACTTCATTGATTATGAGAAGGCGTTTGATAGTGTAGATAGGAGAACATTATGGAAGCTTCTTCGACACTACGGCGTACCAGAGAAACTCGTCAACATCATCCGGAACTGTTACAACGGAACACAGTGAAAAATCGTGCATGGAGGGCAACTGACAAATGCATTTTCAGTGAGGACTGGAGTCAGACAAGGTTGCCTGCTCTCACCTTCCCTTTTCCTCCTAGTGGTTGACTGGATCATGAAGACCTCCACATCTGAGAGAGTGTACGGGATTCAATGGACAAGTAGGATGCAACTCGAAGATTTGGACTTAGCAGATGATCTAGCTCTTTTAGCACATACACACCAACAAATGCAAGCGAAGACAACCAGTGTAGCAGCAACTTCGGCATCAGTAGGCTTGAACATACATAAGGGAAAGAGCAAGATTCTTAAATTCAACACAGGGAGCATCAACCCAATTCAACTTGATGGGAAAACTCTGGAAGAAGTAGGTACTTTCACATATCTGGGGAGCATCATCGATGAACAAGGAGGGTCCGATGCAGATGTAAAGACAAGGATTGCCAAAGCAAGGGCAGCATTCCTACAGTTGAAAAACATTTGGAACTCAAAACAAATATCAACTAACCTCAAAGTCAGACTCTTCAATTCGAACGTCAAGACAGTCCTGCTGTATGGAGCTGAAACTTGGGGAATTACTGCAAACATCATCAGACGGATACAAGTATTTATAAACAACTGCCTACGCAAGATACTGAATGTCCGTTGGCCGGAAATCATCTACAACAGCTTACTATGGGAGAGGACAAACCAACTTCCAGCCGAAGAGGAAATTAGGAAAAGACGTTTGAAATGGATAGGACATACATTACGCAAACCATCAGACTGCATCACGAGACAAGCATTAACATGGAATCCTGTTGGAAAATGGAAAAGAGGAAGGCCAAAGAACACACTGCGTCGAGAATTGGAAGCAGACATTAAAAGGATGAACAGCAACTGGAAACAACTGGAAAGGATTGCTCAGGACAGAGTTAAATGGAGAACCCTGGTGAGCGGCCTATGCTCCTCAGCGAGGAGTAACGGGCATAAGTAAGTAAGTAAGTAATACAAAAATAGCTAGTTAACCGATAAACGTGTTTACACTTAGTACATTCGCTTTATTAAAACCTCTTAGTTTAGAAATCAAACGAATTACTTTTATTATTATTATTATTATTATTATTATTATTATTATTGACGCTTAGTTGGCGGCACTCAAAATATAGTCAACTATCTTAAGTGTATTTTGGCAGCTGTTATTTGAGCTTAGTAATACAGACTTAATTCCTGTCAAGTAATTACTACTGCTAACGATCAAAAAAGAAATGCATAGTAAACTAAATTATGAAATGAAGTTGACTGTTTAGTTATCGTTCAATGTCTTTTCGATGGTAGTGATTACATATTCATTTTTGTGCCACCGTACTTAAACATAAACAGTGAGACATTGATCACAATTTTGGACGAAACCTAAAAAACTACACATGGACACTCATTTCAGACATCACTCCTAACAGTAAAGTTCATGTGATAGGTATAAAACAGGTACTACATGGCAATGGCAGCAAATTAAGTTAATCAGACTAAATCTAAATAAACTGAGAGTAACTATATAAACAGTTTTATCGTTACTATCACGGAATTAAGTTTATTATTTAGAGTCGCCACTATAGATGTAATACAGCAGTACGCCAGATGACATTTAACAGCTGTCTTATTTTAGCATGAAACGGTGTGCACGATCTAAACCTGCGTTTATTTTCTTTACTCTTATGACATTCACTGTTGACTATGCAATACGCACTATCAAATCCTATTTTTTATTTATATGCACAGGGACTTTTTCACCCTACATTCGGAAGTAAATTAGATAACGCTCTATTTCAATCTCATGTAAGTGTGCATTCGACGCATCTTTTGTACACGTTGTTTTTTTATATCAAAAGTAACTTATCATATACGCAATCGAGTTACATTTCATCATGTATTGGTAAAAAAATAAATATTGAATTGTTTATAACAAACGACAAACATAGTAACCACTGTTTACATTGAAGCTTTTGATAACTGAAAAGTGAATTAATTAAGTCTGACAATGATATTTTGTACCATTACAGTCTGTTTACTTGATGTTGTGTTTTCATTCTTTTCAAAATAACATTTCAGAAGAATCATTGTAATTTTAAAATAAGGTCGTTGTTTGTATCAGTTACGAATTGATCTCTGTCGAATACTATTACAAACCAATTAACGCTGGACAGCTGTTTCACCCTACGATGAAACTCCTCGACAATTTACACCCTTGACTCGTCGAGAAATGCAACCCAGAACTTTTGGGTCGCGTAGCAAACGCCTGACTATCAGTACAGTTTCCGATGAATCTAATAGTAGATTATATACTATACCACCTTGTTTCACAGCATTAGACGTTACTACTTGGCTACTCGAACTGCCACTGGACTTTTAGAAGACTGAGGAATTTACACTAACTGATATCTGAGTAGTAATCAATGTCTTATTGTGCATACAATTAATTACTATATCATATAGCATTACATTATTACGAGACAAAGTAAGTAGGAAAAGTTACTGTTCTATGCAAAATATTAACACCACATACACATTGGAAGGTATCCATATGACTAGTATTTTACTTAACATTTCCTTGTGCATCAATAACACATGTCTACCCAATCATAGGTTAATGGATAGTTTATTCGAAATAAATATAACCTAATGAAATCATACCTCTAGATATTTGCTTGTAAAGCACCACTCTCTGGTTAAACAAAGTTTCTTTAAATTAATCTGTTTTCTAAAAGTAATAAAGTTTGTAAATAAAAGTGGATATGAATCATGCATATGTTGTATATATATGAGCATAAAGTTATTCAAGTGGGTTTAGGACTATTCACTTTCATTAAACCACCATATAAAATGTAAAGTAAGAAGTGGTCAGACTACAATGAGTCATATACATTTTTACATGTTATGAAGACAGGTGTTCTTTCCCACTTTACATAGAAAAGCACCTTAACAATTAATAAAATCTGTATGAATCAGATTATCATTATCCAAGATGATTAATTTAAGCGTTAAGTTGCAGAATCTAGCGTAACTAATCAAAACAGCATTATACAATGTCGATAAAATTACATGTATACCCTTTCATTTAAATACATCCTTCAACAAAGTATCATTGTGTACTACGAGTTACTACCGCTTTAACAGAAATGAAACATAAATGTAACTGGATGACGGAAAACAATACACATTATATTAGGTTTCATTCTGGTTTAGTTTAACCGATGCAGAAAAGTGACATAACAATGAATCATATCTCATTTAGTAACTCAATCCTAAACACGTAAGTCATGAACAACGCCGGACATGGTAAGCCTTACAGTTGTAAAAGTTGCAACGTTTTTGCATAAGCAAAGAGACCGAAAACTAAATAAATGACAACAACTATTGAAACCTACACACTGAATAAAAAACATATTACAGTCAAGTTGACTATGTTTCATGTTTCATCTCGTTTGAGACTCGTAAGTTGTGTGTACCTACATTGCAGTACAAATGCTAGCACTCTTACGTAGTACTAGTCGTTTCGTAATCGATTCGTATTATCTACTAAGTTAATGAACACGGATAGCCAGATAAAAAATATTCGTAGTATTTTTAATTGCATAACAAGAACAAGAAATTTTAAACCATTACTAACGATGATTTGGTTCTTTTAACTCATCAGGAATTAATCTCCTTCGAGGAGGTTTTCTCGTCGACTTAGAATATGCAGATGATATAGTCATATTTGGTGAAGAAGGGCACAGCATTCAAGGTCTCTTGAACACCTTGAGTAACAATGCAGGCATACTTGGGATGCGCTTCTCCCTTCCCAAATGAAAAATGTTACTCCAGGACTGGTCTGCTTCTGTTCCTAAATTAGTTAAAGGGAGTGAAGTAATTGAATGCGCTGATCGTTTCACTTATCTCGGAGGTCTCATCACTCCTGGTGGGTCGGTGTCTGACGAAATCTCAGCGCGCATTCAGAAAGCCCGATTGGCATTTGCAAATTTACGGCACTTATGGCTCAGACGAGATATCCGTGTCTCAACGAAAGGCCGGGTGTACTGCGCAGCAATCCGCGCCATTTTAACATTTGGCTGTGAAACGTGGGCCATGAAAACTCAAGATATGCGTCGACTCCAGATATTTGACCATAAGAATCTTCGTAACATCACTCGTATACCATGGAATAGCCGGATTAGTAATAGTGAGGTCAGACAAAAGGTTCTTGGGAAACACGGTAAATCAGTTGAAGAGGTCATTAACCTTCATCGACTGAGATGGCAGGAACATGTATTGCACATGCCCGACCACCGTCTACCCCGTCGCGCCATGTTAGCTAGGGCCGAAGTAAGATGGAAGAAGGGTGGGGGCGGCCAAACCAAAACATGGCATCAGTCCATGAAGTCCTTGACTACTGGTCTAAGCCATGTTGGTAGATGTAGATTACCTGGTTGGAGTCCGCGTGATGATTGCAATAAATGGATGGAGACACTAGGCGATATGGCTCAGAATCGGTCACAGTGGCGCAAGTGTATTCACTCTTTAACCTCATCTAGATCTTGAATTCTATTGTTATTTTCTGGACATCTTTACTTTACTCTTCCCTCTTGTATTCTGTCTATACGTTACCTCAATAATCTCGTAGTGCTAGTGTGGTATGGCAACTTGAACCTACGGGCGTTTGTGCCTGGTTCTGCGTTGCTGCTGCTGCTGCTGATGATGATGATGATACATTTGGTTCTAAAAAACATTTTATCTTGTACATCTAAGTAATGAAGTTTAAGGTGATTGTTTATGGATTTAGCTGACACTACGAAGTAATATATAATCATAAACTTCCTCTGCATATGGCACAGTATATACTTACCAAACATTTATAATTTGTGATATAAACCTTATCTTTGACTCTCATATTTTTTCACTAGGATCCCCAACATAACAGATTCAGGTTTTCCACAACACGTTCAGTAGTCTACAGCATACAAGAACATGATTGTGAAAAAATTGCCACTAATAGTTGTATCATCATTTAACAATGAAACACCTCGTTTTGATTAAGTTTCATTGATTCAGTTAATCAAAACTCGCATTTCACGTCAATTACGTCTGAAATCTGTATCATTTAGTAATATTTTACATACATTTAAAGCACAAGTTGCAAAAACAATTATCTTATGCTTGAAACAAATAGAAGTTATTCATAATAACGAAATGTAATAAGCATAACAATAGTTTATTGTCTGCTAAATTTCATGAGTACAATAGGCAAATGTGTGAAGGGCATTTATCAAATAACTTTGTTGCATGTCATTGTCTTATTTACAAATAGAAATGTCATCAGTTCAAGAGAATTAGAATATATCTAATGATCAGTATTGTCTCGATTGAACAATGTCAATGCAGTACAACATGTACGTTCACTGCTAAAAAGGGTAATCACTTCTTTATTTAATAGCTTTCAACGCACCATTTTGTTAGTTAATGTCGGTATCAATAAATATGCTAACATGATAAATTAAGTGATTTACTTAGTTATAACCACAAATAGCAAAATAACGTGATTCTTTAAAAAAATGCAATCTTTTATGACAAATAGTGTGTATGTACTATGCTTTTCCTATCGTTATCCACTAAGAGAATTAAGGTTTTTCCTGAATTTTAATAGCCCCGAATGTAGGAATTATAAATACATAATCACAGAATTTTCAGGAAATGATCTCTTACCAAGAAGTCCATTTATTGACTTAGAATACACAGATTACATAAACCTGTTTGCCAAAGATGCTACCAAAATTAAGAGTTGTTTGGTAGCAGTGAGGGACAGCGTAAGCATGTTCAGAGTGAGTTGTGCTTCTTCTAAATGTAAGTTATTGTTACAGGACTTGTCCATGTCAACACTTGATGGGTGGGTGTCTGGTGAAATCTCGAAATTTATTTAAAAGGCTCGTTTGAAATAGACAAGATGTTTGTCTGCCAGTTAAATGACGAGCTTACAGCTCAGCAGTTTGTTCCGTTATACTCTATGAATGTGAGACGTGGCCACTACGGGTAGATGACATTTGTAGGTTATTAATGTTTGACACTGATGTCTTCAAAACATTGCTTAAGTTATCTGGAACCACTAGGTGAATAATGATGAGGTTAGAGGCATGGTATAAAGGAAATAAGGTAAATCAGTTGACGTGCTTTTGCTCTTTATTGTTTGTAGTTATTGGGATATGTATTACGAAAGCCCAACTACGCACATCACGATATCCAAAACTGACTGTGGTTGAAGAGGGATGGAGGAAAGCTAGAGGCTTCAAACCAAAATATAGCTTCAGTTCATGAAGACATTGACCGCTTGTTTGAGACGTGAAGGCAGATGTAGACTACTTGGCTTGGTTCTGCGTGATTGACGTAAATTCTGAATTTACTGTCATGGTAACTTATTCAAAAAGATTACTTTACATTCATGTTAACCTTAAATTTATTGTTTCGTTTGCCGAGTACATGTATCTTTCCTGAGTTTTTTATACAATACTTAATTATGTAGTACTTAATAATAAGATCTTATTGTGGTTTTGTCGGCTGATTCTTACGTTATTATGCTTCTCATCAATTCGTGTAAATATAAGCTAAACACCTATTTGTACAAAGAAGCTAAACAATTAACTGTTTTGTAAACAAATGAACTTATAGGTTTTCCTCTTCTGTTCTAGATACATCTATTACAGATGTAATTATGGCATATTTTACGGTACGACATCCTGGAATGTATATTTAACGTTTGATTTCTTACTCAGTGAAAATCTGAATGATATATCTAAATTTTCTGCTTAGTTGCATGGTGTCTGATAATACAATTTAAATCATTTGTAAATGTTTATATTTTCCCACTGTAGATGTATGTAATGGACTGTAATTGATCAGTCTCTACTAGTATATACACTTCTTGAGAGGATTGTCTCTATAATGTCAATAAATCACAGGCTTTTGTAAATGTAAAATGTCCTTAGTAGTGAAATTCAGGATGGATGTGTTCGTCCAACTTCGGATTCGTCAGTGATTTACAACAAAATAGTAATTATCAGTAAAATAGGGTAGCCAGACTTTTTAACTTCTGAAAGCAGTATGTTATGAATAGTGATGCTAATTAAACACTGAATAAAGTTATATCAAGTTATTCTAAATGAATTTACCTAGTTTTCATAATTTACACGATGAGTGTATTACTACTACAATTCATGCAGTTGCCAAACTAATCCGAACATTTAGTTAACAGGAGTTATATTCATATGATAATCGAAATTTTACACAGATTTATGCGTTAAAACTTTGCATGAGGTCTCAAGGTTCATTTCTACTTCTGAATTATTCTTTGTGCTTAGGACTGTGAATGACTCTTCTTTATTCCTTCAATTTTAGGTATTTAAATGTTCTACATAAAACTCATTAACCAAAACGCACCGACCTTTGTCACATTTAGGGACTTCAAAATGACGAAAAATAACTAACGGATTTGAAGAAATAATGATTTCAGGCTCAAGTAAGTTAGATGCAAATTAGCTTTCCTTGATTGGACCAGATGCTTAGAAGATAGAAGTTGAGTTGTTTCATAAATACATTAGTTGTAACTGTTAGATGCTAAAAATTGAAATTCTTTAAATACATGGTACTGAGTGAACTGTGTCGTTTTTTGTCTAGTCCTTCGGTGCTGGTCGACTGTCCATGAACATAAGTACATTACGATTATTTTTTTAATCAAATCATCCAGAATAATATGTGAAACAGGGATTTGATTACTTGAAATAATATTTTGGCGGTAATTCTTGATTGTAAAAGTAATAAACATATTTTATTAAAGTTCTGTCTAAAATTTAATCAATCAGCCGGTATTTATTTTTCTTACGGAAAAGTATATCTATGAAAGATACTTCCATTTTAATGATTAATTAACAGAAAACCCTGGAACAGGGCTTTTTGATAGTTGGTATTCGTAAATAAAGCACACACAAAATCCAATCAGTCAATATCAAACCATAATATCGACGTTATTTACTAGACATATAATAATTTGTTCAGTAGAATTCGATCATCTTTATTGATTTAAAAAACGTAACATTTATGAATACTTAGTGATCAAGTAATGTAGATACAACTGTATTACAAGGCGTTAGTCACTCCCTCAATTGATCAGTGGCGATTCCTCAGACTGTGAATCTGAGTTTTATGGATTTCGATCCATCGGAAAGCATCGAATTCTACGCTACTATAATTACGCCCGATTGATGAATACCAATCAACACGAAACCTATTTTTAGGGTTTCCTGTCGATTACCTCCAACCACTTTACATCAAAACTTATTAAACGCAATGACGAGTCAGCTAGATCACTGGCCAAATACTAGGCGAATAAAGCACTGGTCACTACAAAGTAATTAACCAATGAAAAATCTTGTTTTCTAAGTTAAACAAAGAAAACCTACTAGTTGTTCAAAAGATATTATATCACTTCATTTAATTTATCATAAGTTACTAAGGGATTTTATAAAAGGGGACAAATCGATATTCTTATGTTGTACACTTACATAATGTCTTGTATTTTTCGTTTACTAGTATTTCATTCATCATAACATTTCAACTTAAAGAGTGGACATTAAAACTCTGGGAAAAAGCCTCCGCTTGGTGCGCTTTAAATCGGTTATACACATGAGTGCAGTTAATAATCATTTAAGGTCAGTAAAAATGATTAATTAGTTGTAAAAACTAGTTGAGGACAACAGTGTTAAAAAAACCATATTCAGAGAAAGGTAATCTCAAGGCATAATCTAAAGACATAATTACAATTATTGCTAGTTAACTGAAATGGACATGATTTATATTTAGACAAAAGGGAAAATAATCTACCTACGAACATTTTCAAGCAGTTTGTTGAATACACCATATATATATATATATATATATATATATATATATATACTAGGTAATTTCACAATTCTAATGTGCTTGATCCATTCTAACTTCTTAGTGCAATGGTCTACATAGACGGCAACGAATTAAAGGGTAAAATAACATGAAACTTTCAGATAATGTAGACAGTTTCATCAAATTCTCGTGAACTTCTAAATTAGGAAAGCCTAAATTATAGTTTTTCTGAATGTCAACCACATATTCTTCACGACTGCTAAATGAAAACCAATTGTTTAAACAATAATATTCATAGGAACAGTGGAAATCACAATCTTATTTAGTATTGTACACCTATCCACAAGGTGAAACTTTAAGCAATCAACAACCTTTATTCAAGCGTTTTAAGTAAATAATCAAACCTGTTATCATTATTCAATGTTTTACATTGGACACTGGAGTAAGACCTAAATAGGATAAGGAGAGCAGCTGAAATTGTGTTTATCTAAGGTTTATAAAGCATTAAGAAACTGAGCTTTAAGATCTATTGGAATCATGTGAGTGGAACCATTGTTTACCATTTTGAAAATTTTCAACATTTAATCGTTTCATATTTATTTGAGATCTTATTCACCCTTGACCATTATTTTGTTTGTTTTAGTTTAATTTATACCGATGTTGTCTTTTTCAACTATTATGCAACGTGTTACCTTGAATTGAATCAAATTTTGTACTAATTTTATAGTACATTTTCATTTACATAAACTCAACCAGTTTCTGTGAGTGCTCGACATGACGAACTATTAGTAAGGCTGATGGTAAGCACTTAATTAATTTGACATTAGTATACTAATTGAATGCTTTCATAATTCATTGGTTAAATTAGAAATGTTGGCTTAGATCGTAGGAAGTAAACTTATCACATTAACTTGAATGAATTCATCTGGTCAAGTTTGCAGATTTATACCGAGGTTGGAACAGAATTCGAAGACTAATCAGCATCACATTGCCATCGATTGCTAACAGCTTGGTACATGTTTACTACGCATCCCGTCAAAAAAATTCTTGCCATAAATCATTAGTATACAAACAAACGATCCACTAAGTTAAAATGTAGGTTAAGTTAACCGTAGAATAGTATCGTAATACTTAATCAACAAACGAAATAGATGTAATGTAAGTAAGTTGTCATCCTTTCGTTTATTTCGTTGGTATTAAATCTAATCAATCTGAATAATATGAGTAACAAAAAATTATGAAAATCTTATAATAAGTATGACATGAAGTCTAGGAAAATAATGAAGTTTACGGTCCATGACTTTCTATTTGCTGAACTATATATTTCATGTATAAATTCTCCAGTGAACTTCTTCTATCATGTTATTGAGTAATGTTGGTTTCAACCAATGATGAAGTACTATTCATTCGTTTGTGAACAAGTTAAAATCACAAACACCCATAGGTGAGTATTGAAAGATTATGAATTCAAAATACCAATAGTAATTAAAGGTTTTGGAATATTTTAAATGTCTAAGAAAAGATGTCTTGATAATGCAAACCTACATGAGGTCTTAATAATGTCAAATTGTAGCTTTCAGTGAATTTCACGACTAACGTCTGTCATACGTAGGATTTTTTCAGCTGAATCTAACCACATCGTAGTAATGATACTTACGTCGATTCTAGCACATTTTTAGAATCCATTACTTTACTTAATTCAGTTCAACAAGAACTTCCCTCTGAGTGCAAATATCGAAGCAATCATTTCAGGATGCAAAAATGTCACTAGAGACCATTCTATAACAGGAAAATATAAACCCATACAGACATGGCCAGTTTGCCCAAGCATATGAGTCAACCTTTTTCTAACTCCCTCCATATATTGCAATTAACCAACCTGTTTTAGACTCGTTTAAACAAATCAGTTGTGATAGGTACGTACACTTACCAAAGAGTCATTATAAAAGGCCTGTATATTATCACGATAATAAATGTCATAGGATTCAAATGGATATACTGTATTTGGTGGCACATTTTCCTCTTTGTGAAAGACAAACATCTTGGAATGACTTCAATTTATGCATGATGGAGGAGAAAAGTAGTTGTGGCAGTTTAGCTGATAGACATTGTTTTCCTATTGAAAACGAGTAGCAGACACTGACTGCTAGTAACATTTCTAAAATGTTTGTGATTTAAGTGAGTGGTAAACAGAAGCTTGTCGTATAAAGCTGTTATTTATTAATAAACAGTCTACTTAACAATTTAGTGCAATATTTCGTGCCATACTTATCATTTTGTCACTCAATACTAATCGTACAAAAATAGAAAACAATGTAGGCATCTACCACATTCTGTCCTGGATGTTCTAAGAATTAGTTCATTCTGTAGAAGAAACTAATAATTATCAAGGTTTAAAGTGACCTCACTTTCCATTGATCCATTAAAACCAATGTTAAAAGCTGACCACTTGACTTTTAAAAACAGGTGGCATGGGTGAACGTGGAGTAGATTCTTGACTCATCAGAGACTCTCTCAGTTTATTCTTTAAGTGTAATAAATGCAAAGTAACTAAATATCCTTTCTCTTAATATATTTGGATAGTTGGTTTTATTATGATTCAACAAAAAATTTTATGTGATCTTGATTTTATTAGTAGCAACCAAATTTTTGTAGGACTATTATTATTGATTTTGCAGACTATTGTTTAGTAGTAGCACAATCATTATATTGTAGTCAAATGGCTCTAAAATTAAGCAAAATTATAAAGTAAATGCCGAAACTGACTCTGAATATAAAGGTGTTGTCAGTAATTTGTCTTTGAATCTGTTAATTACCTTCACTAACAAACTGTTTGAGGCACTAATCTACAGAACCAGACTTAGATTGCCTCGATAACAGTAAAGAACCGTATCATATAATAGACTGTTTAATGTTTGAAAGAGTTTGAGTTTTGTAATTTTGATTCTAAGGACTCCATGTGATCACTTTCTACTGGTACATATCCATCCTGAGCCGATTACCTCAAATGCTCCTTCAGTAACAAGTTTCTGTATAATTGAATAGTGGCTAGCAGTTTCTTCCTGAATTTACTTGAACACTCTTGTTGACTTGCGCCCAATATCTTTTACTTCAAACACCAACACGTTATCGTTTGAACCACTGAGTCTAGATTGACAGAAAATTTTCCGATTGCTAACTATAATTCAACGTTACTATTACAGTTACATGACTTAAATAATACAAACAAATACAAACTATGCAGATCACAACAATAATCATTGTACATTTTGAGATCTGTTCTACTTCAACTAATATATTCCATTTAGGCGATTCCCAGTTTCAGTAACCTTCATAAATTAGGATTCTAACTAGTATACACTGTATACAACTGTAGTGAGATTAAGCTGAAATATATAAGTGATGTAGACAGGAAGATTTGAAGTTAGAATTCGTTGGCTGGTGTTAGAAACAAGATATGTGTCATATGTTGCAGCACTTTTATGCTATTTTACCACATTTACGTTATAATAAAATAATAAACTGCAAACTATCTCTAGACATTTAGACAAATTTCCTAAACAGTAATTACACTTACTTCCAGGTGTTGGTGTACCAACTTCTTTTCTTAATTCATCTGTAGTTGCAATTGGTACAACTGAACAAAATGGAAATGTAAGATCCATGTCAAGACGATAAACTACACCAGTTGATTTATTTGTACCACTATTACCACTGCCACCATGATTAGCTTTCGGTGCACCAACTAAACACGATGGTTGTGACTGTCCAATATATGTTGCTACAGAATAACCAAAATAACTTCCACGATTAATATGCGTAAATCGCCTAGCTGAATCTGGTGGATATAATAAAAATTCCTGAAAAATTTTATTTTCTCTATAGGTTGATAATGAGAATGTTGTGTAACTTGTGAGTAAAATAATTAAGTGAAATAATTGTAATTTTAACATTTTTGTTAAATGATATATTGGTTACATTTAAAGATATTTAAATAGAAATCAGTCTCTCTACATGAAGAATCTCGTTTGAGTATTGTGTTGGAAAATACATATTACATCATAATATCACACCATAGGAAGTATTATATTTCATGTAATACTATTTAACCATTAAAAATAATGTGCCAGGTAAAGCTGGATAAATTTCTTTCCCATTTCTATTTAACCAGTAGCATGAACCAATCAGTAACGTTATCTATGCATCGTGTGTTTTCTGATGTCCAATACTGTAAAATTTAGTAACATTTGACCTATAATTTAATGAGAAAAGTAAGACACAAATAGACACATACATAATCAAACATCTGCACGTGTTCATAGTGTGTCTATACCGATGATGACGCATCAAATCCCACCTGAAATTTCTCTTCTATGCTTAAAGTGAACAAACATTCTTTGTATGTTGCTAGAAGATACCCACGTTATCAAGTGACTAAATGTTTAAGGTTGAATTTCTTTACTGACAAATGTTATCATCACAATAATAAATCTTATTTCCCGAACATGATAGTGTAAAATGTGTACATTGGGTATAAGCGTTCGTATTTCATAAAATAACAACTTCTATTACTCTGTATACTTTGATCGTAGAAAAATTAAAGGGGAATTATTATAGACTAAGCTTATATTGCTCCCATTATCGGTTTCCAATTGGATTCATTGATAATAAGTCAAGAGTAATTTACTCTCCAAGAGATCTCAGATATCCTTTGATTAACACAATGAAAGAATAATAATTCATTTTGTAAAATGATGTTAAAATTTAACATGAAGAGACTGATTGTTATCAAATAATTTGTTCGGGAAATACATATATCTAGAAGTCAACATTTTAAGATGACAAAAGACAAATGTCAACATCAATCAAAAGAACATTTTATATTGGTAAACCACGACATAAATGCACTAGAAATAAAAAATTTCTCCCATCCTTAAAGGATAATACTTCACGTTTCGTATCCTCTGTGTGCATTAACCGATTCACCTGCTCTTCCGACGAGGGAGGTATATAGGCTGTAGTCACCACGGTGGAATATGTTCTCACATTTGTATTGAACGAAAAATTTGATGATGCTCTATGTACTTTTTCTCACAAGAGGAGGTGACCTGGTAAACGGATATCGAGGTGATCATAGGCGAAAGAAAAGCATTCTGAATTTTCATCCAAGAATACTTAACTAAATATAATCACTCAACTAATCCACATGTTGATTTTAAGATTGTTTATAAAAAAATCTGTATAATCTGCCAAGATTCCTTAGTATCCAACTCCTTAAGTCACCATAAACTCTGAATATTCAAGAAGTGACGAAACTTCATGCACAAAAGTATGTCCTACTTTTGTATTTACCTTTCAGGGTATTTTTATTACTAATCTTATTTCAGTCGTTGTGTATTCAAAAATATTCTAATCTCATCTCCATAATTATTCCATACATTCCTTTGACTATTATATATATAACTGTTTCCTACATTACTTCATTAGATCATAATATTTTATCAGTCAGTAAATGTCTGTTACCCTTCTTGGAGCAGGACCAAAATTCTTGAGCCAACTCTGTCCTAGGCTCTCCTTTCCGCCTATTTCCAAGTAGTAATCATTTTTTTCATATCCCCCAAGCGCTACTATTATTAATTAGTTTCCTAAACGTACGCAATTTAATTATCTTAATCCAGTTACATCCTTATCTAGCTGTTGTTTGTTGGTTTTATGCCATTTTTTTGTTCTTTTACTTTCGTTAGAAAATTATTCAACCTTGTATTGTAGTGTCATCATGTTGATTATATAACTAAATTTGTATGGAGCTGGTACTTGGAGTACTATGAAAAGCATCGTCCGAAAGATACAAGTATTTATAAACAGCTGTCTGCACAAGATACTTCGGATCCGTTGGCAAGATGCCATCAGCAACAACCTACCATGACAGTAAACAAGCCAACTTCCAGCAGAGGGCGAAACTAGGAAAAGACGCTTGAGATGGATTAGACACATATTGAGGAAATCAAAAAACTGCATCACAAGATAAGCACTAACTTAGAATCCTAAAGGCCAAAGGAAAAGAGAAGACCCAGGAACACAGAGCTCCGGGAACTGGAGGCATATATAAAACGAATGAATAGCACTTGCGAAGAACTGGAAAGGAAAGCCTCAGACAGAGTTGGTTGGAGGATTATGCTCCACATAGGGTAACAAGCATCGATTGGTTGACTTTGATTGTTTCTCAAACCTCTCTATTACATCATCATGTTTATCGATAGTTCGTACGTTCTTCATGGAATTAATATTTCAAAAGTCATATATATTGCACAGCTTGATAATGAATTTGCAGAAAAGTGCCCAATCTGCTGAAATGTGTTTTCAAAAGGCATAAATCTACATTCATGTGATGGCAAAGATGGAACATAATGTGCGTCGAAAACCTGTACTAAAGATAGTATATGCATCGCACATCAAAGTATGTATACTGAGACTAAAATTGTGTAAACAAACAAGTTAGGCAAACAAATAAGTGAAATATTTATCACTTTATGGCTCGAAGATATTTTTCAGATTATAAGTATTGATACAAACTCACGAGTAAGGGAAGGTAACCACGTTATAGAAGAGGAGAACTAACGAAGTTTATAACCTATAGAAAGTGAGAAATTTAGTGAACAGCGATATTTCAGTAACCATTCTTTCCATCGTTATTGTTTTATTAAATAAGATCTGCCACGTTTGGAAAGTTAGTTTCTTTATGGAAATATAGTCGACTTGTCTCTATGACACCTTACATGATCACTGTATTCAAGATAAAAATAGAAGTTATCGAAACGTTTGACAAATAGATAGAATGGATGAATGTTATGCAATTTGAATGCATCTACTTACAATAATAGTAATGAATATTAGCCTAAATACTTCGTAAAAATAAAAAAGCTGTAACAATTCACAAAAACTCACTAACTGAAAATACTAAAACTGGACAGGTGTTTCGTTCTAGTATAGGATCCCTCAAATGTGAACACCATCAGTTTCATAACGGAATTCGATTGACGTCTCACAGTAAATGCTTATCTTCCCTTACCACTAGAGAGGCATCCAGTGGCTTAATTCCAACTCCATTACTTTATGATATAGCACGATGATCAGTCAATACCATTGGTGATAAGTAGCAGACTTTCTGTGAGTCTGTATATGCATTTGTTTCCTTTTACACATTTAGCTGAAATGAGAACAACATAACTTACAGAATATTATGAATCCATTGTATTTTGTGCCTTCTCACTAGCTACATAAAAAGAAATACATTCGGAATAATACAAGAGAAATTTGCTATTAGAGTAAGTAAAATTGAAGAGAAGCTGGTTCTAATATAAGACAAAGAATGTCTGATATGGTTTTATAGATAATTGTTTTGGCAATTCTAGAATTATGTTACGTAACTTGGCAACATAATGATAGGCAGCAATATAAGAATAAAAGGTAGATTAAAATCCCTGAGCAGTAAACATAAATTTATTAGAAAATAAAAATCAAACGAAACTGTTGTTAGTAGTGAGGCGGTTGAAAGCTGACTGCACACTCTGCATCTGGTTTCTTTTCTGTAAATATATCTTTCGCAGAATATCTCCATTTTTTCGAACAATACTTGGGTCTAGAAAGTTGAATGTACTGTCAATTTCATTTTCTATTGTGAACTTCCTGTGCCATTCTATTAAACGAGTATACAGGAATTTGTAAACATATCAATTTTGTAGCATTTAATTATTCCTGAAGATTTAATTTAACTTGGCCATACATTTTATTGTTATCATTTATTATCATTATTATCATTTATTATTATCATTTATCATTGCTCCTGCTTTTAACTTTTGTTTTTGTTACGACAAATACATTCTCGACAAAGTAACTAGTTTAGTGCTGACATTATGACAACTGAACTAAAAATTGCTAAAAAAAACCTGGATCTTTAAATTCTATGGGATATGTGTGTATGTATCAGTATACCAAAATATCAGTCATTTCTGATTGTGTACAAAATACTCGGTGGAGATTTTACAAATCAGGGTTCATTGACGAAATAATAGTAGGTTAAACTGATATCATTAAAAAAGCAGTGAAGCTTTACTTCTGAGTGTACTATTAATATTTAATTCCCCTAACATATAGTTTCTTGTTACTTAAAATGTTTATCCTAGTTACAAATTTTAAGCGAACCTAGTTAAACAATATTCTTGTGTATTATTGTATAGTTTTTATTCTTTTTTGTAGACGTTATTGTAAACATGCACCTTCTATCTGACCTTTGTAAGCAGAGAGAAAGCGTGACAATAATGTAACTCTACCCATTACATAAGCTATCCTCTTTTCTATTTGAACAGTTTACTAACATACCATCTATTCCACACTAATTACTTAGTTTTATTGTAAAGTCACTCATTTTATCACTTAACTGGGAATTTTATTATTATCTCTTTTATATGTGATTGACATGTCAACATGTGAATAGTTATCAACTTTAACTACTATATCCACTGTTTTACATTGTGCACATCAGTCCCATTATCACTGACGACGGTATGTAAAAGTGAAATTGTAATATTAATGTAAAGGAAACTAATTTACTTTCGTTTTGCGTAATTGTAAAATTACCAAGTATCACAAGTTGCTCTTCTAAATGTAAGTTGAGAATTTCTAAAAAAATTCATGCGTAAACAAATTACACAAGCGTAATTTGTGAACAAAAAATTCTAGGTAATCTGAAGTCATAATTGCATTATAAATGTTAAGTTATACAAACTAATTCCACCATCCTACGTATAGAAACCATCTAAGGTACATACAGTAAGGAACATAGTGATATTTCATTGATTATTTTATTAATTTGACACACGATTTATAGTTAAATAGGACTTATTAGAAAGAGAATTTACTATTATTGACTTCATGATTATCAGAAAATTTGAGTAGAATATCAGTATGATTAGTAGGTACAGTCACTTTATATTTACCATAATTACAGTTTCATTATTTACCAACTTTCGACTGACTAATACGATATTATACATTAAATTTGTTTGGCTGAATTTATTCAATCATTAGTACATCAAATATTTTCCTATAACTAAATCAGCAGATATAATTGCGGGTTATCCATTAGAGAATGCCTTCAGTTCAACGTAGACAATATAAGTTTCATGGAGATGATAAAACGGTTTGTTATTAAAAGATAAACATGCAGGCAACACTTTTATCATCCACCAACAATTTGAAAAATATACAATGCCGCCTTCATAGGCATCTAATACAAAAAATTAATGAATATAATAACTTAATAGCGTAATTTCAGATCTATTTTCATAGTCTAATTCTTTTAAATTATATATATATATATAGCAGTTAGAGGATTCTGTTAAGCTGTTAAGTTATAATATGATCCAATAAATTTAGCCTTGTCCATTGTTTGAACACTTCACATCGATAGGCAACTTCACGATATTCCAGTATTTAATAGACGTCATTCTAGTTCTTTAGTTCTATTGATTAGTTATTTTTTATCAAGTCACATATTCTGTAGCTACGGACAAGAAATTTGATACATTGATAATGAGATTGTCTTTTGGCAGGAAGTAGTATGCCTCAGTCAACTGTTGTGTAATAAATAACTGATTGTAATATGCAATGTATAATAAACTCTGATGTATGTAATAGACTTTCATATTTTCACATAAAAGGAAATTTCATGAGATGTATCGTTTTGAATAGATTATAAAGTTATACAATACTGTAGGTAGGTGTGGGGTGGGATATTCATTGATAATGCATACAATTCTGCTATCTGAAATTAATGTTAGCTGAAGGACAGTTGAAGGGCGGCTGATAATTGTAGTTGTCTAGTCTGTGTTTGGGACCACCTAACAGGACTGACTACCTATAATACTGAATTTAAAACGTATACATTGGACTTCTATGCTAGGAAGTAACTAGAATAAACTATTTGTTCGGTATTCTGTGGAATTCACTAGCCCTCCCCCCTCCCAATTAACGCTGGTTAATTAAAGAAAACATTTAAACTATATACTGATCAAATCAGAAAATTTAAGGAAAGTCACATTGTTATGACAGTACAGAAAAGTGGAATTAGTAAGTGGTGGTATGAGGTCGCTCATATTATACATTTTGGTTTTAAATTATAATCATAGCTTACTATTATTATTCATGGTCATTGAGGAAATACCACAGTCAAATATATGACGACAAAGTCAGGAATTTGATTCATCTAAATGATTATTCATTTGAATTGACATTTTGTTCTATAGAAATATGTTTTAAGTGAGAAGTCTATTATCATTCTGTCAATATTATTTGCGTTTAAATTGGTATAATTTATCCAATGACATGTTTCAATAGATAAGCGTCACATTTTACTTAGTAAATAATCTTTTGAGGTTTAGCTACAAGTTCCTAAACCAATACACCTTTAATAATTAATCAAATATTCTGGATTGAATTCCCTTGTTTAATTTTAGTTTTTTACAAAGAACGTCGTTTACCTTCTAAACAAGCAAGGGATCACGAAATCTGAAATGAATACAGTAAAATTAATTATTTTCAGGCTAAGGATATTCTCAGCACATTCAAGTCTAGTAAGTATATCCAGCACTCTTGATGACACTTCTATCCATTTAATTAGTGAGTACTGTATATTAAGGTGTTTTATTTCAAGCGTTAAATTTTTCAGATAATTCTGATTTTCATTATTCAAGTTGCCTTACATAACACTGATATAAATACAGCCGACTATTGTAGCTAATACCAGCCTATTGAAATTAAAACTTTGACGAAAGCTACACCTCAATTTTTAGTACGAATGCAGACTGCGAAAGTATGGCCTATCGACACGTGGTTGGGCGGACTTACTCATTCCTTTTGTTGTCTGGACTGAACTGTGTGTTTGTCTAGGCCCATTAGGTCTGGTATTATGCCTGAGCTTTGACCGTAAACTGTGTTTGGATAGTGGGGTACAAGGGTCGACACTATAACTAATTGTGATATATACGTGAGGATACAAAGTCGTTTGTAGACGGCTACATGAATAAGTGATTAAAAGTGCTAGATACAATAAATGAACGTTAAAATTGTTCAACTTCAACAAACTTGTATACATGAATCTACGTATGTTAACTGAATTGCAAGAATTCAGTAGCTAAGTATGAAGATGATTGTTTGTGGTGTTTATTTGAATCACTCAATTTTTATACAAATAGTGATTGTATTGTGTTTTCAAATAAGTCATTGTCAAATCAAGCTAACATTGTTTATTTACTAATACCATGCTAGTGATTTATCAGGATGACACTTCAGCATGAATTCTTGTGTTAAAAATATGGTTTTGTTTAAAGGAAGGCGTAAATGGTAAAATTTACCTTCTTTTCGCCTAAATAAATATTAACAAAACTGTATTCGAATTTTTCAGTTATTTTTTTTATTTTTTGAGCTTTTTATTATATGGTTTTTATTTATTTACTATTCAAATGTATCGATGCTGTTCGAATGATAGTACAAATCATTAACAAACTAGGGTTGACATTTTTATTGTCTAAAAGGTTGTTTTTGCATAACAGATTATTTTTCGTTCCATAAATACACTGTAACTCTGAGTGTGATTAGTAGTTCAGAGATATAAATGATTTAAACATTGAAAATAAACAACTTATCAGAAGAATGAAGTCATGTCAATAGCCCGAAGAAAACAACTTTATATCATATTTTATTCAACTCTAAACTATCAATGATGTTATCATGAGACTATTGATTTATTACAGTTCTGAACTAATCAGGAGTTTATACTTTCTACATGGTGTATAAATGGTCTCAAAAACAATTGACTTTAGGCCACTTTACCTAAAATCGGTTTGCTGTGTACAGTTATAATAGTTACAGGTAGTTAGTAATAATAAATTTTGAGTTGTAAGTCATAAGCTGTCACAACGTGTACACTTCTGCAAGGACTACAATTACCACACATTGATTCATTTCAATGCCTGTTACTCCAAGTGGAGCATAGACCGCCCACCAGCATTCTCCAGCCAACTCTGTCCTGGGCTTTCCGTTCTAGCTCTTCCCAAGTGCTGTTCATTCTCTTCATGTCTGTTTCCAATTCCCGACGCAGTGTGTTCTTGGGTCTTCCTCTGTTTCTGTGGCCTTTAGGATTCCAAGTCAATGCTTGTCTTGTGACACAGTTTGACGGTTTCCTCAGTGTGTGTCCAATCCATCTCCAGCGTCTTTTCCTAATTTCTTCCTCAACTGGAAGTTGACTAGTTCTCCGCCACAACAGGTTGTTGTTGATGGTATCTGGCCAACAGATCCGAAGAATCCTACGCAGACAGTTGTTTATAAATACTTGTATCTTCTGTAGGATACTTTTCGTAGTTCTCCAAGTTTCGGCTCCATACAACAGGAATGTCTTCACATTTGTGTTGAAAATTTTGACTTTTATATTGACTGACAGTTGGTTTGAGTTCCAGATGTTTTTCAGTTGTAGAAATGCTGCCCTTGCCTTACCAATCCGCGCCTTCACATCCGAATCAGACCCTCCTTGTTTGTCGATGATGCTGCCCAAATATGTAAACGTTTCAACGTCTTCCAGAATTTCTCCCCAAGTCAAGTGTAATTGGATTAGTGTTTGCTGTTTTGTATCGGAGGATCTTGCTTTTCCCTTTGTGTATGTTGAGGCCTACTGCTGCTGAGGCTGCTGCTATATTGTTAGTCATCTTCTGCATTTGATGATGTGTGTGAGAAAGAAGAGTTAGATCATCTGCAAAGTCCAAGTCATCTAGTTTCGTCGATGTTGTCCATTGTATTCCGAGAGTGTCTTCAGATAATGCAGTCTTCATGATCTAGTCGATGACCAGTAGGAAGAGGAAGGGCGAGAGTAAGCAGCCTTGTCTGACACCGGTCTTCACTTCGAATGAATCTGTGAGCTGACCTCCATGCACGATTTTACAATGTAGTCCGTCGTAAGAATTCCGTGTGATGTTGACTATCTTCTCGGGTACGTCGTAATGTCGTAGAAGGCTCCATAATATTCTTCTATCCACGCTGTCGAATGCTTTTTCATAGTCGATGAAGTTGATGTAAAGTGGTGAATTCCATTCAGTTGATTGTTCAACAATGAACCGTAGAGTGGCGATTTGATCGGTGCATGATCGATCTTTACGAAATCCGGCCTGTTGATCTCGGAGTTGGCCGTCGACTGGGTCCTTTAATCTGTTCAATAACACTCTGTTGAAGACCTTTCCTGGTACTGAAAGTAGAGTAATGCCTCTGTAGCACTCACAATTGCTGAGATCGCCTTCCTTTGGTATCTTGATGAGGTACCCTTCTTTCCAGTCTGCTGGAACTTGTTCTTCCTCCCAAATCTTCCTGAAGAGAATGTGGAGTATCTTTGAAGTTGCTTCTATATCTGTCTTCAGTGCCTCCGCTGGTATGTTGTCTGGTCCTGCTGACTTGCCACTCTTGATCTGTCTGATGGCCATTTTGATTTCTTCGACTGTTGGTGGGTCTGTGCTTATAGGGAGATCCGTGGCTGCTGCTTCGATGACTGGTGGGTTCAGTGGGGCTGGTCTATTCAAGAGTTCTTGGAAGTGCTCTACCCACCTGTTCCGTTGTTCATGCACTTCAATGATTGGTTTGCCAGCCTTGTTCTTGATTGGCCGTTCTGGCTTGTTGAATTTCCCAGCTAACTTCTTTGTTGTATCGTATAAGAGCCTCATATTTCCTTCTCTTGCAGCTTTTTCCGCTGTCATTGCTAGGTCCTCAACAAATTTTCGTTTATCAAACCTGATGCTCCTCTTCACTTGCTTATTGACTTCGGTGTATTCGGCCTGTGCCTTGGCTTTCTCTTCTCTCGTCCGACTGTTATTGATCGCTGTCTTTCTGTTCCTCCTTTCTTGGATCTTGTTCAGAGTACTAACAGAAATCCACTCTTTTTGGTGTTGTTTCTTGAGACCCAAAACCTCCTGACATGTTGAGGTTATTGTTGCTTTAATCTCTTTCCAGTTGTCTTCCATATTAGTTCCACCTTTTTCTAGTAGATCATGAAATGCCTGGAACTTGTTGCTGGGAATTAATTTGAATTCGTTGCGTTTGTTAGTATCCCGGAGAAGGGCTGTATTAAACTTGTGTAATACTGCTGCTCCAGTTGTCCAGTGCTTCCTCAGCTTCAGTTTCATTTTAGTTACCACCAAATGGTGATCTGAAGCTATGTCGGCTCCTCTCCTTGCTCTTACGTCTTCCATGGTCCTTCTAAACTTATTATTGATGCAGATGTGGTCGATTTGGTTCTCCGTAATGTGGTCCGGTGAAACCCATGTAGTTTTGTGTATACGTTTGTGGGAGAAAATGGTGCCACCTATAATCATTCTGTTGAAGGCACATAAGTTCACAAACCTCTCACCGTTATCATTCCTTTCTCCCAGCCCATGTTGTCCCATGATGTCTTCATACCCGGTGTTATCCACTCCGACCTTGGCGTTGAAGTCGCCCATCAGAATAGTCAGGTCTTTGGCTGAACATTCCTCGATGATTGACTGCAGCCTCGCATAGAACTGATCTTTGTCGTCTTCGTGGCTGTCATTGGTGGGTGCGTAGCACTGGATGACATTCATTTCAATCCCTTCCTTCTTCGTCTTGAAGGATGCTGTGATGATCCTAGGTCCATGAGGTTCCCATCTTATAAGAGACTTCCATGCATCTGGGGATAACACCAATGCTACTCCTTGTGTGTGGGGGGCGTTTTCTTCTTCGTGGCCGGAGTATAAAAGCACATTTCCTGAGGATAACCGTTGCTGTCCAGCTTGCACCCAATGCGTTTCGCTTATTCCAAGTATCTTCAGGTTGTATCTTTCCATTTCTGCAGCTATTTGCATGGTCCTCCCTGTTTCCCACAGCGTGCGGACATTCCACGTACCTATATTAATTGTTGCTCTGGTTGTCAGAAGAGACATCGGCCTCGTGGCTTCCGAAGAAAGTCGGCTTTCACCATGAGGCGTCATAACATACCTTCCAACTCCCAGGGCAGAGTAAAAATGGTTATAAAGGTTTTTACTGGTTAGCGTTTTTTTAGCACGTTTGCTGTTTTACGGGATGGGGTTGCTAGCCCCATGCACACATTGATTACCTACTGTTTATTTACCTACTTATCCAGGAAATAATTTATTCAGCCAAGTAGTCTTTTCTGATAAGAACATTTTAAGAAATGTGCAACGGCATATATATATATATATATATATATATATATATATATATCACTAACTGACGAAATTTGACTAGTCAGGTAATTATGAATAATTATGACTGTCATTAAATTGAAATGTAGAATAAATGTGAATGACAATCAAAAAATCTGGATGAACCAACCTACCTAATTCTGCTGACATCAGTAAGGGAAGAATATTTATGCAAGCACTGAGTAAACCTTAAAAAAGCCAAAAGATAAAATAGTCAACAGTAAAATGAAGATTTATTGTGATATGAAATGTTTGTTAATAGTAATTAATAGTAATAGGTGCTTTATTTAATGTTGTATGTCCGGTTCATACACATTGAAGGCGTATTTACACAATAGACTTTGTGCAGACACTGAATTCAAGCGTATGGTCATCCAAATTATGAGGCAAGTTGACATTTAAACTTTAATTGAATTCCTCACAGAGTTCCTAACAGAGTTGATTTCCATTTTAAGTCCTTAGGTCAGCTGAATACCGTGACAATTGTCTTATCATATACAATTAAAAGGAAGTCCCTGAGTGCAGCAGCAGTAAACTGTAAACCCATCAATAAAAGAAGACAGAGATGTAAGACGTGGAGTTCGAAATTACGAAGTCTTGATATTTGTTTAAGAGATATTGACGATATTTTAATGTTAAACCACTGACAGAATTTAATTGACGTGGTTTGTGGAGAATGGTATTAAGTTTTAGTTGATTGAATTCATCACAAATTACTGTTGGTAGGGTACCACTGAAAACGAAGGAGCACCAGACATCTATAAACAAGGGGATGTTTCAGCATAACGAATGCAATAATTATGCAACTTTTTGAGAAATCCGGGAAAATCGAAAATCGGGTAATCCAGGTTTTAAAGCAGTGGTTAACTTTGAATTAGGCTAAATTGCAGCTGGCAAATGAAATTCAGAACGCCCGTTTCGTCATCCCTAGGACTCGTCTACCGAATTTGCTCGGATCCCGGTGTTGATTTTCTCACTGGGACTAAAATTCACTTGATTTTTGTCAAACGCTACCGTGTTTATCACTAGGCCATTCGCTCAGGATATTCATATGACAACAGAGACTGATCAATTACAGTCAATAATAAATACGAATACCTTAAAATTAAAAGACTTAACTTTGTGCAACGAATGTTAGCTGGAGTTCATTTAATTTTCTATACCGGTATACTTTACACAATGATCAATCAGTTTTATCACAAATCAACTTATTAAATCTAATAAACAATTATACTGTAATAAACATTCAACATAAAATATGTTTCTATCACTGTTTAGAATAATCCATTCTTAACTTTATTATTAATGAGGAATTTGTACAAATAGTAAATGAATTTCGGTAATTTAAAAAAAAGGTACATAAATTAAGTAGTGTCATTCACACAAAATTATATTAAGTAATATGTTCATACGAACTGTTTAGTACAATATTCATTATGGTGACAATAAACTGATATTTATAATATAACGTTTGATAAACAGGTCATCTTGCTATTTACAAAAATAAATTAACTTCCGTTGTACTAGAATTGTACATATATATATATATATATATATATATATATATATATATATATATTCCAATAAGTTTAATGTTGATAAGCAAAAAATATAATGTTTTACAACTCATAAATCTCAGCAAGTTAGCCTAACAGTAATGAGAATACTACAAAATCACTGAGAACTGTAATTCTCCTATCTATAGTTCATAAATAATTCCCATCATGCAATCAAATCGTGTCTATAACAACAAATAAATTATATAAATGCCTAACTATCAAGGTAGCAAGAAACAGAAGTATATAAATTCAAATCTCCAGATATCAGCCCATAACAACTCATGTTTGACGGGAAATGATCTAGAGATGTCAACAGCAGTAGGAATATTTAAACTAATTCTCATAGAAATGCATAAGATTGAAATATTCAGGAAAAAACAGACAATCAGTTCTGAGTTTATCTTGAAATTAGTATTTCGTATATCTTTATACTAACTAGCTAAGTGAATTATGCATTTAGGAACTCCGTGCTTACCAAAATTAGTTGAGATACTTATAAAAAAAAACATTCATCTGAACTACTACGTACAGGTTATACGTACTTGGATTAGGATACACTACTTATTATGGCTACTGATATATCGTAGCTGATTCAGACTGAGTAATTAATTTTGTTATATCTGAATTCATCACATAGTTGAACATCACAAGGTTTAAATAATATTGACGTTAAACTACGAGAGAAATTACCACGGCAACTATTTCCATCCAGTCTGGTACTCTAAAACTCTACACACAGATGCATAATTATCAGTAGTGCCAAGAATGACATAAAAAATGCAGTATTTCATATAAATCATTCCATTCGAGACGCTGCATATATTAATGAATGGTGGAACCAATCTGTGCATACGAAGTTTAATTTTAGCCGTTTGTCGATACAAGATCAGTTGGTAATATTGAGTACAGTGGTAAGAAGATATATCACCTTTCACCAAATACACTGGGTAGAGGAATGTTTGTTCTTCTTCTACTGTAATGATGAATGGTATAATATCAAGAAATTGGAGTTAGAAGAGTACCACTATCTGATTAGATTGTGATTCTCCCTCACTCCTATATCCTTTAAAAAATCAGAACTATGGTTTCTGTTATTACTCCCATTTATTTATTCTGGCGATATATTGTCAAAACATTGTTGGTCAGCTTACTAGTTTATTCTTTTCTATCCAAGTCAATCACTACCAAAACAGACAAGTTAGGTCAAATTGCAACTGGTTTTTTATTACAGTTAAGGCATTGGGAAACAACCTATTTTGACAACAATTACAACAAAGAAAGGAAGGAAAAATCAAAACATGGAAAGATAATAAGGTATGAAAGTAAACCGTTATAAACAAACGTGTAATAATCAACTGCAGACAAATTTTCAAGCATATCTAGGTCAAAGGTTATTAAAACTCCTATTACTAACTTATAATAATATATCTGTGTATGAAATATGCTGTTAATCCATGTATTAATAGGACATTAATAAAGGTGTTGAAACTGAAAAAAATGTAGAACACTATACTATAAACTCGTTGACCTGAAATACAGTTGGAGAATTGACAGTCCTATAGAAAAAGCATTTGTATCAATTCCTCCAATGTACATGAAAGCTGGAGTTATATACCTTCATTTCATTAACCGTAGAATAAATTTATCATGTCCCCTTCAAAAAATGCTTGATTGCAGAAATACATCTGTCTTACCTCCACCTCTGTTGTGCAAAACATCTCCGGATGTCCTCAGGAAAAACTTTTGTAGCTACCACTTTATTTCTTGTTTATTATCGTCTTTACACTCACCTAGCTCCACCCTCAAAAGAAAAAGTAGAAGCCTATAGGTTAGTCTAAGTAGAATGATTCAGTCTGTTGAGACTGTTTGTCATTGAGACAACAAACGACTAGTAGCATAATAGTAAAACGCCGACCACTTATGAGGAGTCTCTCAAAGGGATATAAATGAATTACTTATGTACCATAAAATCTGTATGATTTTAGTCTTTCTATATGTTAGCGAATAGGATAATATATTATCATGTCAGCAATTCTAAATATATTAATTTAATTTGTAGCTGACCTAGTACCCAATCGATTACTATTTGATTAATGTTAGGGAAGTTTAGGTTTGATATCAGTTTCTCTCAGTCAATTAGAATGATTCAAATTGAATTCTTCCCGTAACTCTCTACCAATAAGAGTTTACGTCAGTCCTTCTTAGGTGTTATTTGTCAAGATAAGCTACTTTTTTACATGCCGTTGGTTGTTCATTTTATATATTTATCCCTTAGAACAAAGAAGGTTATTTACACTATAATTCATACCATAAAGAAAACGATACAGTATATAGCATATGATCAATTCTACATGGTCGAACAATAGTTCCTTTGGGATTGGAGAAATACTTTTCTGGCAAAAGTTAACTGAAAATCAAATCTTTATTCACAGATATCTTTAATCAAAAAACGTAGAAATAAATATGCGATCATTATGAATGATGCACACTCAATATGATTATTGATGCTCATCAAATAGTGGGATGAAACTCCAGAGAAACTCGTTAGTTATTTAAATAACCAGTTGCTTTAAGTATGACAAAACATATGAATGTTAATAACGCATTACATTATTTGGAATCCCACACAAAAGACAACAAAATACCATTATAGCAATAACAATAGATAGTTTTATTAGTTGACAGCTATCAGAAATAATTAATGGCAAATGCTTTAGTAGTATATGAATAATATGTCAAGTATTGATTGATCACTTCTGCATACATTATATGCTGTCATAGATTTTGCTTGAATTCATCAGCAGTCTGAACAAACAAAGACTTGGGCATATGTATATTTGAAATTTTTCGAAACAACCTGTCAATACTTTATCTTAGAATAAAGTTACTAACTCTATTTAGGCATTAAGCTGTATTAAACAATTAGTTCTTTATTAAGACCAATAGAAGAACATGAGAATTCTGCTTGACATTTATCTTAACTACCCAGTATGTTGTGGTCTCATTTGAATATAGTTAGAACAAACTTCAATTAAAGTCCAGATTCACTTTTAGTGAGCTTAAAATACTTAGTGACGTGGCGTTTAAGCAGTCAAGAAATGTTCATTCTTTTGACAATACTTGAAACAAATGAGCAAAAGTCAAGAAGTACTACGTAGAAAGAAAACAGACATATTATACAGCGTATAGAGTAGCAATAACATTCTGAAGATTGATAACCCCAAGTAAAGTTGTTTCAACCTAGAATCTTATTTGTATAGTAATTTAAGTATGAAATTTCATTCAGAATAGAAGTACCCTGAATTAAAGTTCAGTACTATCAGTAAATTATGATATACTTAAATCTAAACTTAAATTTACTAAAGACAGTTCAAATATTCTGTCAATGTAGCAGTGAGCAACATTACCGTTATTTGTGTACAGATATCACAAAACTAGGTAAATATAATTAATTGACAATGAAAATTAGCTACTTCTAGTCAGAAAAATTAACACTTTCCACCTTTATCACCTACAAATCCATTGAAAATTGGCAATTCAATGTTTCGATTAGGATGGTTATTTTTGCGGAGATTGGTTATTTTATTTGATTTAATATATCACAGATTGATGTTGGCAGGGTACGATTGACAACAAGGGAGCACTGGACAGCTGTTTCGTTCTAGTGTGGAACTCCTCAGCGGTGCGCACCCCAGATTCCGCACCAGGGACTTTAGGTTGACGCGAACGCCTAACCGTCTGCACCACTGGGTCGGCATCCAATAGTAGAATTCCCACTTCCATCAATTTGTGATATATATTATAGCGCGACTATCATCCATTGTCATTGGTGATAACTGTCTCACTCCCGACAAGTCTGAACTCCACCAGTCACGACTTCGCACTAGAGCTTCAGAAACATCCTGGAACATCCTGGATGCCGACCCAGTGGTGCAGATGGTTAGGCGTTCGCCATCAACCTGAAGCCGTTGGTGCGGAATCTAGGGTAAGCACTGCTGAGGAGCTCCACACTAGAACGAAACAGCTGTCCAGTGCTCCCTTGTTGTCAATGCTACCCTGCCAACATCAATCTGTGATATATTCAATTCAATGTTTATTTATATGCTATTTTACACTCAAACTTCGAAATCAAAGAAGATGTATAACGAACATTTTGAGTAATTTCAAATGGCTCAAATTACATCATCAATCTCTACAGTATAAATAAATAAAATGAGACAATCATTTCCTATGTACTAGCAATTTTTTTGATGTAATTGTTCTTTTGGATTGATTAAAATTTTGATTTCTTTAAAAAAATCTTTTTCTTCAAGATTCACCAGAGAATTTATCGTTTACTTTCACATCACATTCATTTTTAATTCATTTTCACTCTTATTGTTCTATTGTTCTATTTAAATTTATCTATTTTTAAGAAGACTTTAAGTTTATTCACTAAAAGAACACCATTTTAATTTAATTTTTGTATTGGCCTAATAAATGTTTTCGGTCATGAATTTGTTTGTGAGATTGAATAAAAATGAGAGATTGTTTGTCCTTTATAAATTAAAGTAGTAGGTTAACTAACACCTGCTATTAGATATCAAGTTAGTAATGCATGAAACTGGGAGTATGTATTTATATTATACTGATATGTATTTTTTTTTCATTATTAAATACAATACTTAACTTTCTTTGTTACCATCATGAATTAACAATTAAAGATTAGAATACAGTATTAGAAAACCTAATAAATCTGTACTACTTATTTAAATGAATGTATTCATAATCACTATTACAATTAATTAAAGTTAGATCAATTACAGAATCCTACATATTCAATGTTTGTAGTCATAGTTTAGATATTTATGGAATCATGATGAAAAGTGACTAGAAAGTGTCAGCAAGATACTCTGAATCTACTGTTTATGCCAATTGACACCCATTAGCAAGGTTAACATGTAATATTAATGAAATGAAGGGTATTGAGCTATACTGAATAATCTTAAACATTATCAGTGAGCTGTTCAGGCCTCAAATGACCCCATTTTCATGGGGTAGTTACATACATTTAACTGTCACTTATTGATGACCAGTTTGATGTTTGTCTTGTCATTACTGCGAATGAAATCCTATCGAGAAAGTCATAAAGGAGGCGATGATTCGAGTGACTCAATATCCCGCTTAATGTGCTTTAATATCAAGTGGTTTTAATTACTTAGCAGAGAACCCTGGGGTCCCAATGGAAAAATCATGTTAAAGAGTACAATTTATAATGAAACCTAGATCCTACTGACTACTGACTACTTTAAACCATTGGACATCGAAATACAATATAAGAATTGTGTAGTCTAAACGAAGTGAATTACTATCGCTAGATACTGTGAGTTAACATTCAACATTCTCATCAGATTTTATTATACACTCTTTAGCCTTTCCCTTTAGAGCTATAAACTTTATATATATATATATATATATATATATATATATGATACTGTTCATCTTGATGGGTTCAGTTGTCAATTGTAATCATTCAGTATATAAAAACTGAGTTTTATAAACATTTCACCGTATAACTTAGTTAAATTTGTGGAGTCTACCTCATTTTGTAAATACATTTATTCTTAGTTTCGGTAACTAGATCATATATCAAAAACCACTTTCCATCCTATTATTTTTGAATTGTTTCATCTACCAAATTATCCCACTTTATCTTAACAAAAATTTGAAGAAATGTGAGCAAATATATCAACGGTTTTTTCTCAGACATCATTTTCCAACATAATGTTCATTCTAGGTATGATTAACTTGAAGGTGATCTTCATTGGTGTATAAAATCAGTTGGATACAATTAAAAAGATAAAAAAGGCTTTCATTCATTGTTAAATGTTCACTAGCAGAATAAAATGTTGACATGACCTATGGTAGGACTCAAATTTAGTACACTACTAACAACTTTAGTAATTTGCATTCGTTTAACCAGCAATATTCGAAAAGCACTTCTCCATTCGTTTTCAAAAGGCGCATCATATTTAATCAATAATTCGTTTGTTTTTGTGCTTCTAGAAATCCTCTTGTTTTCTCTGTTTGTTCCATGTCTATAATCATCACGTTTCCCCAGTTAGTCATGTGTCCATAATTATCACTATGTATTGATATATATTGTGAAGTTTGTGTTATGTCGGACCACTAAAGAAGAGTGAAAGGACTTCTAGGACTGTATTTTAGAGGACTAATTCATTTATTCTGGTCGTGTGTAATGTACACATTACATTTTCTATTATTATTATGTTCCTCTTACTCTGTCCTCCCGTTTAGTATATTTGCTGTTATTGTATTATCTCTTATAATGGACTACAGTTATTTGGTTGTGTACAAGTTACCCCTATTCACTGCCACAATCTCCCCTATTTTGTATTAATGTAAAATCCCTAATTGGTTTGCTGTGTGGTCTGAATTGTATATATATAAACGCATGATTAAAATACAATACGACCGGCAATTGGACTGGGTTGATTGTGTCTGGTTGGCTCATAGCTGCTGTCTTCTCTATTCTGGCTTTGGGGGGTTGGTAGTCGTGGGGCTGACGCATCCGTATTCTGATTGGCAAATATCAAGGGCACTCATTATTTATTATTTTTCAATACATAACAGTTTGAATGATTGTCATCAAGCATATAAAACGAAAATCAGTAGTTGAGTGTTGAAGTTAAACCAGTCCCATATTACAACTTTTGAGGTCCCCACAAAAATAATTATCGTTGAAATTTTACTCGCTTGAATATAAATGAAATCATTTTAGTGTGGTAATGCTACGCGACTGACACATTCCTTTTCGTAACTTTACCTTGTAAACTACTGTATATGGTGTGATATTTATTTCTTCAATTATCTTTTCCTGAGATATTAGAACACTATCTCGACTTCTGTCTTCCTGTTGTGATTATCTTCTTTGAAATGCTTATATGCAATAATTGACAACATATCCGTTCTAATTAAACTAGCTTTTACACTAAAGGCATCACCTATTATCTATATTTTGGAAGCCAGGAGTAACAGATTATTACAATAAATCCATTTTAAATGTTTGATCGCTTTCACCAAATGGGAATCTGGATAGGCGTGATGTTCTGTTTTTATGCTAAGAATCAGATGTTATCAACGCAGCTTAATAAACTTTTAGAAAAATGAAAGTTTGTACAATGATAATCCATTGAATTCAGTTTAACTGTATTTCATTGTGAAGTTATTTTCTAACTGTCACTTGACACTTATTTTACACCAACCATTGATTAATCATAAATTTAACATGTAAGTGATACATTATAACATGTGGTTGACTATACCAAAAGATTCGTTAATTATATTAAAAGATCTTTACAATGGATTTCAAATGGCATAAATCATTTCTTCCAGTTACAGAGTTAAATGATTATAAGAATAATACTAAAGACTGAGAATAGACAGTGATAAATTATTAGTAGTTATTGTTACCAGTAATTTACAATTTAATAAACTGTAAGAATAGTTAGAAACACAAATCTACAAAGCAAATAGAGAGTATATGATGGGGTAAAAGATTTACTACAATGTTATATAGATGACACTAGATGATACTTTTGTTATTCAGTGATAAAAATCTAGCATCTAATTTAATTTCGAGGTAGAAAATAGGATTAATATTTTGCTCCATGTATGGAACTGTAGAAACGAGCTAATGAAAATTTTTCTCAATTTTATGGAATCGAATTAGACAGTCCAATGCATACAATTCTCAGAAGTTAAAAATGCATAGTGAGATGCATAAATGCATAAGTTTAAAGTGATAGTAAGTTTAGATACGGAAAGAATTTTGGTACTTCATGCAAATAAAATTCTGTATAACACTGACAAATGTCATTTCGAACTTTATCAATATTGATAATAGTAAATATGTTTTTAGGCGATAAGTTCTGGAATTCACTCCAGGCGGTATTCTGCATATATCTGAAAATCAACGTCATTAACAGTATCTAGCTTTTAGGACTTGCAATTAGTGTGTAAAGACATATTTCATTTTAAAATTTAATAACGTGGTTTCAAATATTAGCGAGTTAAGTAATATCATTATGCCATTTGTTCTGTCAAAAGATTCATTTCTTTTAGTAACGTCTTCGGTTGTTGTTGTCTTTGTGATTCGTTCACCAGAAGGTTTGTTAACATCACGTTGCAGTTGTCGAAAGAGTAGAAAGTCGAAAAAAATGAGAAAAAAGTTCATTCACAAGGTGATGGAAAAATTTAAACAGGCACATCACATTCACACTTTATTGTCCACTTCACAGCTTTAGGAATAATGTCTCGATAAGTAGATCTGTGTAATGACCTACCAGTTATTTAGTATGATATCTACTTTCTAATTACTTCCCCCCCCTCCAGTCGGCGACACGTATCTCAGATAAATAATATAAAGGTGGTTCAGTGTTGTGTTTAATAGATATTATTCAATGTGTACTGGTGGATCAATAAGTATCGACTAATGTCATTTTTGCATGGTCCTTAGTGCTGATTTAGTTCTATCGGTGAAGTGGTGACTTCAAATTACGTGAAGTCTTTTGATGTTAATTTGTCTGAAGTAGGCTTCGCGACGGTTGATACACAACAGTTAAGAGTATTTGTGATTTTTACGGGAGAATATGAAAAAAAAGTAAGGCAGAATACAACATTGTTAATCAGACTGGTAGACTTGCATACAGGTCTTTAAAATTCAATGATTTCTTATCGGTAGTTGCATAAACTTATTTTAGCAGAATATCAGTAATACCAAATATATTATTTTGACTACATTATTAGTGAAATTAGTATTGAGTTCAACCGAATAAAGTGGAAAAATATATAGGTTAATGTAAACATTTTAATAACATAAAAAATGTAGCTACTTGGAGCTCATCAAGTGATATACTTCGATGATATCAACCTGGAAAAGACACAAAACCTCCACATGTTTACCTTCTTGCAGTTATATTGACCAAGTAGTTTAAGGAAATAACGAATTTACATTTAGAACAAACGTTACTGGGCTCAAATAGCCTTATGAACATCAATACTGCGTTGCTCGTACAACCATCTAACATGAAAAAGAGAGTAATCTTCAGTTCTTACAAAAATGACCCATATATTGCCATCTATTTTAAGGATTATACGTTACATAAGAATTGACAATAAAAGTTTGTCTACCGTATTACTTATTTATGCAATAAATCAGAGACTCCAGCATTATGTAACATTGATTGTACAGATGTAGATGGAGAATGTTTTGAAACAAGTAGGAGACACTTTTTTTTATAAATGCGAAAAAACTATTACAAAATATCCATTAATTTGTTCATAAAATTTTCAACTAGTTTATCTATTTGACGATCATTATAGTTACTATAGCTACTCCTCTAACTTCTTAGAACTAATAATGTATGATTTCTACATAAAGTATTCTAAAACTATAAATAATGAATATTATAATAAATGATAAGTAATTCTTTAAAACAATAGAAAACTAGATATTGAAAGGCTATTCCATGACATACCAAATGGTACATTGTAAAGTAAAAATGTTATTCAATAATGAAATGAATAATTGTTTAACTATGCAATTTCCAAGGTCATATTCAGTAAACAACAAAAAATATGTCTATTGAGCAAATTCAAAACCTTTTGAAGTGTGATTAGACAAAACAGACTTGTAAAAATGTCAACAACTTCAGCTAAATCATTTTGGTTGCGTTAGATAAATCGGTGCAAAAAACATATTAAACTACCACTAAACTATCTTAAAGAGGAATTCTTGGACATTTTCAAGTGTTATAGGAAAACAGCAGGGGTTTTTTTCAAGTGTGTTTGAATTGAAGTGATGTTCGTAACTTAAAGTGACGTAATCGATTGATTACTTCATAAAAAGGAGTTTCTTTTCTAAGTCATCAGGTATGACAAATTGTGAGTTGTCATTTTAGCTTGTCGGTTCATAAATACTTAAGAATTATATCTTGTTGGTGGAAATGCTTATTACTTAGCTATGGTTAGCTTGTAGATGAATGGATCTTAAAGCCTATGTAACTGTGAACCAAAAGCTATCAAGTGCCAGATATGTGATTTTTGAAATATTATTGAACTGACGAACAACAATTATTATGTAATTTTACGATGTCCCGAAAAATGGACCGTCATTTTCTTAGAGTTGTATTCCATAGTGCATCTTTGATATATGTAAAAACAATCAAATAATCAGATAAAGAACAATTACTATCAATGATATTGCAGCGGTAGTTAAACGGCTTTAACATATAGTAACATGTACATTTATTACTTGTGAGAAGTGTCGCATATCATTGACTGATTATTATGATATCAGTTCAATGGCTTTAGGTTAAAGTAAACACCTCAAAAGTACATTTGGTTTCTAAGGCAAGCTGTTTTATTATTACTTGCTATCAATAGAAATGTACTAATCTTGGAAAAAAACAGTCTAGTTAAAAGTTCCCATACATAATTAAAATTTCGATTACATGAGAGCAATAAACTAGACAAGTTTATAGATACGACTTATATATGAGAAAGTAATCGAATCCAGTATCCATTAGGGTTATACCAGAATATATACAATACCAGAAAATCTAGTGTCACTTTTAATAAAACTAACATGCTATACACCTACTTTAATTCCGGAAAATCAAATCAATAGTTAGAAGTTGACATTTGGAGTCGGGTGTAAATTTTTGATGAAAATCGAACATAAGTAGTTGACATCTAAAATGCAATATGCTCTTGTAGAGTGCTTAGGACATACTTGCTGTTTTGTAGCTCTTCAAATGATGAACTTTGAATTCTAATAGTTTTATGGACTGTATAATAGAATAAACATTTACACGACTATTCGAATGACTAGAAGGTCCCCTAAAACAAAATGGGATCTATGCCAGCTGGATAGATGATTCAGAGATAATGCTTCCACACTGGAATAGAGAGAAGTAAATTTCTTTCGTGATCAATATATGTCCATAATGGACGAATACATGAATAAATGCATGAATTTGTTAGTTAATGCCATTTCAAATATCTGTGACAATTAGATGTGAACTGCATGTTAATATTAGCACTGTTTGCTCGTAATTTGTTGATATGGATTCAAAAGTCCGAAATAAACCCTCCCTCCTCTGTAATATGGACAAAAATCCACTTAAATAATTTCTCATATTAAATTCATGCTAGCTACCACCTGGATAAAAATTATAATCATAGACCAAACTGGTACTGCAAGCAAAATTGAAAGTTTTAGAATGAACCGTATAAATGTAATATAAACCCTGAAGCGTAATCATAGTACAACCTTCAGGACGTCGATTTAGTAAAACAGATTGATAGATATTCAGACGTTGCTTACTAACTAGTAGACTACAAAGTACGGCACTAATCCATACGTCTTAACCATCATCAGAACTCAGTTTAAGGTTAATATAGTAAGTGCTCACCATTGAGAAGACTCATATCACTGAAGTTTTTTTGATAGTTATTCAGTTGTAACCAGTTTTTGAGAAGTGATTCTGAATTCCTTAAAATAATACTTCTTAAGTCTGAACTATTAAAGGAATTTATACTTATTTATATCAGATTGGATTAAGAATTCTTGTAAACAGTTGATTTGTGGTTGTCCATCTTCAACAAGCTATTCGACGTAACATGTAGTCGACTAGTGCTTTTTGACGTATGTTGTGTAGTGTTAGCAGATAATTCGGTTTATATATTCATCCATTCGGCATTGAAAAACAGAGAAATTATCAACATCAAGTAAGTAAACAAATATGTAAATATGTAAATAAAATAAAAATATATTTTATGTATTTCATGTTGCATTATGTTAGAAAATATTTGTTTTTATTAATAAAAATGGTTACGGTTGATATTAAATGGATAATGATACTGTTTATTTTCACTAGCAACACATTTTCATTCATATAGTGTATACCTATATGAACATGAAAGAAAAGTAGAAATGTCATTTGGAAAAAAAATAATTTCCAAATTAGCGAAATTACCAAAAACATGGTAATAACTCATAAAATAAACTATTGGTTGGATCAAAATTTTGGAAGTGTTTGGAGGGGGGGGTTGGAAATAAATGCGAATGCTGTTTACATTTAAAAAAAGTGTGTAGACTTTTCTCCTAATAAGTAAAACAAACTGATATAATAATTTTTGATCTATAAGGTATATATTCACAATTCTATAATCAGATTACTAAGTTCGAACACCTACGCTCTTCAATGAAAATGTTGCTAAGACCACATAAGATTGGTGAGTTGTAGCTCAGTAGCGAAAACTATTAGCTAAGTAGTGTTAGGTGTAAGTAACTTACAGTCTTTTCAAACCAAACTTATTTCTATAAGTTGGATTGTGACTGGCAAGTGGAATCCAGGACACGCGTTTCGTCCTATTTGGATTCCACTTGCCAGTCACAATTCAACTTATATAATACTTGTGAAAGTTCGCTATATCGAGGCAATCCGCTCAGGATGCACATATAGCAACAATGACTGACCAGCTTCAGTCTATAACAAATCAACGGGAATATACAAGTTTATCCTAATACCAAACTTATTTCTTATTTAGAATCTTCAAAGTAAGTACTTTGTGATGTACTAGTATTGAAATAAAAAAAGTAAGTATTGAAAGTTCGAATTCATTCCACTTTATTATCAGTATTCCATTTGCTATGTACGATCATCAGTTTCACAGATTCCTTTTGTTCACGTATGCCTGAAATCCGAGCTTCGTTTCTTGTTTAACTGTTATCCCAATCTTTTTGACTTCGGACAGTATATATCTTTTTATCTATATGATTTATGAGCATAATTTCTACGTTTAACGTACAATATTTAATGTTACTTGCCTCATGATTGGTTACCTTATTTCCTCACAATAATTTCAGCACTGATTCAAACAAATTCGTTTAATGGGTAATGCTTGCTTTAGTTTGTCAGTTTACGTTTACTATTTATTTACTTTTTCCGATTCATCTTAAACTATACGAAATTACTATTTTCGCAATGAAGTCGCTAATAGGCAGTTTCATTTAAAGTTTTACCTTAATTTTGTGTATAGTAACATTTTTATTGGAACTTAAGATTGTGTAGTTTATTTCTTCGATTTTAACTGAAAAGGCTGTCATTTGATTGAAATTAAGTTCTGAAACTTATGCAAATCAGTTCACTTAATTTCAATATAACGTCGACAACCACTTTGTTTATGTATATGCGTAGTTGAGCGTCCATATTATTCATTAGCCATAGTAAATGAATATTTCGTCATGATTAGCAGTAACGTATCCTAAACTCTTAAAAATTTTAACTATCAATGTGATAAATATATAACATGCTGAACACAATGACAGAAGAATTTCTGGACATTAATCAGCATGGGTGGACTAATACTGCCAACTAGTTGTAGGTTAACTGTCATTTTTCGTTTTTTTTACTCTTCAAATGACTAGAGTGGAAATAACTTGCATGATGAAACCCAACTGTTCTATTCCACTACCAGTTTACAATAATATTTCATGTAATCATTTTTGGACTAATAGTTTTAAAATTATTTATAAATAGTTTACTAAGTTTAATAAGTTATTCAACTTGATCAAAATGTTATTTCTAAGTCTCCAAAATTCGATATGAAATAGTAAGTAATTGATTATATTGGAAAGATGAAGAGGGAGTTTGTGTTAGATATTTGTAATCAGTCGACAAGAATGTTCTTACTTATATTGTCGACCGACGTAAGCTAATACTATGGGTTTACGGGATTTCATGTTGGAGTATTTCTGAATGTGTAAAGATGGGGTTATCTTAATAATCGGTAGATGTGTTATCATATTTCCAGTAAACCAATTAGTAATTTTAAGGTTAATAAACCATATGACTAGAAATGTAACCAGAAAAACAGTCAGTAGTTAAACAAGCGCACATGAAACCATCGATAATGAAAATTTTACAGAGAAATCACCAAACTCAGCATCAACATAAAGTATAAAAATCGTTCCCAATTACCAGTACTTCATCACTTGTTACACTTACACTTAATATTATATTGCAATGAATACTCAATTAAGAGTATCCTGTTTTGTCTGTACAGGATAATGTACATGATGTTATGTGAATCGACCTTTCAGTACTTTGCATAAAAATGGTCAGCCGTAAATAAAATAAACACTCTTTACTGTCAAACGTTAACATAATGTGTATACATTATATATTTATAATTTAACCTAGCTTGCGACAAAGAACAGAATAAAAACGGAGGGAAGTGGATCAAGTTTGTTGATTCTGATCTTTTTAACAAATTAAACTTTGTTATAGAACAAACAACTGTGGAAAGGGACCTAAGTATATATTCATGAAAAGCAACTAGTTAAATATCAAAACACGAATAATTGAAATATTAAGTGGGTTTCTTTTATACCAAACGATTATATTTACATAGTGTATTGTAGTATTAATAATAATAAGTAAACTACACTCTTACCGTACCATATAAAAGTTATACTTTTAGATTTTATTTGTATTAAAAATGTAGGTAATATACGATACTAACGTTAATGCTGAATGCAATACTCACTAGTAGTATTAGTTATTGCAGCAATTAACATTTGCAGAGCAATAAAACCAAGTGAATGTATACCATGAACTTTAATTGTATATTAGATTATTATTCATAGCTAAATTGGAAAATATCTATCTTCGTAAATTTAGGAGGAAAAAGAGAAAAAAGAAAAAAATTGGACACACGCATTAAAAGACAGATATTATTTTGTAAGAATTATACTAGTAAATTATACCACCGATGATAGAATGTTATACCTTGAATATACATTTTTAATCTTTAAATTAAATGAAGTCCTAATGACTTTTATTTTTAGTTAGGATTTGAACTCAAACCCCGCTATAAATAACGTCGAAATGAAATACTGAGTATTCACAATATGAACGTCACTTAACCTCAGCCTAATTATAGCAGGAAATATTGCTGATTTCATTGAATTTCACCATTATTCGCTTGTATGAGTTACAAAGCATGTGCTATGCATGCTGTCAGTTGGAAATCTGGTGTTTATAGTTATGACTACAATTCATCCAAATAAAGTACAGTAAAATGTAACACAAACAATACTAGACTATTTTAACATTACTTTTTTTGAGGCATTGTTTGCTCATGTGATAAATAAATCAAGTTTTTAAAAGTGAAAGAATTGATTTCTACTATTTTCCCGTAAGTCATGAATACTTCTGAATTACTAGTAGTCTGCTTTCTAACTACAGTAATTGTGTTATACATAAATAAAAATTGACAATAATCAATAATTCTACACTTTTTAATTACTGACTTTGGTTAAAGAACTACTAAAAATTGAAAAGCCCTAGTTGGCTGATTTATCCTAATATGGGACTCTGCAGCAGTGTGCATCTATGACACTATTATGAATGGATGTACGCCAGGATTTTTATGCATCACAGCTAGTGTTTAACTTCAGACCGCCTATCATTCTACTAATCGCTTATATTTATAAGCTCAATAAATTCATCAGTCCTCTCGTGTCATCTTGCTAAAAATCCAGGAATCGCCTTTAGTGTTATTCGAATGCAAGGACTTAATTACTTCCATGGCGAAGCCAGTTTCTCAGTTCCTCTACTACTGGAGAAGTAACAGATTACCGTTATGGTATCTGAAATATTTATCTAATTATTCCTTATTTCCAATAATTCTCTAAATGAAGTTAGTTCATGATATAAAACCGCTAAATTCAACAATTAGCAAAACTGACTAACCAATAATCATTCATATTGTTTCTTACTTACTAACCACATCTCTCGTTTTTCCCTTCACTTTCTTATTATATAGTAAAGAGATGTCAGTATGAATTCATAATTAATTGTCTAACACTGTTATAACAATAGTATAAGAGCCCATCACGAAAGCTGATTCATTATGTTAATTAGACTATGAAGTTAGGTTTGTTTCTATGCGATTACGGCCAAAGAGTGGTCTAAAAACATATACATGATAAAAAAGCACCGTCCCTAATTTTCTTGACAAATGTATACATTATATAAGCCACTAGAATAAAGTGTATTACTGTAATTGACAGAACATTTAAATAACAGTTTGACTAATAGTAAACGTTAACAAATAGCATAAAATATTAATGTCTTCCAAGTAATTCTCAGTTCATTATAGTTTTATTTTTATTCTCAAACTGTTACCATGACTACGTCGCCGATAATTCCTTAATTTTATTTGGTTCCCTCTGTCGGGTTTATTACTTAAGCTGCATTTAGTGACTTAATAGGTGTCGTAGATTCTAAAATTTTTAGTAATTATTAAGTTTTAAAGCCTGTTAGTAATGTAAATTATCAACTAGTTGGACATCCTTTTCAAACATTACTACTTACGAGCAAAGTACAAGTTCGCAGTATGACTGTTATTTTGGCTGAATTACGAAAATACTTTGTTCTTTTATGATGAATGTCTGAAATGATGTTTTGAAAAGCTTTCCTTGACCATAGAATTTCAAATAGTAACTAGCTAAGCAGCTTATATCTACTCATTTGTCTGAATATAAGTTACTTGACTCCGTAGACAAGATATTCGGGTGTTAATTTAAACATGCACGTACATTTTGCATAACGTTTAGAAACAGTAAAATTTTAATGGTTATTGATGTTTTGCCTCTAACATTAATATGTTCAATAAGCATAGTGATTTGCCTTAACTGTTTAATTATTTTAGTGTATCAAGTAGCATATCATTTTCTAGTGAACAATGAAGCTGAAAGATTTTAACACCATTTTTAAATATAGAACACAAAGTTTGAGGCAAGTTACATTTTATTCACCCGTTAATTACTTTTGTGCTAAACAGGTACTCAATGAAAGCTGATTACATAGTCCTTTCATCAAAGCTATTTTAATATCTCACAAATAACATAACTATTTAATTAGGATATGCTTGTATTTTCCCGTTGATTTGTAATGGACTGAAACTGGTCAGTCTCTGTTGCCACATATAACAATCCAACTTAAATGTAACTATTTAATCGTGCTGTTTATCATAGAATTGCATTATTATAAAGTGGATGACTCAAAGTTATGTTCAGAGAAACTATAACATAATATTATGATTTTTAATGCTTATCTATAGGGTTTGCTTACGATGCCGCAATATCTCCATGTCCTAATTGTCACAAATAATTTGACAAATCCGAGTCACAAGTACTGAAGAGAAGGTAATTGTTTTGTGTTATGTTCTGTCATATTAATTCAGTTGATTGTTGTTTAATTTAAATTAGATGATATTACATTGTGAATAGACAATAAACATTTAGCATTTGATTCAAAATACTTTCATTATAGTTCAATAAATTTAACAAAATGTAGACTTACCAAATATTATCCCACTTAAACGAATTAAAAACTGGTTCAGAAAATGATTTCTGGAGTTTAAAAGTGAAGCAGTAACCAGTCAAGTTAGGTGTGGATTTATCTGCTATTGACACTGAATAATGGTCTAACGACACTTCAAGTTGTCGGAAATTATAGTCGCTAACTCATAGATCGAATAATTGCTAGCTAGCTACTAGTCCTAAGGTCTTTGGTTCGATCCTTACAGGAATCTGGAGTTTCGGATCCTGAACTTTCCTATACTAAAGAAAATAAGTACTTTCTGGCTATAAAATTCATTTACACCGTTTGTCTGTTTGGATATGCATTTACGAACATGGTAGTAAGAAGTCTAATTCTGAGAAAATTTGGATTCAAATTCATCCATTTTGATTTGATGAAAAATGCTTGTTTCTTCTTTATGCTGAAAATATTCTGGTGATTAAGCATAGATAATATATTACCGTTTTAAGTTTCATTACAAAAATTCCTAAATCAGGCAGTAAACTTTGAAGTTCACCCTCACATACTAACCTATAGAAATCAACAATATCACTAACTTCCTATATAGAAAAAAACAATAAATTATTTGTCATGTCTGCACATAGTTGGTATTTATGCGTATCATTATGTCAAAATAATGCTAACAACAACAATAACAAACGTTGTGACAACGAAACTATCTATAACTGAAGTTGGGTTGTGACTGCCATGAGGAATCTAGGACTCGCTCTTTGTCTTATTCGGGACTCGTTGACTAAATGTGCATGCATTCCAATTTTCATGTTCACATCAGGATTCGAACTCACTTCGTTTCGTGCCAAACTCCACTGCGTTCACCACTAGTCTACTGTTTCCAGTCAGTCACACTTGTGCAACGGATATATATGTAATTAGAATAAGCTTGTATCATCCCGCTAAATTTTTGTAATGGACTAAAACTGGTCAGCCTCCGCTCAGGATGCCCATATGGCAACAGAGGCTGACCAGTTTCACTCCATTGCAAGAATTCAACGGAAATATACAAACTTACTCTATTTATAACTGAATTTTTGCTGATAATGAGGCTTTCTAAATTAATTTGCAGATAGCAGATATCATTACTAGTGAAATGGAGTTGCATATTAAAAGTGGTTATCTTACTACTGCCTAGGCAGCTATACTAAGTAATCCACAAGACTTAATTAATAACAAGTAATCTTTTGTAATTTATTTATTGCAAGATATATAATAGCAAACACTGGTTGACTAAGTCCACCTGTCTTACACCGAATGAAACTAAGTATGACCAAATATTTATTTAACATCATGGGAAGATTTCGGTTTTAATAGACCAAAAATGCTTCAGTGTCCCGATTATAAGAACATTATTTTCACTATCACTATAGATAGTCGTCAATACAATACATTCTTTCAGTAACTAATAATAATAATAACTATTATTATTATTATTATTATTATTATTATTATTAGTTGTTATAGCTGCAGTAATAACAAACATGATAATTCGCTTTTATTGACATTAGTAACAATAACTGAAGTTACTTTTGATCAAGTAAGCTTATTTCACTCTATTCAGTTTCCGCTTAATTACCCAATGAATTGTGTTAAACATTTTTATTTTAATTAGATGTGCATGAATTCTCCTATTACCTAAACTGTTAAGTAAATAATGTAGCAATGCCAAAATAAATATAAACTTTTAGGATTTTCAATAGACAAAACAATTCAAGGTGAAAAGTTAACTGATAATTTCAAAAGGGAAATAGTTTTACAAAGGAAGCAGTTTATATTTTGGCCTCTACAGGCATATATACTGGAATCTATTCAGACTTCGAACTTGGTTATGTAATTTGGCTGATTATAAAAATACGAACACGTTTTTCTCAAAATAGAAACAGATTACTAGCTGGAAATGATAATATTTGATATAACCTAGCTTGCCATGAATAATAGTTGTCATCCTTCTTTTAAAAAACTTTCGTACGTTTCGTTAAACAGCTGACCATTCTATTGATAACAGAAACTTTGAAAACATTAGCTTACTGTTTACAGTTTTCAGTACACACACAGGAACACAACGGAATGGAAAAAAAAGATCTGAGAACCGAATGACAAGCATGTTGTAATTCATATAAAATTCAGTACAGATGTATTAGTACCCTAAACCCAAATGGAACATATAAACAAGTTGTTTTTTATTCATAACTAAGCGCTTTCGGATGAGCTGAGTGGTTTAACTGTGAATACTTCTGAGTCATTATTGACATCGTTTGTGTTTGATTCACACGTAGATTGGCTTATCATATAACAGTTTTTATATTTACCTGACATGGTCTGAGTACCAATACAGTAATACTAATACTTACGCACAAAGGTGATATGATCTTAAGCTAAATACATAAATCTACACTTGATTTAAACAATGTTAGTTTTCTGAAGCTTTTATGAAAGTTAAGGAGTTATTTTTACTTATTTTAGTAAAATCAACCATTTGTAACTACATGGCAGTACACAACTTCGACTACGTATGAGATAATCCCATATCTTGTAATGAGCACCATAATTTCTGTTAAGCTATTACAAGTAACAGTCCTAATGAAATGATCAGCAACATATTCTTTCACTTCTATTTCTCATTAGTATTCATGGTATTCTTTCTTATAGGTTATCAGTCACTGGTGTACACTGTTAAGTAATTTCAAATAAGGCAGATATCATCTAGGAATAAAAATTATTTTTAAAGCGTAATCCACTACTTAACTTAGTAATTTAAGTGTAAGGAAACTCAAAAGATACATTAGCTACTTTCTGACTGTTCTACCTTAGACCTTCCGAAGGATTATTTAGAAAGTGTCTACTTATGCTTGCTTATTGCCATTTAGTTAAATATTTATCATGCATAGTGTTAAATAGTAATGAGTCATTAATATTATTAATATGCTGATATAAATAAATAAAGTTGTTGTCAGTAGTCAAATTTTTTATTAGTACTAGTAAATGATATTAAACAGAATTACTGTCTATGCAAAAGTAATACACAGTGGAATACACATGTGAGAATGTACAAACATTTACTACATTCACATTGATTTCATCAGACTATGAAACTTTTACAACAGCTAGTATAGAAAATATTTTGATATACCACGTGAATACGCATATGAACATACATACAGAAGTAACAGTAAAAAAAACAATTTATAATCCAGTCGAATAATACAAGGATAAAAGAACACCATAGGTCAGTAAAAAGTGATTTCTATATATATATATATATATATATATATATATATATATATATATATATATATATATATATCGTTTTTAAGCTACTTGTTAACTAGTACATACTTAATTCTTCATTGGCTTTCCTTCTAGTTCCCCTCCCTATATCTTTGTCCTCTCCCTTGTTCAATTCGACTGCTGCTGTCAGCACCAACAATAACACGAGTATTAGAAAGGATGTAAATGGTATGTAATTCAATTTTATTATTATTATTAATATCATTATTATTATGATAAAGAGAGGATAAACTTTGCTAAAACAAAACAACACGTATATCGATGAAAAAATAAAGATATATCGCTATTTTTCAAAATAAACAAGGGCCTACATACAGCATACTTCGGCCTATCCGAACAGACGCACGTGTACATACATGCATAATGTTATGTATAAATTGCTTTAATAAGTGAATCATCAAATAAAATGCTATATATATATATATATATATATATATATATATATATATATATATATATATGCCTTGTAAACAAATAACTTTGAAGTACAGGTAATGTGATTATAAGCGAAAATAAATGGTACACTGTAAAAATTGTTATTCATTATTACTTAAGATAGGAAAATTTTCTATATGTACAGTAAATAAATTTACCTTAATTGAAGTTTAAAACAATGAATGCGAATTTACGCTTTACGATGAAGCTGACAAGAGACGCGCAGATACTATGATGTAATGGCCACATTTATATTGCACTGTTCCTCTTAAATGGTTATGTATTATCATATCTTTGATGAATATTTTAACATCAATGTAAGGAAAGGTTATGAGTAAAGATTTGAATGTCTGATAATAACTTGATCATATTATTTTATCAAATCTGCATCAACTGTTTTACTTACAAATTTGCGATTATCTTTGATTCTGAGGAATGAACAGAAGGTACACTAGGATAATTATACTCACATAATTAGCGAAATCAAAAATTCTACAATATTCTCATTTACATTTTTATTACTGAACTACAAAATTATAACAGCCCCTTTCATATTTGAGCCTTCCCTACTGGGCAATTTTGGATGGCATAATATCTATCTGGCTTATATATATAAGAATAACTTAAGTGTGTCACTTGTACAGTATCTATATTGGGGATTGTGACGGAATCGCATTCTACCATGTTTAGTAAACAAGGCTATGTTGCAAATTAAAGTAATATGATAAGCGATTGTGTTGCATTAGTATCCGGTTACCCATAATCTTAAACACGATTGGAACTGAGGAGCTTAACAGTTCTTGCATATTGTTAAATGTTCACTCTTGTATACGTTGGAAGCAGTTGCAATTTTTCCATTTCACTAAGAGCTATTTTATTATTTTGTTTTATCTCTCATTTTACATAATATCGTCCTACATATGTGGCCCCTTTGTTGTGTAGAGTATTTTTTATGCTCTCAGTAAATGAAAGTAATCAACTGGTAAACGCAGACAAATCATTTTCAACTTATAGAAATGCACTGTAACAATACAAATGATAACAATTTGAAATTAGTCGATTTTATTCTTTATGGTATTATTGCTAACTAACCGAAAGTAATCGACTATTAAGCAATAAAATGTTTACTCCATTTAAAGAATAACTCAAAATGAAAATTTTGACCTACTTTTTTGAAAACTACATACAACTCACTATGAGATATGATCTCTATCGAAGTTAGCGAATATGGTTTTAACTAGATATTTTTCAACAAAATCATTATTACCATACGAAGCAAGGGGAGGGGGTGTTAAATTCAATCAACTATGAAGATAGTGACATAAATTGTTCAGTTTATGAATTCACTGCAAAAACTTTCTTACAATCTCTGTATATTTAAAACTCATATAAGTTATTCAGATGTGTCAAACTGCTCAATAGAATCTATTTATGCTAGATGGTTCAGCACACTCAGAATTATTTAAAAGGTATTTAGGATTTCAAATTGATTACTCAGGAGTTACTCAGTACGATGATTTATTAGTCGTGATCTTACTTGAGTACAATTAATGAAAATGTTTGTTTTCATTTCGTTTATAGCCATAATTCTTAAACTCCCAGTGTACTAGATTTTCCGAAGATTTTATAATAGAAAAATGCTTAGCTAACCAATTTTACGATCACTTTAAGTTCGTAAACAATTAAAATAATGATGAATTCTGATAATCTGGATGTAGTCTGACTAAAATGAATCAGAATTAAAAAACGTGTGGGAAGCTCAACTACAAAAATTATGTTTATTAGAAAGATGAACTTTGTTGAATTTGTTGTTTAGCAAACCTTTTATTCCATGCAAATAATTGATCGGGTGATTTAGGAGTTACCACTAATATTTTGGTTGACATCTAGCATATTAAGAAAGCCGTGTAGACGATCAATATCCATTGGGTGCCACTGATAATCAGAGTTCATTGGGCTGCTGTTTTGTCCTGGTTTGGGACACCGTAGAAGTGTATATAGTCAACTTCCCTCCCAGAGAATCAAACCCAAAACCTTCGAGTCTCATTGCGAACGCTTAACCATCTACACCACTGGGCTTGTGTTCAGTGGTAGAACTCCCATTTCAAAGCAAACAACTAAACTTAATACATGTCTCCACACAAATCAATCAAATATTTCATATTTGGCATAAATAACTTTGTTAAGAAGTCTAAGTAAATTCTAATCTATTCTGCTTGAAATGTTTGACAGGTTTCTCTTCTTCGAGCTTGTTATAATTAATTACTCAAACCAGCACTATTCGTTCATTCTAGTGTTTAGTTCAACAGAATATATATCTTATAAGCTCTATGTTTAAAATCATGTTTAGGTTATATAATTTTAAGTATGGTGACTTAATATAGCTCCAAACTACATTTTAAGAAGCATCATTTTGACAAATATCATGTTGTTAAAATTTCTTATTATAGTTTTGATGAGTATAAAATATCAACATAAAAACTGCTTAAACACTACTTGTTAAAGTTCTAGAATAAGTATTTAACTAATCACCAATCTATTAAAGGAAATTTTAGTCAGTAGAATGAGTTTCGTATATACGGATGGTGTAGATAAGTGAAGTTAAATACAAGTTCATATTTCTCGTTTAGAAATATACTATCACTGAATGTTTCCTTTACATACGATAATGTACAAAGCTGATGTTGTGAGTGTTTTCATACCAAATATCAGGAGAGAGTATAACACTTAATCATGTTTCAAATTGGTTTTTGCAGATTCATCATTGATTTCATTGCTTTAAATTCAACAGGATTATGCAAAGATATTCGCTTAGAAAACTCTAAAATCTATCATTTGGAGAATTACTGAGTTTGTTAAAAATTCTCAAACATCAATTCGATTCCTTAATAATGAACAGGAACCCTAAAACCCAGGTCATAGGTATTCTTTTAATCAATAAAATCTAATAATAATATTTTTTGATTAAAAACTATTTATAAATCTTTTAGTTCACATGTAAACGACGGACAAGGAGGGGGGGGGGTTATAATGTTATCATGTTAGTTTATCCAGAATTATTCATGCAGTAAGATATTTGTACGAATAAATGTAATGATTAAGACAATAAAATTTGGCATTTTTCTTAGATTATCACAAATTGTATAAATTTATTCTACACTTGACTGACCAAATTATCAGCTGTCATGTGAACTAACTGGGTTTGTTATTGTAGGTGTTATGGTGATTGTTGAATTTAATATGATACATTACAGACACGAAATATCATAAATTAATTGAAACTAGAATACCGATTTCATAGTCTTAAAGCTAAGAACAAGTTTTAAAATGCTTTATTATTTCTGAAAGTTTGTTATTTCTTGTTATAGGACCGTTCATTAATACACGCTATGGAAGTTGATTTCATCCGATGAGTTCATAATTTTGTTATTTAAGTTGTTTTTCTTTAGTTCTATTGAGCGACAGTATATGGTGCATTTCTCTTTCTCTAAACTGATTTAAATGTAAATAGATTGCAAATAAATAAGTGTTCTGAACAAATTGCTTTAAGTCCAGTAGTACAATGAAATTAGGTTTTCTTTCTGGTTAATCGTACATCATTACAAGAGAATAGTGGTATGCAACCGTTTAGAGTGTGGGGAAGTTACTCACCGATGACAGTCGCGAACTGACTGAGTTAGAATTATCAACAGTTGGGAGCCAACAAAGTAGTCTAATGGTAAAGAGTTCGCTGCAAAGCCAGAATGTTTGGGGCTTGATCTGAGGTTGGGTTGTCGTTGCCCACTGCTGAAGAGTTCCATACTAGGACGAAATAGCTGTCCAGTGGTTCCTGGTGATCAATGGTTGTCTAATTCAGGTCGATTCGTGATACCAGATTAACATACAACAATCTCCACAACACCCAATTATGAAGTGATATTATTTACTTCTGTTAATGTGAAGAAAATTGGAAAACAATAGAAAGGATTATGGAAAGATGTTTTACTACCTATTGTAGGAAACGTTATTAATGATACGTTTGACCTGTAATTTGCGTGTCTATAAAAGTGCAGTGAATGATCAAACATTTATTACTTATTTCTTAGTTATTCCATCATACTGATGTCCAGCAACCAATCCAATCCAGTGGTTAAGCACGAATGATCATAGATTGCTGACAGCAGTTTGAGTGTCATTATAATTCACGTCATTTATAATTTTCTAAAAATATCTACCACTTCAGTTATTAACATGAGATCAATAAACCCAGGAGAATCTTTTCATATTTGTTTATAAAAACATTCCTTTTAGTTTTGTTATTTATGTCATAAATGAAGATTGCTAATGAAGAACAGTATAATAAAAGTTCAACTATGCAAGTTTAATTAAATTTTTCAATAACTCTTTTTCACAAACAAGATTTTGTAAAAATGTTAAAAACAAAATAATTAGCGAATGTTGCAAAGTACTTTACATGGCAGATGCTACAAAGTATCGATTTTCTTTATCCAATGATACTGATAGTGATGTTAATTAGTTAAGTTGCAATTTACAGTAGTAGTTACTTTTACATCGTCATTTTTCACTTTAATACTATAGATTCTTCTGCGAAAACAAAAAAAATTCATGTTTTCCTTGGGTTATAGTTACTGCTTAAAATGAAACATTAATTGTACTGACTAATGAGGTAGGTCAAGGTTTGGCATTAACACTGCCTTAGTGACTGATCTGCATAATTTGTGTGTTAAAACAACAGAAGGAAATGAAACGACTATATATCTTAATGTTTCACTTTGTAAATTTATGTTATCTTCAAGAAATTTGTAGTATGTAACAACATAAAATAGTAGAAACAGTCTGTACAATTTGCGATCAGTGTAATTCAGATGCTTTAGAAACAAGTTAAGTGCAAAGAATCCACTGACTCCATTAACCTCATTTATGGTTTTCATCTGTTTCAGTTAGCAGATGTCGATTCTTACTTTCATAGGATCTTTACAGATTACATTAATTGATAAATATTATGTGTTCATAATTGAATAGGTGAGAGATGGATTATCCAAAGTTTTATTGAAAATCCGTGACAAAATCAACAAATTTAGAAGTAGGATGAAGGAACTTCTACGGAAATACTGTACGACGATTGTGCTGTACCTAAAGATGTTTAATGCAGAAAGAGTGAACTACTGATTTGTTGCTTCGTGACAGAGATAAATCAGGTTCAATGAAAAACTGAAAGACCTTATCTCAGCACTATATAGAATCATAGATGGACACAATTAGCGCGTCCCAGACTACGATAGAATGACTGTTTGTCGTTCTCTGCTCTTCAGAGAATCCCAATCTAACAGAAGTTATCTACATATTTAATTAATGCTTATCTACCTTTAGCGACTAGTTTGCAATGAGTTTCCGAAGTTTAAATACGAAGCCGTTAAGTAGACGTTAAGTACATTGGAACTAAGGAGTGACTATCGCCCGATAATAACGGATTAGCTGCAGTTGAAAGTTGAGCCTAGTATCTCGGTCTATTATGATGACTCATATAAAGTTATCTTTTGTAGGCAAATGCTATTTGTTTCAAGATTATAAATAAATTCTGTTGATGAATGTCAACAAACCAAGAAATATTGGTAAAGTAAGACGAAATTATAAGAAAATCGAAGTACGAAAATGGTTATCGTTGACCGTCACTGTAAACTGTATCTAGTAGTAGAGTTCATGAAGAAAGTTTTGAAATCAGAAACAATTAATTTTGATAACTGAAACAAGCAATAATGAGTGATAAATAATTATGCCGATTTGATCATAATTACTAAAATATACAGTAGGTAATTGCTAAAAGGGTAATAATTTATCTTTTTTGTTCATCATTCTATTAGCTGTAGTTCTGACAGTCATACCAATCAGATTATTTCACAATTGTCAAATTAACCTTAGACTTTCACAGGTTGGTTACTTTCTCTTTCGATTTGCCATTTTGTTATATATCCTTAGCAGCATCGTTGTTACTAAATGTGCAGATTTATTGTATCTCATTTTCGAACTCATTCCAGATCAGTAAAGCTCGTATTGTGAACTATTACTTTGTTACTACGTAAAAGGAGCACCAAGTAAACACAAATAAATGAGGTATATTTTTCAGTCTCCTGTCATTTAAGAGTTAAATACATTTGTATTATTATTTGATTAAGGGTAAAGAACTCCAAAAATAATCAATTAGTAGTAGTCAATGTTATCTTGTGTGGTTCTCAATATTAACCACATTCTGCAGATGGAGTTGTCATTTGTTTACTGATAGATCGACTTTCTTAGGTGTTGAGTAATTAGGAGCCATTCGCCTAACTGGTATTCATTATTAATGCATCTTCTTCTCAGAAATCTCAAATCAAATCGACCAGTATTGTCGTCTGAGTTATCTGGTTATCCAGTTGAAAAATAAACATATAATACAATACAATTGATATCGTCCTATTTACCCTCCGTATGTTTTAATAACGTGTCTAAACAAATAAAACAAGTTTCTAGTAGCCTAATTCTTTTAACGGCAATTCAAATACTTCCTAGTCAATAAGTAGTTTTCAATTTTGCACTTTTAAATGCATATGTAGCGTCTTCAAAAACCATGAAACATATTGCATAAACAATTGACAATGGTTGTATGCACTTACTGTTCAATTTGCAATTTCTTAAAATGATTCAAGATATCGGCCTTTTTCATTTTTATCTATATAAATGATAAGAAATTAACATACTGTTGATTGCAAAAAAATTAAATCAGCAAAATCTAACTTATTGAGGTTCTAATTTTTTGTTTCGTGTGCACAAATAGACCCCTGAAGACCTAGTTAAAGGCAATAATTGGTACGTTACAAAGTGGTACACAATTAGCAACGATGTTACTGAGTAATAAGGGCGTTATGAACTAATTGATACTGGAAAAGTAAGTAATTAAATTCTGACAGTATTATTTTCCAAACTATATTCGAATGTTATGAAAAATCTTAAATAAGGATAACACGAACTATCTGTTAATCTCATTGGTGTTCGACGACTCTCTAGTTGATGTCAGTCCATGACCATTTTCGTAAATGTAAATTATTCAGTTGATATCAGCAAACTTATCGTAACAAGTAGCTGGTGACGTTTAGTAATAGTTTTAGCAGTCGGTCAAGTTAGTGCTGATCTAATCACTCTTTTTATTCCATTAGATTCAGAATTTCAAAATTATTTTACATCGTTTTATTTCATGAATCCCTTCCTCTCTATTCAGATTATTTATTCCTGTTCTTTCTTTGTGCAACTGATACTACTGTTATTTTAGTTTTCAACTTACTATGTTTATACAATGTGACAATTTGAACGAATGGATATACGCACTAAGTTCTCTGGTGCTTAAAACAGACCAACTAAAATGTCATCTTTCAAAAGACGTTAAATACTTTATTCTTTAGTAGTACTATGTTGATTATGAGGAAATTATGGGTAACGTCTTTCAGACAAAATCGGTTATAGCTAAATAAAGAAACATAGTACTATCCTCTACGGTTTTCTGCCATTAATAAATGCATCTAAATGTCATTTATTCACGGTAGTAAAGCAAAAACTAGTAAGTGGTATCAGAATGTATGAAACATCAATCACAGTAGAATATCGGTGTCTATTTACTCCTCTTAAAGATATTTTAGATAATATTAAAATTTTTTTCTAGTTTTAGTGTCTTTTAGTGAAATGAACTTATATTCACCATAGATATAAACAAATAGAAATTATGTGATGACAGTGTTTTCAGTGCCAAAAAAATTAAACATTAATTGGTTGAAATAAGTAATACATAGATATTATTTCAACGAATAAAAATTGTAACTTGAATTGGAGTTTAGCAATATATGAATTATTTCAGCCACTCGTCTTTCTTTATAGTTAGTAAAACCATGTTGAATAATTTAAGTGTATTACTATTACTGATAAGATTTGTAACTTTTCTAGATCAACATGGTTATAAAAAGGGGTTGTTTTATGAAGTTTACATGTCTTTTAATCTAAGTCAGGATTTCTTTACTAGATTCATTAATATATAAGATGTCATCGTCGACGCAACCTAATATGGAGGTGAATAAGAAGATCCTTTTGTTTATTCTAAATAAAGCAACGCTAAGGGTGTTGATGGTTTAAAATAACCACAAAACTGACATTAAAAGAACCATAAATATTCGAAAAGGTTTTATCAACCATAATGTAAAGAGCATAGCTGAAACATTTTACATATTGCTAAATCCTACTGCGATGATTTGAAAGGAAGGCCTTACTACTCATCCAACATAGTTTATCAATCCAAACAACCACATTTAAATTGAAAGTAATTTCATACATACTTCTCAGTGAGTTCACAAGAAAGCACCGACATATCTTGTTTTGAATCACCTTGATTTATATTTGTACTTCTGTATTCTTTGAACTTGCGCTAATTTATTCCGTTTATCTATTAATTCTCTGAAAGTGTTTCGCACATCGTGAAAAGTCAGGAATTCCTATTTCCACTTATTGTGATATTACGAATATATGCTACTTTTTCCAAAGCTCAATTTATTTGAAAATATTCACTCTTACCTCGGTAATGATATTTATTGACTGAATACATTTTAATATAAGGTATATTTCAGACAAATAGTAGCTTATATAAAATACTAAACGGTTATCAACACCTTATTCATTGTTCACTAAGTACGCTGTATGAAGCGTTTTCGGTCATAAATTTGTTTGTTTACTTCGTGAGTTCAGCATATTAGGGTGTTATTTATTCTAGAGATTTTACTTCATGTAATAACTTTTACTGTACTTGGCGTTACAAATGGAGATATCGTGATACATTATGCTGGCATGTTTGTGGTAGTCAGTTAGGACTAGTTTCAGACGCTCGAAGTTAAATCTATTATAGAAAATACATTCCAATATGAAACAATCATACAATGAATGAGCAGAAAAATAACCAGAAGCTGTGGAGAAACATAAATGTAAACTCAAACATATATAAGTGATATAGAGTGACAGGATTACAATCAGATAGTATAATGTATTGAACGATATAACCCAATGTTATCAATATATATTCAGACTAATCATCTTATCATTACAATTGTTGTAGGACGGTAAACTTGTTAAACATTATATGATAAATGTAAATTTATCTGAAAAACTTAAACAAAAGTTCTGGAGGGATATTTAGAAAAAAAATTTATTTGTGAATCATCACCATAAACCCACAATTTTATTTTAACAGTTACATTTACATTTTCTTTAGTTTCTTTCTATCAAATCATTTAATTACATTAAATACTTACTGTTTTATATTAATTAATATGACATTATTATAAGTATTTACTTGTTTAATAGGAAAAATCAAAATCTCATTAAGAAGAAAGTAGTTGCTTTAATTAGAATTTCATTAAACCTAGAACAGATTTATTTAAAATGCCAACGAAAAATGAATTAAGCTAAGAAAAAATATTTTGTGTAGATCTGTGTTTATGATTTAGGAAATACGTCTAAACGTTTCACTTTCATTTGAAAGTTTATTTATTATATATTGTTGCTCAACATAAAGTTTATTTGAAAATGTTTGTAACTGATATTTGTATAGGCATCAATGAAATTATTCAATAGGATTTCGTCTTGTTGTTATGATATGAGAAAAAGAGAGTTTTGGTTGGGCTGTAACGAACGCAAATGGAGTGTGCCTAGTTGGTAATGCGTGACTGACCTAAGCCTACTCACCCTCAGGCCGTCAATAGAAGAACCAGAATTGAGAACTGGAAAACGGAGAACCGAGAACCGGAGAATGTTATGTATTTTAATCATGCTTTTATATATACATAAAATCAGACCGCACAGTGACCCAATCACAAATCTAACATTGATACAGAACAAAGAAAAGAGTGGCAGTGAACGGGGATAGGTTGTACACAATTAAGTAACCGTAGTTCATAGTAATAAACAATATACTACGAGTAAATATACGGAACGAGAGGACCGGGCAAGGGGAACGTAACAGTTATAGAAATGAAAAGGCTACATTATCCACAGTTATAATAATTAAAACAATGTTCTAAAACACAGTTCTCGAAGATAATCAATCTTCATTAGGTGCCCGGAATATCACTTGTATAACGAAATAGTTTTGTAAGAAATAGTTAAGTTCGGTAAGGACGTTGTGTGACACGGAAAACTATTTTCTATTCATATTTATCAATCTATGCAGAGTACTTCTATATTGGTAGACTGTGTTGTCTATAAATCACAGATAACTACGAATATATGATAAAAATGCTATGCTTACGTATACAACGTGATTTACTACATGCGTTGCATTGTGGTTTCGTATTTTATCGTTCAGTCATAACATGAATTTAGGATTTGATGTACATGAATGTAAGGTGTAAGACTATTTTAAGGTAGTCGGCAGGAAAACCTAGACCTAGGGTTACTAATTACTTGGTACTTACCACTAAGACGTATCTGTAATCCATAGATATTCTGGAGCCAACCAACTACTTGTAGGACTGAAATGTATGCAGTGGTTGATCGCTGAGTACTGACTAATATAGTGTTTGTCTAGTACTTTATGGTGCTGTTCGGTTTCCATAGACGAGGTCAATAGTCTAAACTGCTCAACAAATGGTAGTACTTGGCTAGATTAATCCGGTATCTGGTTTGAAGTCGGTCAGGTTAGGGTTGGAAAGGGCTCACTTTGCATAAGACTAACGATCATAGGGAAACAATATCAAAATTATTGAACCGACCAACAACAAAACAGTTTGCTGACAGTGAAGTTGATTTTCATTATAAAAACTAAAGATATCTTCCAAACCATAGATTAGTGATAAAATGTTTCTTTGAATTGAGGACTTCAGTGTAATGTGCATCCACTGCACCCACAGAAGTAAATTTAAAGTACTACAATGACGATCACGATATAATTAAACGACAGTAATATGACCAGTGAAACTGTGATCAAGATTCCAATACAATAAAACCAGCGAGTAAGTACCTGTCTATCTAGAACTGATTGAATGTTTACGTAACAGCTTTAAACTTCGACCCTAGAAAACCAATCCAGAGACTAAAATCCGTTAATAATTTCAAGATTATTATTATTAAGGTGACACCATAGATTATTTTTTGCATAGTTAAACTTAATTTTCATGTCATGTAGTGTCGTGACTCCAAGCTGAAGTAATGACCTAAAATTATATTCCTCCTCATTGACTTTATAATCACTGAATAAAGTTCTATCAGGAAATAAGAAAAAGATTAAATAAAACAAGTGAGTGATACTGTCAAATGACAATGTCTGTATTACAAATTGTTCACTATAAAATAGTGTTTTGGTCAGTGATTCAGCTATTCATAAAGGTATCTGAATCATATAGATGAAGTAAACTTATTAATTTATTTGTTGGTAACCACCCCGAAATCATAACTAAAAATTACTTCGATAAAGACTACTTCCCTACATATAGGAAAAGCACAATCCCGTCTGTAAGGTAGGCAAACTTATGGTCGTCAGAATGGTGCACCAACCTCTTATAAGTGTTTACAAATCACTCGTAAGCTAAAAACTAACGGTGTATACCTAGGCTCTTCTATGATATAAATCTAAATTCATGCTTGAATAAATTCAGCAATATTTCAATGAATTTTGTATATCCAGCATACATACAAGTATGACAGGTAAAATATGATTTGAATAATGTCATTCCAATATTTTCCTTAAATATTCAACCAAACCCATTCAAATTATTTGACAGCCTTATTTAACGCCTGACAGCATAAAATCTTGACAAAGACGAGTAATTTGAAACAATTAGTCCCCTTCATACATCCGAACGGTGTAATGAGAAAACGGGGTTAATCTAAAAATGTGATATATTTGCACTATACATTTCGAACAATCTGGTCATACGTATACTTCTCAAGGCGTTTGTATATAAAAAGCAATAATGAAGGTCAACATGATCTTCTATCTACTTGACTTGCATTGGTTTTTATACACAAATGTTTTGATAAATGTGACAACAATATTTAAAAGGCGTAGCGCGAACATAATGCATTTTTGTCAGACCAACTACGTCTCCTTGTTACATTAAGGAAATAGATGACGAGCTTCAGTAAACCTGTGAATCACTACTATTAATTCTGCCTGAAACGTTGTCTATTTAGCTTCATCCAATTTAATTGTTTTTCATGTGTTCTAATTAGTTGTGGTGGTATTTGATTATTAACTTTTACGTCGCAAGTCTGAGTCTCACTACCTACTTTAATATCAGTAACCGAACAGCGTTACTACCGTCATGCATAAATATCTCAAATCTTAGTACACAAATGGGTTACAATATTCATCACTGGTTACACTTTAAGAACGAATTGTCTATTAGTACCTAGTTACAGTGAGTGCAGACTGATATGAAAACTCAGACTTTGTTCACATCATACTACTAATTATACCTGTACAAGGATTTATCGAAGGATTTTATTTGTAAATAGTAATTACAAAGACGGTGAAAATAATTTTTCCAGAAAACTAATGTTTTGTGCTTACATGGAACCCCCTTATCATCAATACTATATTTTCATACACTATTAAACATGGATGAACCTTAAGTAAGCAATTACTGAAGCATTCCCACTTTTAAGATTTAGTCATTGACTTATACTGGATGACCACTAAGTAGTAACTAACATCGCAATTGACTAATCCTAAATGATCGAATTCTACCGCAATATGGTTATTGGCTTAAGTGACGTGACATCAAGTGCATTGTTTTGATGTTGGGTGGCTGAATCTCACAGGAAGCAGTCCATCCAGGCCTACAGGTACGCCTTGATGATGAGAGTAAAAAGAGGATATAAGCACAGTGTATGTTGTCGATTATTTCCAGACACGTAACATCAGTTACTGGCATAGATAAGATTACTATGCTTAAGATAGTTAATCGTGATCGTTCTGCACCTAGTGAACATAATGTCTGATATTATTCCTTGGTGAAAATGAACTTTATCATCTTAGTTTTCTTCATGTACAACTTCAGTACATTAACATAGATACTTCATTGAAGGATCACTCATTTCCGACGAATCTAATATATTTGTAAAACTTTTTGCTACATAACCCATAACAACTAATAGCCTGATCCATTTCTTTGAAAATTCAATGACATTTTGAAAGCTTCTCACTTACAGACACTTGATAACAAATTCAAGACGGTAAAGCATATTGAAGCCTGTTGCGTTAAGTACATACACGACGAGAGTGGATAAATAAACTAGTGATTTATTGTATAGTCACAAAACACCTACGACCCAGTTAATAATGTTATTAGTTTAGTAGATTATCATCTACTTGATGACAGGTACCATAAAACCTCTTACTATTTCAATTAAGATTCCATGTCCTTGTTTTTACGTTCACCCGTCAATTATTTTTATAATACATTTTCTGATCGACATTGGAATACAGATCAAGTTTCTCCTTAATTATTTAGTCTTGCATTCGAGAATAACATGCACGAATATTCTGTGATCAGTGATTACACTTAATTCAACCATCGTGATTATATTTCATATACACCCAAAAACCTTTTGTATTGTACCATGAGATTATGCCCTATATCGCTTCCCTATTCAGAGTGAACTTCACAGTTTTAAAGTAAATCAATCGTCTTTAGTATTTTTAAGTACTTAAATTGTACCCAAATGTATGCGGCTAGTGTTGTGAGCTTTAATAAGTTGGACGAGTTTCGGATACTTAAGTAGCGAATCCAATTATGATTAATAAATATTTCCTACAATACAAAAACGATGTGAATTCAAATTTATGCATCAAGCGCTTTCGGTCATCTTAACAGGTAATTTGTTGTGAGGACCAAATTATTTCACTAGAAAGATATATTTCGAAAAAATTGGCATCAACTAAAAAAGTTGGAGAGATTTAGGAATGAATTGGTGTTGAAACTGAAGATAACCACATCTGAAATGTATGTACTAATTTACAAAAGTAAAAGAAACAGTTAAAGATATGCAACTGCTTTTCTTCGTTATGTAAAGAATTATTGTTTTTCAATTAACGTTCCACGAATTCGCCTTTGTTGAGCTTCTTCATTAGCCTTTAAATTAAAAACAAGGAATATATGGGTTTACATGGAAGTATATAATTTTCTGACAACACTTATTGCATGATTACATAGTCCAATTACCATTTATTAAAGAGATTACTAAACTACATGAAGTACCCCAAGATGACTAGGTAAACGGATTATTTTTCAACTGAACAGTATTCACTATTTGCTCACACCTATGACAAGTATGCTATTGTTTCAAACCAACCACACTACATCTTTATAAATTTCAAATGTAATAAATGAGGTAATATGCTAGTTAGGCATTTCGCCACAGAAAACAATTCAAACTACAATAATCTTTCGTAATTTTGGATCTATATATTCTATTGCTATTCACCAATATAGAAGAACATGTCATGCTAATTTGTTGTATTAGCTGAAATTTCGTTATGTGAATTTATGTAACGTTAGTTATCCCATCAACATTGTAGCAAGTCATTCGTTTGGAATACTTTAACGTTTATATTTTAATTGCTGGTTTTTATGCATTATTTTTTTTAAATGTAAGAAATTAGGTTGATGTATCATCGTACTGAGTAATAGTTAACAGACAGCTGTGACAGGTTTGCAACCGAAATGTAAGGGACTTCCAAAACATGTTTTTTTACTTCAAGGAAAAAGTTTCGTGACTTATGAGAAAGGAAAACTAAAATCCTCAATTTATTGGCCGAAAATTTTCGTAAATAAAAAGTCATCCTTCCAAAGATGGAAAACATTTGCTGCTGAACTTGTCATAAGAAATCCTATTGGTAGCTGTATGTAGCAATGCAAATGACTGTATTTAACCTTTTATGCAGAATCATAATGCGAAATCTATAACCTATTTAGCTTGCATCAAATACTATTTTGATGGGAGTGGAGATAGGTTGAAAATTTTCTTGTTAAACTGTAAATTAAGAACTTGTCTTTTAAACGGTTAATAATAAATATTATTTTAAGATGATTATCACTTCAATTCCTTCATAAAAAAGCACTATCATCATGAAATTTATTCACTTCATTTTGGACAAAAAGAAGCTCAAAAATACAATATTAAACATAAGATAATAAACTATGAGTGAAAGCATGTTCCAATTACATAAACAATACAACTTTTAAGAAATCTTTTCTCAAGACTTTAACAACTACAATCAAGGACTAGTTACCAAAATCCAGTTGAAAGTAACATCTGCTGTAGCATGGTTTGAAGTAAAACTCACTGACGCTCAATCAGATGTTTGAATCTAGTAATCAAGTAGTAAGGAACCGAATGCCGAAAAGTATTACACAATTACATTTATGAGATAAGTATTTTAATAATAAGCTATTCACAATATTTACTAGTATAATTAAGACAGCATAGTGAATTATGTATATACGAAGTATGTGACTGCGTAAAATTGCTTACCTCATCAACCAAACGCCGTTTTATAATACCACGCCGAATCATTTCTTGTTCAATAACACGAGCATTAGCTGCATACGAATCAGCTATTTCCTTTGCCTCAGCTTCTTCTTCTTCATCTTCAATAGTAGAAACAGTGACGGCGGTATCAATTCCTTGAGTAGTTTCCTGTTGTTGAACACTACGACGCAACGGGGCGTTATTAGACGCATCATTTTGTTGTAGAGCAGCTGCTTCAGCAGCTAATGCTTCAAGTAATCTCGCATTAGCAGAGCTTTCATCAATATGTTTTGCAGCAGTTGATCGCTTCGGACATAACATAGACGCAGATAATGCAGCTTGATCATCTTGAAGTTTTAGTGCATTCTTAATGATGAATTCAGTCTAATTAAATGAAAAATGTAGTATACCAGCTGATCAGTTGTAATTATAAGACAGTGTATGACTAAAATTGCTTTGTAGGAATAGTAACACGATAGATGAAAACACAGCTTATCAATATAGAGACTGCACTAGCGATTAGTGGATTATGGGGTTAAAGATTATTCTATCTACTTCAAATCAAGGAAATTGGATGGTATGATTGACCATCAATTAAAAACATCCATACATTGTTACAAGTAAAATGAATTTCAGAAATGAACTGATAAAATTAGCTGCCTGTCATACCCACAAGTACTTAGTGCCCAAAGCAATACCTGCTAGTATGTTTATATGTAAAATATGCATACAATATGTCAGATATAATTGGAGCTGAATTGACGTATCCAACATGTACGTTGGAAAAATGGAGTGACCATACTAATAATGAAAAATAACACAATACTTCATAAGATCAAGTTATATCTGTATGTGTGACGAATGATATGTATTTAACACAGCAAGAAAGCATCCGATTTTTCAAGCCTGTATATATATCTTGGTGACGGTATATAAAGATAAAAGAGTAATAGTTAAATCACTTGGGTTTTAATCAGTAAACGGTAAAATCGAACGCCACCACATCTGCTTCAGTGTAGGAAAATTAGTAGTGTCACAAACTGTAACAGCATATCTCCAAGCCAGGTACATAATCCCACATTTAACAAAGCAACTGCACTATGGTAGAAGGAAACAAAACACTTACACTACCTTCACAAAATTGTGGAGAACTACATATACTATAAAATTCTTATTGAAAGATGAATACAGAAAATTTCGTTGCAGACATCCAAACTGAGACTGACATCATTACCTAGTTTCGGCTTATTTTTTATTAGCGCACAGGTTCGTGAACACGTGGGGTAACATGCAATGATTGACTGATTTCGTGAACTTTGCTTTGAACTATGTACGGTTATGTAATAAACTAACAACACTAAGCCATATAGGCAAAAATATCCCTGAATTTCTTAATAATGAAGGTGATGAATTATTGAAGAACTTAAGAGTTTGGTTACCGAAATTTATTCGATAACCGTCAAAATAAGAGACGGATGTATTATCAACTGATTTACGAGATTCTCTTGGTAGTAAGGTTTCTAGCTAATTCTAATTCACCGCAAACATAGGTCGTTTTTAAATAATGATAGATATATTTGCTCTGGTCGCACAAAATTTCCGATCAAGTCTAGTTACTTAAATTTAAATTTATAGAGAATAACTATTTTCAGAACACTCAATGCGACCAGTGTATTTTTGAAAACAAGTTGCTATCCCAGTACAGTTTCACACTAGATAAAATGTTTATACAAATAATGATTACATATTATAGCCATAGTTGCCACACTTCATACTTATTAAGAATTACCGTGGAATTTTCTGCACTGTGGCGATAAAAGATTGGTAATCCACAGCCCTTGCAATATCTGCGAAATTGTTTCTCTATTCCGTTTGCCCAACGTATATAAATTGGAGTAAGTGGATTAACAGCTGTAGCTGTTGTTTTATGAGCACGTTTTGATCCATCGATGACTCTAGCATCATCTCTAGGGCGCCTCGGTAGTTTCTCTATTAGACAATCAATTATTAGCGACATTTGTCCACAAATACATGAATAGACAAATAGTGGTTTTTCACTTCCATAATTGTGTCGTGGTCTCGAATCAGTTACAATATGCGTAGCTCGTTTACGGACACGTGGTTTGTGATCTTTACTCATTTTAGCCCGAAAATAATCTGGTAAAAAAAGGTAATCGTACTATAAGTAACAAGTAAAAAAATTAGGCTTCAGTACATACTATTTCTGCTTTCTCTCTCAGCTTTAGCGACTCAGTTAAAATATCGTTTGGTTTCTCAAGAGTAAATTTTCTTTTGCAATTAGTGACGATCTGGAAATTACCACATGACAGACCTGCTCAAAAATAAAATGATTGTTTTCTGAAAACGAACATGGACCGATGATTTCTGAAGGTATCACTGCATACCATTAACGTAACCACAGGTTACTGGTGAAATAATGTGACAATTAAGGTGTCGGTCGAGCTTGATTTTCAGCTAATTATGAACTACTTAGTATCATGAGGATAAATAGTGTAAGTGTAAGATCCATTTTTACTCAACTACCGACATCACTGAAATAACTGGGAAGTATTTAAAAATTGATTTGATAGCGTGTCCACAACTAATACTTTCACCAATGGAGAATTGAAATGTTAGTAGTAACAAGTTTTACCGACACAAACATCGGTGTCCACAGACTACCTCACGTTTCGGAGCGGGGTTGGGAGGGGCTTAAATACAGCTTAAATACTATTACTCGACTAGGAAACCAGTTACGCTTTAGCACACACGAACAGTAATCTTTTCTTTACAGGTATGGCCTCAAAAAAGACTTCTCTGTTTCCTCTCAGGCAAATTTAAAATCACATGCACCTACTAACGAAATACACAAAGGAAAAACCTTAAGTAGTGCAACCACTAAATTAAAAAAACCTGATCTCTTATGTCAGTCATCTTTTATAAGCTGAAAGTATTCAGAAACTGACTCTATAACCAGATACGCATATGACATAGGCGTTTTTACGTTCACAACAAGCTACTCTGAGAGAAAATGAAGCAAGTAGACAAACTTTTCAGTACCGGATAAAACCTAGGTCCTGAAAGTCTCTCTAAAAGTCAATTGTCTATTAAAAGTTATGACTATCGTTGTATATCAGCCACTAGTTTAGAATAGTGTCAGTTTTAAGAGATACCATCAACAAGTTAAATCCATATGTATTTACTATGGCTTACATGATCCTAGTGAGGTCTAGAATAAAGAACACTGTGTACAGGCTGCTAGCCCTTGATTGAGAGACAACTCTAATCTTCAGGGAAAAGTACGAAGGATACCTGCTCAACAATTGAGTCGGTGTGGCTTACCAAAAGAAACGCAGGTTGAGAAGTTGGGCATCTACATTGACTTGTCGAGGATTACATAGTAACTTATGTATTACGTACATAATACTAAGAAAAGACTTCGGATCTTGAAATCTGCTACTGGAAGCAATGTCTTCACCCCTCAATTACTTGTTCCAAATATTATACATTCACACACGCTTACAAGCAAAACACTAACACAACTACCTGACATTCTGTTCAATAAATAACAGATCTGTTCTAAATTTAGCAATTTAGAAGTACAGCAGGACATACAGAATGTCAATACTTCTATACCGAAATCGAAGATTATCCTATTCGTCACAATCAGAAGTTTGCAAACTTTCCTACATGTAGGAAAGTTCAGTTTTCAGTTAACTGATTAAATAACATAAATATATCTTTATCTAAGCAAATAGATACAGACCACTTACAACGATCTAAATCGGATTCATTTTAGTAGTAACTCGTCATCAACTAAATCTGTATCGAAGTATTCGGAGAATTTGTCTAAAAAGTAGCATAGTATTACAGCTTTATATATATGTATATATACATATATGCTTTAGCAGCATAACTAATACAACACTGGAAAGATTCATAATGGTCTCAAAATTCTGAAAAGTACCTTCCTGTAGTTGTTTAATCTGTCAGTCGTAATTTTCTTTCACACCCTTTAAAGAGCAATGCAAGCAACTCACTGGTTAAAAATGCGCCTTCAGGAAAAACTGAGTCCAATGTGACGACGCCAATTGCAGTGTTTAGTGGTGTCAGTAATCATGTAGAACATATTAAGACGTATATGTGCAAATCTCACTAACAGCTGTCTTTTAGTGATTTCAAGATAAACTGTATAATTCATTATAGATTCATGTAAATGCATGAAAAGATTTATTAGGAACTGCCAATAACCCGGATGTTTAGAATATCCACTCATAAACACGTATAACAGGATACGCATCAGTTTTGTTTGTAATGTTATTGAAAATGTGTACTTCTGGTGTAATTCTGGTTTATGGGTTCTTTTTGTTGCAAGGTAAGAGATGTCAACTTGAGAACTGATCTTAGTTTGCTTAATAATGGACATAACCCCTATCACCCTCTTCCGTTTGTTTCCATGTAAAGCATTGCCCAAAATTTTTGAAAATTACAGAGGCTTCGTTCATCCTGCGAATAACAATTTACTTATTGTACTTCTCGATAGTGGTTTGGTTATCATAGCTGAGGTTGACCTTTGGCTGCGCGCTTTATGAATTCTCGGTAAATGTTGGACTAACGTTGGTTTCAATGAATCCCTATCAAAATCATGGTTGGTGGCTTTTTCATTGTATGCATATGCTAATGTTCTTAAGTGTTTTTCGAGTCATACAGTAATACTAAGATTTATTGGTTCTTAGGCATTTACGGCAGGATTGTACAACAGGGACGACCTTGGGATTGGCTAGGTCCAAAAATCTCTAAAATCTAAGTATTGCTCAAATGTGTATACTAATTTCACTTGTTTAATAAATGTTTTGAGATTATCTGAGAGTGATAAACATTTGAAATCAAAGTAACTACTATAAATACTCATCCATGCGGCTATATAGCCACCCGTGGGAAAATGCCTTATATAAAGCATTTTCCCACGGGTCCCTTTATATTTGTAATGATAATTTTTCAATATAGACCACATAGCTTCTTTATTACTTGTGTAAGTTCCTGTTGACGGATCCCAAAAGTGTTAGCCGTGAACGACGATCGGCTGGCTATCTAAGTCTTGATAGGCACTTTTATGTCGTTAAATTATCTATGTAAATTGTTACTCCTTGTCTGACATACTTTCCAATAATCGGAATTATGATCAGCTTTCTCCGGTCAAAAACCGTTTCGAAGTGTTCGTTTCCTAGATGTTGATTCCAAATACCAACATGTAATGTAGGTCTTAATATAAAAACTACCTACCCACACTGTATGTATGTTGCGTCCCCGATTATATTTTCACTTTCTAAGAACCTTTGTCCTGCTAATAGCTAACGATAACTTCCTCTTTGAAATTAACGAGCTTGCGATAAATCATCTTGTCTACAAATCTGTGCTCATTGAGCTTGCGATGAAGAATTGCCATCTCATTGGTTCGTCCCTATTCTAAGCACTGGCGAAATCAATCAAGGTGGCGCAAAACGTAGTGATTGCTTTGGAGTAGAAAATCCTATAAAAGTCGATATGAAAACGTTTTGTCCCACATTTTTGATTGTTTAACTCTATCTTAAACTTCTTGGCCAATACTTTAATGCATTCGTTATTAATATTTTTCCCTTTTCTCTTCTATCTGGTAAATGTAGGACCGACTTTTCTCTTAGCAATCTAAAAGATAGAAAATAAAATGTCACTACAAGTAAAAGAATTGTAGTGTGTTAAGAGGCTGAATGCCATCAAATAATTGCTTAAAGTCAAGATATACTCAGAATCTTGTGTCTAGTAAAATTTGTTCTGACTTGGAAATTATTTAATGAGCTTACAGATATTAAACAAATTAAAGAAAACACACACCTAGACAGTTGCTGTTTAAAGGAGTCTTCCCTACGTTATGTTTTTAATCTAGCGAGCTCTGATTCGAGAGAACTTCCCAGTCCCATATTCACTGATACTGATGTTTAAAAATGCCTGGAGGCTCTTAAGCTACTACTATTTCTATGACCCATTCACACTCAAAACCTTCTTAGGAAGTGTACTAAGTTCCTGTGTCAACATTTTTTTTCTATGGATGTTAGGATGTATGTATGTACAATCAACATAGAACCTGGCACATGTGTGCATCGGTTCAAGTTGCCATACCACCATGGCACCACAAGATTAACACCACCACCATTAGTAGAAGTTACTTCAATAAAATAAAATAAAAATAGTAACAAGGAGTATGAACATATAGGATATGGTTCAGGAAGCGTAAAAAGAAATTTATGGAATAATTTAGAGCTCATGATTTAAGGTAGGACAATGAGTGAATACATCTGCGCCATTGTGACCGATACTGATGCCATGTTTTAGTTTGGCCACCTCTCTCTCTCTTCCATCCTATTCCTATATCAGCCAACATTGCGCGTCGAGGAAGACGGTGGTTCGGCATACGCAACACATGTCCCAATGGATGTTAGTTTCCAAGGAAATTAAAATAACTCATATACAAAAAAACACATCCACTTGCGAATATGTTACCTTTTAGCCAATTTATACTACTTTTCTCAAAACAATGGAAAGCTGTTTACTACATGCTCTTTACTACCTGTTTACTACCTGCACTGAATCTAATTTCGGTTTGCATACAGATGCCTAGAAGGTTATTAGATGCAGTTATCATAATATAGTTTAGAATGGGATGAGAAATATTTTCAAAGTACATTTCTTGACTACATTTCTGTAATTTATTCTTTTGTTAGACTTATATTACTGAGAAAATTTGAGAATACTAGCACGAAAACCCGGATAATCAACATTGTCCGTTAGAAGACAGCGTATAATGTGTAGTGCTCCACTCATCTGTTACCAGAAGTTAGTGTACTCTATGTGCCGTTCTTTTCCCCACTTTTTTTCTCATTCTTTCATTGACTGTCCTCTTCTATGGAAAATACATTTGTTAAGTTTGCAAATGACCTTACTATTTGAATGTCTTTTATTCATCCTTAGATTCTTAAATTTGTGGTCGCTTATCTAAAGCTGAGCGATGGTCTAATTTGCGTGGTCTTACACTTGTTCCTTCCAAATAGCAAACTGTTAATTTCATTCTAAGACATGAAAAGACCTAAATACTCTTGTGAATTCTCACTGTGCCTGTATGACTGGAGTTTCTGTAATTAAGACTACGTTGAGTACCACTTATCTTGGTGTGACTTTTACATTCAACCTATCTTGATCGTCACATGTTTTGTTCATATCAGACGACATCTTCGTAAAGAAGTAACGTAGTTGTGATATACGAAACGCTTATTGTCACAATTTGTCAGTCCTCGCATACTATCTAATATTTTATATTGTTTTTTATTATTTTTTCCTGGACCTGAGAAAAGCATATGGTGTTGCGTAAGGTGCTGAAGCCTGTAAGTAACATCTGACAACACCTTCAACACCATTATAAATATGGTTGTGGATAAACCATTGAAATTCTCCAAACAACTATCTGGTATTTTTCATCATATGTAAACCACCCTTTTCATTCACATCTTTCACCTTGTATAGCATCTAGTACGACGAAACACCTCTATATCAGAATTAATACACGAAAGGAAAAATGTGAAAACTCCATTAATCCATATCTAGCACACATTCTGTGCAGAGAAAAGGTTTTGAAGGCTTATCTAATCGGAAGTCTGTGGTTTTAAAAATATGGGCCATCAAGTAATGTAAAGACTCCTGTTTTCTCATAGAATCTTCATCTGGATCTTAAATATTAACATACATTGTTGATATATATATATATATATATATATATATATATATATATATATAGTTAGATTAGTACATAGAATGAGTAACTTATTAAAGATACTGTGCTTAAAATTCATATTGTGCTGTGCTAAGAATTTTATTGAATAAACTACATGATTATTCTCAAGTAATAAGAATTTTCAGCTCAGTATTACCGAGTGCAACGGTTGTTATATGTAAACCACCCTTTTCATTCACATCTTTCACCTTGTATAGCATCTAGTACGACGAAACACCTCTATATCAGAATTAATACACGAAAGGAAAAATGTGAAAACTCCATTAATCCATATCTAGCACACATTCTGTGCAGAGAAAAGGTTTTGAAGGCTTATCTAATCGGAAGTCTGTGGTTTTAAAAATATGGGCCATCAAGTAATGTAAAGACTCCTGTTTTCTCATAGAATCTTCATCTGGATCTTAAATATTAACATACATTGTTGATATATATATATATATATATATATATATATATATATATATATATATATATATATATATATATATATATATATATATATATATATATATATATATATATATATATATATATATATATATATATATATATATATATATATATATATATATATATATATATATATATATATATATATATATATATATATATATATATATATATATATATATATATATATATATATATATATATTTCAGCTCAGTATTACCGAGTGCAACGGTTGTTAATTTCATAGGGTAAGCCCAAGATTCAGAAATCTGTATGTTTATTAACACAAATACCTTTACAAAATATTGTCAGTATTTTCATTGTTAACAGGCTACGGTAATTTAGTAGTTCTCTGGAACGTATAAAGTAGCATAAACCGAATAAGTTCGCTAACCTTTATCGTAGGCTTCTGTTTTGTACGGCCTCTAAAGTGATTCCGGACGTCATACAACCACGCTGCTATAAATGTCCGGTAGGTAGCGAAAGCTAAAGAGATGGAAAAGGCAGCGGCAATAGGTAACAGTAGGCAACTGTTCAGACTTATCAAGGAAACGGGCATCAAAAATCCAACTGTAAGTGAAACTATCGCAGAAAAAGATGGGAGCACTATTCACTGTCAATCCAGAAGGTTGAACCGATGGGCAGAACACTTTAGGGAACAGTTCAATTGGCCCTCGGCGTCATCCCAGTTGCACACCATTCCCAAGCAATCTGAATGGCAAGTTAATACTGGTCCCCCAAGTCTTAGTGAAGTTGAGAAGGCTATAGGGAACCTAAAGCGAGGTAGAGCAGCAGGACCCGATGGGTTGACCCCTGAGATATTTAGGGATGGTGGTCCGGTTTTAGCAGCGAGATTAACCGGGATCCTGTCTAGAATCTGGGAATTGGGCGTAATCCCACCTGACTGGTCTCAAACAATAATTGTTCCAATCTATAAGAAAGGACAGAAGTCCTCCTGTGACAATTACTGAGGAATCAGCTTAACTAATATAGTGTCCAAAATATTAGCTTCAATCATACTTCGACGCCTAACTAAAGCTCGTGAAGAGCAGACTAGAGAGAACCAAGGTGGTTTCAGACCTGGACGTGGCTGCATAGACCACCTATTCACACTTCGGCAGGTTCTAGAACATAGACACACTTTTAGACGCCCAACAATAGTTGTATTCCTTGACCTTAAGGCGGCATTTGACTCTATTGATCGTAAGGTTATGTGGCAATGTCTGTCAATGAAAGGCATACCAGAGAAGTACATTAACCTTATACAAGCTCTCTACTTGAACACCACATGTCGAGTGAGAGCTTATGGCAGATTGTCATCAGAACTGATTACCTCAAGTGGTGTTCGTCAAGGTTGTCCGCTTTCCCCATTTTTATTTAATTTTATCATTGATATACTTTTAGAGTTGACATTTTCATCGTCTGACTTCGGCGGGGTTGACCTCCTTCCAGGAGATAAACTAGCTGACTTAGAATATGCAGATGATATAGTTCTCTTAGGCGAAGATGCTGATAAAATGCAGAATCTTTTGACTACCTTAAACATGAATGTAAGGATGTTTGGGATGCGATTCTCTCCACCCAAATGCAAAATGTTACTTCAGGATTGGCTTGATTCGACACCGAAGTTAGTGATAAGGAGTGAGGCAGTTGAATGTGTTGACCGCTTCACTTATCTTGGCAGCCTCATCAGCCCTGACGGTCTGGTGTCTGCTGAAGTCTCTGCGCGTATACATAAGGCCCGATTAGCTTTTTGGAATTTGCGTCATCTGTGGCATAGGCGAGACATCCGACTACTGACCAAAGGACGCGTTTACTGCGCAGTAGTTCGGTCTGTCTTACTTTATGGCTGCGAAACATGGCCATTAAGGATAGAGGATATTCGTAGGCTACTGGTATTCGATCATAGATGTCTTCGAAGCATTGCTCGTGTTTTCTGGGACCACCGAGTAAGCAATGCGTGGGTTAGGAATAGAGTACTAGGTAGATACGGTAAGCCTATTGATGAAGTAGTAAATCTTCATCAGCTAAGGTGGTTAGGACATGTGTTACGTATGCCTGACCACCGCCTACCTCGACGAGCAATGCTGTCTGGTGTAGCAGTAGGCTGGAAGAAAGCTAGGGGCGGCCAAACCAAAACATGGCACCAGTCCATGAAGTCATTGACAATTGGGCTGAGCCATGTTAATAGGTGCAGACTACCTGGTTGGGGTCCGCGTGACGCTCGTAATAAATGGTTAGAGACTTTGGGTGATATGGCTAAAAATCGTTGGCAATGGCGCAGGTGCATCCATTCCTTGTCTTCCTCCAAATTCTAAGTTTCTGAACTTATCATAATTTTCTCTTTACTGGATCATATTTTCTTAAATCTTCTCGGTCTCTATTCCCTTCCATGAATACTAACTCTGTTACTACCTTCCCCACTCTGGAATTTGATTCGACAATTTAATCTCTATCTGCTAATTGAGGCATGGCAACTTGAACTGACGTACGCATTTACTAAGTTCTACGTTGCAACTGTCTGTCTGTCTGTCTTCTCATAGTTTTCTGTCGAAAGGGCCTTGGAACAGAAAAATTAGAGGATTGTTTCGTGAATACATCTGATTGTTAACTTACAACGTGAGCTTTAGATTCTAATTTTGTGTATATTTGACCAATATATTATATGTATAGCATCACGGTCAAATAATTGACTGTGCATTATTGATAGATATCTTGAAGGTCACTTAAAATTTCTAGATATACTACTGAGGGCTGAAGAAGTTTTAACTAAAAGGAATAACTAACTCGTAGTTTAGAAATAACTTCATTTACTATTTTCTGCGTCCAACTCTTTGAATTGTTTGGAATTGACGTCTTAAGTGACATTGTCTATGCTATTTTTATGCAAAATTTCGGATAACAACCGCATTATTTTTATTCGTATTCCGTACTTTTTTCAACAAGCCTGTGATAGTTTATTATTGTTAAACCAACTGGTAATTATGAGGTCGTCAGAGATTAAATTCCTGGTGGCATTCTGCGTAACACCAGGTCAACAAATGAAGTTTTGAATACCATACATTAAATTGACTTACCGCCTAGCAGTTTCAAATTGTAAGCTGCTTACACTAACAATCTGTTGTATCGACTAAAGATTATTAAATGTGGTGGCAACTCACAACAACAGACTGCTGGCTAGTGTCCTTTTAAGCACTTGACTGGAGCCAGGTGGCTTAATTAAAAATTTTCGTTTTCAACTATCGGTGATGAATATTTTTGGTTAATAAAAGTGTTAGCTGGGAGTTTTGAGCCTACGAAGGAATAATTATATACTATCATATTAAACAAACTATTGTCCTGGTACTTTTAGTATAATAGCAGTGTTTGCTATTCGAGGACTGTTTATCACATTTTTGATTTTGCTTCAGTACTTCTAAAGAGTGTATTACGCTCTTAATAATTTCTTTTATTACGAATGTGAAAACTTGTTAGGTAATTACTAATAACATCCACAGTTGGAACACTTCCCAATTTCATATTCTAAGTTTAACATACGAATGGTCTTTTCGTCAGTAACATTATGTCTGTAACATACCAGACACCCAGTTCGAAGTAGCTATTACGAAATCAAATGATGATATGGAGTTAGAAATTATGGATTGATTTGATTTTATCGACAAAGCATTGTGCCTGTAATATCTGGAGAATGACGATAGAAAAAAACTTAGCCTAATCAAAACATATACTTACAGGCAATCTAAAAAAAGTGTATTTATTTAGTAGCACAACGTATGAAATTTGCACTTAGTCATACAGTACATGCTAAAAAGTAAGCAAGGATAATGTTAGATGTAATCTCAAATAAAGTAGCTGTTTCCTACTCTGTAAGTGTGCGGCATCGGTTTGACTTCAGTGTCATCTAAATGTTAATCAATAATCGATGGAAATGTTTGTTACAATACCCGGCTTACTACTGACTGTAACGGTATCTTCGGAGACAAGTTGTTATATCCCTGTAAGTCACCAACTACTTTTCTATGTTAAACGACTATGTTATTCAAAGTATTTGCTATAAAAGTGTGTAGTGTATTGACTTAGCCAAGTAATGTGGATCGTTATGTAAGCGACATCGACGAATCGCATATAATCATTAGTAGCAATGTATTGATGCAGAAAGGATCACGAAGAATTACTTGGAAACTGGCTGCAGTTATTTACTACTTGCTAGCAAGATCGGGTGCTAGGATGATATTTGGACAAACGTCAAATAAGAGATTTTATAAATGTTTTGCATCATGTCAGTAACAGAATGGTGTTTGCAACGGGAAACCGAGACTTTGCTTCACATAGTCAGTTAAGTGAATATGTCTATTATTTCAGGGGAGAATTCACATTTTGCTTGACTAATTTTTCCTTATCGCCTTTATATTTGTTGGGATGATAAAATATTGTCGCCATTGGCTGATATTATTTGTTTTAAATTCGATTCATTTTTCATCATATTTAGCAATGTAGATTGCTTCATTATTGCATTGGTTTTCACATTCCTTTATGATCTAACCACCAAGGGCTAATTGGTTCACATAAGTCACTATACTGCAGCCTACTTTTATTTGAGGTCAACTGAGTTCTTGTGCTGATAATATGTAGAGTCTCCTGAGTACCTCGAGTAGCATTTCAAGTATATTTTAGCTGCATTCCTCTCCTAAATGCAAAATGTTACTTCAGGACTGGTCTGTATCATTGCCTAAATTGACCATAAGGAGTGGAGGAGTTAAATGCACTGTCCACTTCACTTCCTCGGGATCCTCATCAACCCTGTGCATGATGAAATATCGACTCGGATTCATAAAATTGGTATGGGTTTTAACTACTTACGTCAACTTATCTTGGAAGTCTGATTAGCCCTAATGGGTTAGTCTCTGACGAAATCTCAGTACGAATTCAAAAAGCTCGTTTGGCTTTGGTCAACTTACGTCACCTTTGGCGTGGATGAGATATTCCTCTCTCAACGAAAGGGAGTGTACTGTGCAACAGTTCGCTCTGTCTTACTGTATGGGTGTGAGACGTGGCCATTAAAGGTAGATGACATTCGAAGGTTATTAGTTTTTGATCATTGATGTCTACGAAACATCGCTCGCGTTAGCTGGGATCACCGAGTAAGTAATAACGAGACTAGATGACGAGTGTTAGGCAAATGTGGTAAATCAGTCGATGAGGTTGTGAATCTTCATCGACTGAGGTGGTTGGGATATGTGTTGCGTATGCCCGACCACTGTCTGCCCCGACTTGCGATGCTGGCTGATATGGGAATAGGATGGAAGCAGGTAAGAGGCGGCCAAACTAAAACATGGCATCAGTCCATGAAGTCACTGACTGCCGGTTTGAGTCGTGTCGGTAGCTGCAGACTACCTGGATGGGGTCCTCGCGATTACTGTAACCAGTAGCTAGAAACACTGAGTGACATGGCCCAGAATCGGCCACAATGGCGCAGATGTATTCACTCATTGTCCTACCTTAAATCATGAGCTCTAAATTATTCCATAAATTTCTTTTTACGCTTCCTGAACCATATCCTATATGTTCATACTCCTTGTTACTATTTTTATTTTATTTTATTGAAGTAACTTCTACTAATGGTGGTGGTGTTAATCTTGTGGTGCCATGGTGGTATGGCAACTTGAACCGATGCACACATGTGCCAGGTTCTATGTTGATTGTACATACATACATACGTCAACTGTGGCGTAGGTTAGGTACCATTCTCTCAGAGAAAGGCCTAATATACTGCCCAACATTTCTCTCTGTCTTACTCTGAATGCGATAAATAGGTTATGAAAATAGGAGATATACATAGGCTCTAGGTCTTTGTTCATATAAATCTTCGAAACATCTCTTATATATCATGGAATGAACAATACTGGTGTTTGACACAACGTACTAGGAAAATATGGTAAATCAGTTGATGAGTTTACAAACATTTATTGACTGAAATAGTTGTGACATGTGTTGTGCAAGCACAACCATCGCTTACCTCACTGCATAACGTTAGCTGGCGTAGGAGTAGGATGGAGAAAATGCAGTGGCGACCAAACCAAAACACTGTCAGTCTATGAAGTCTGGCTGTTTGTCTAAGTCACCCGCAGATGCAGACTACGTGATTGGTGTTCGCGTTATAATCGCGTTGAGTGGCTGGAGACACTGAGTGACATGACTCAGAATCGATCACGGTGTCCTAAGTGTGCTCATTCTTTAACTCCTAGATCTAAAGTTCCATTATTCTTCCACATACACCTTTGCTTTATTACTTTTTGTCGTATTCTATTGTCATGTTATTCTTGTAAATTTAATCTCGTGCTAAGGTGATGTGGTAACTTGAACCTATAGACATATGCCAGGTTGTACGTTTTTCATGACTGATATATTTCTGCAGAAGTCTTAATCTTACGTCACTTTAGATTTAGACAACACTGGGAAGAATTTCAATTAACGGGCTCGAAGTAGGCTACTTTTATGTTAAGATGGCAAATTGATGTATCTCTAATTCAGTGAAATTGTTTGTCTTCAAATTCCTAAGCTATCATACTTGATTCGAGAATAATGTAGTCTAGTTTATTAAATCTAACAGTGAATATGTAATGTTAACTCTTCAGGTTTTATATTACTGTAAGTAAAAGGTTCTGGATTGTTTTTATTTTTTTACATCCTGCTGTTCTGTTTGAATAATGAAAGCCTAAATGTGATTACATCGATGTTTGTCCTTTGGAATTAAGACAGCTTCTTTTCTCTTGTATCTTTATCGGCAGAATAAGGTGCATGAAAATATGGGTTCTGTTCCACACTACTTGTAAGTGCTGAGTTTGACATGTACTAACCTACATTTTCTTTCTGTCCTGTAGAGTGTTTTGTGAATTTGCTGAGTCCAGCTGAAACCAAAAGTGTACTTGAATCAATTTAGTCCAGCTTAATATCAAATTTGATTTTTACTACAATGCCAGTTCTCAACTGTCAAAAGTTCACTTCTCTGTTTATTATGCGACGATTGTTTTCAGAATGTTTGGAAAGTGTTTTCTGTAAATCAGAGAGAATTCGGCATGTTAGTCCACATGCAGTTCACTGGTTTCCAGGGCATATGCGTAAAGGCATGAATACTATCCAGTCTAAAATGCCACTTGTTGATGTCATTATTGAGGTTCACGATGCAAGGATACCTTTCTCCGGTAGACCTGAGTTCTTCCAAAAGTTTGAACTGGTAAGGAGTGATTTTTTATTTTATGGATCGTAGGAGTTGAGTTTATGTTCAGTTTTCAGGTACCACTAACAACTATTCATTCCTTCATAATATAAATGTTAGAGGTCCTGCTAGTTTTATCTTCTACACCTATATTCATGTTTTGATAAGATCTTTTTTAATGTGTAGCACAATAGATAATTTATATCTAAAAAAATAACATCGTTAATGCCCTAATGATTGAAACTTCAATTTCATTTATCAAGCTTAATTAAACTGAATATTGAGTTATTAGCATTACAGTTTTTCTTACTCTTGTTTCATAAATCTGAAGCAGAGTTGGTAGATCTTTCCGGCAGATAAAATGACTGACAACGAATAGTTGTTTCCAACCTTTTAAAAACAATATGACCTAATAGCCCTAGAATTGAACTCGATTGGCGCAAGTCTTTTCAGTTCCACTTCACTTTGACCAATCTCGTCATCTATGTTATATCCCTAACTCGCTGTTGTAATCATATCAGTAAAGATTTTGACCATTTCCGACGGTTCAGCATCATGAGTGCAAGCAAAGTCTTCGGTCAGTTTTGCGGAAGTATTTTTTTCACTTATTATGTGAATCACGTACCAAATCATGAACGTTTATTACTAAATGATCCACATGTGTCTTGTATTTATTCTCACAATAGGGTTGTATCATCTGTTTACTCATTGCCAAATTACCTTTATCCAGTTTTAAGGTTTCCACCACCATTAAACTATTTTTGAGGTGCCTCTAGCTTCATTAGAGTGGCGGAACCTATTGAGAAGATTGTATTTCAGTCTATGCATTCGTTCCCAAACTCAGTTTTTTATGTGCATCGTAATGTAAATGCTTGATTGCATGATTCAAATAGCTTTAATTTCACATACTCCCGATAATATTCCCTAGTGTTCCATCCATTTACCGTGCAACCTATTAATTAGATTTTCGTGCTGGAAATAACACAAGTGTGAGACAAATATGCTGAGGTTGCCACAGTTAAATGGGATTTCACCTCGTCTAACTTCAAAAAACTTGATCTTGTAATATGAAAAATAGAAAGATTCTGTTTTTTTTTTGACTCACATTACTGTTTTCCAACACACGGGTTTTCGTGTGTTAACACCTTTCAGTTGGTACTACTTTAACATAGTGATCAGACTTCCCTTCAGTGATGACTCAAACGGGCTATACTGGCTGGAACAATTATTCCTTAAGGATCTACCATACCAGGTAGGTCGGTTAAAGGATAGCAGTAAACCAAAGGTCCAAGGACGATGTTCTTATTACCGACTGTACGGAGGTGTGATGATATTATGGTGTTTCCTTCAAACAACCAGCATAACACCAATCCGGTTCTCCAACAAAAGCAGAGTGGGGCTAGAGATAATCGGCTTTAGAAATGCAAGCACCCCACCTTACCCCACGGATTTCCATCTACTCCAAGAAGGACTTTTCAAGGACCACTTGCATAAAGGGTGTTTGTAACCGTCTTCAGGCATTTGACATTTCAATCACACCCGTGTAGTCAAGACCACCTTTAATTCAACTCCTGTTTCAGATACTTCAAACAGCAGGACCATTTTATAGTGCGGGCAACCAAGAGGGGGACGATAAGTTAACTCCTGAGATGGTGTCAATTTTTAGTAGATTGGTTGACTGATATATTACAGAAAGTCTGGAAGCTGGGTGGTATCAGTCTCATTGTCTCACTGTATAAGAAAGTTTTAAAATCATCTTGTGATAACCATAGAGAAATTAGTTTTACCAAGGCAGTGTCTACAATATTAATTCCAGTAATTATCAGACGCTTAGCAGCGACATGTGGATTCCAAATGCCAGAGAACCAGTATGGCTTCAGACCTGGTCGTAGATGCATCAATCAAATATTCACCATTCGTCAGGTTTCATAACACAGACATACTTATCAGCGTCCAACAATGATGGTTTTTCTTGACTTAAAAGAGCTATGTGATACTGTAGACTGGAAAGCTTTATGGTAGTGTTTGTCATTAAAAGGCGTACCTCAAAAGCTGTTTAGCCGAGCAGTGCTAGTAGAGGAAGGGTTTATAACGAATTGTCATCTAAACCTGTAGCTTAAAGTGGTGTTCGTCAATTCCATCCACTGTCTATATATTTTTCTGGTTTCGTCGTAGATTTACTGCCATTAATAACACTTTTGTTGTCCGAGTATTCAGGAATCAATCTTCTACCAGGATGTTCGCTTATTTACCTTAAATACGCAGACGACCTATTTGGTACTGGTGGCGAGAAAATATAAAGTCTATTGAGCAACAATGCAAACGTGATCGGAGTCTTTTCTTCTTCCACATATTTAGATTGCTGTTTCAGGACTGGTCTTCATCAACACTTGAACTAAAGACGGAAAGAGAAATAGTTGACCACGTTAATCATCTCACTTATATCAGAAGTCTGTCCACCATTATGGGTTAACGTCTGATGGAATGTCGCTATGGATTCAAAAAGCTCGTTTCGCTTTTCCCAATTTTCGTCACTCATGACGTGAGCAAGATATCCGTCTACCAATTAAAGGAAGAGTAAACTGTTCATCAGTCGGTTCTGTTTTTCTGTGTAAATATAAAAGTTACTGTTATTTGGTCATAGATATCCCTGAAACATCACATGCGTTTGTTGGCATCGCCGGGTAAATAATGATGACGTTAAACACCTGTTATTAAGGAAAGGTAGTAAGTCAGTTGATGAGGTTGTGAGTCTTCATTGGCTGAAGTAAATAGGCCATGTATTACGTATGTCTGACCACAGCCTACTTCAACGTACAATGCTTAATAATGCTGGAGAAGAGTGAAAAAAAGCTGGGTTAGGCCAAACCAGTACGTGGCACCAGTCCACGAAGTCACTGACTTCTGATCTGATCCATGGTGGTAGGTGCATACTTCTTAGTTGGAGTCCACACGATTGTCGTAACTATTGGTTAAAGTCTAGGTGGAATAATTCAGAATCGGTCACGGTGGTTCAGGTGCATCAATTCTTTGTCTTTTCTTAAATCGTGAGCATAAAATTATTTCATACGTTTCCTCCTACAAACTAATTATTTCTCCCTGTATCATGTTCTACCTACCCACACTCTTCTTACCGCTACCGATATAACTTCTATTTATACTAATTTGCTGCTCATTGTGGTGTGATAATGAGGCATAATGACTTGGATCGATGTATATGTGTACCATGTTCTAAGTTCTACATCATCTTTAAACACCAGAGAACAATTGATAGTTGTTTCGTTTCAGTATGAGTCTTCTCAGCAGTGCGTACTCACGACTCCACTGTGACATCAAACCCAGGACCTTCATGTATCTTGTCAATGACTTTGGGTGCCTATAACAAGGCGACGCATCTTTTCATCGCTTCCTGGTTTTCACTGGCGCCCAACTAACATTAATTCGTGACTAATAAATAGAACACGTCAAATTCAATCTCCTCAACACCACATCACCTTATCAATAGTAATCATCTCACTGTTGACTGACTTCAAGATCCACCAGAATTTATAATGAAAATTCATTACTGATGGAGTTCGAACGTGTCGGGAATGAAACGGTTTCTACTCATGACTTAGCATGATCGTTGCTAGTGGTACTGTTAATGAGCACTTACTCCGAGTTCTATACTATTACAAAAGAATCCTTTAATGCCCTCCAGTTTTTAGTGGCATCACTTTATTATTTGAAATATTTCACGTAATTTGTTTTGCCAGGAACCTAGTTGTTTGGTAACAACCATTTCATTAACTACATAAGTCATATACTCCTCTCACAAGTCTTGCATTCTAATCATACACTTCTGTTGTTCATTGTGTATCATGTGACTAACTGTCTTAATTTTTACGAAAATTTCTTGTTGTTGCTGTTTTGTAGACTCGTCCTACAATTCTATTGATGAATAAAATTGACCTGGCTGAACCGATTGGTGATCAGCAGACATATATGAACCGAATTGTTGAAGAATCACGTATTATTAACCGTAGTCCGCTTAAAGTATACTTTACTCAACTTAATGCACCTGAAAAGCAAAAACGAACTTTGAAACGTCTAATGTCCAGGTTAGTACTGTAATATTTGGATTTGGATTTAAAGACCTGAGGTTCCATGAACTGATTATTTTGGTGTAATATACTGACTGAAATTCAGTTTCAGAAATTATGGTAAGAGGTTTGTAACACAATTTATTTCCTTATCTCCATTTTCAGGGTTTATTTCACCTTTATTTTTATATTATAGTTTACCTCATTTAGCCACTAATTCAGGACATCGTGTCGGTTCAACGATTACAGTTATGGTTGTGGGTATTCCAAATAGTGGAAAAAGTACATTAATTAATGCGTTACGAGGTATTGGGCATGGCGGTCCTGGCGGTGCAGCAAAAGTTGGACGTGTCGCAGGTCAGACTCGTTCCGTTGGTCAGCCGATCATTTTATACAGAGGAAACTCAAGTCATGCACAAGACGACATTGATGATAGCGTAGAGGGTTTTATTGATCATAAAATTCAAGTTCTCGATACACCTGGAATTTTGGAACCCCGCACTCGAACTTTGAGTGAACGACTTAGCCTTTGTGTTTGTGGAGCTGTGGATTATTCATCGGTTCAACAAGGTAGCAATTCAATTTCCACCAAATTATTATTCCTGCTTTCCTTTATTTACGTTTCTCTGTCGCCTGTGTATTGTATCTATTTAATCATGAATAATTTCGAGTTTGACTGTAGTTTAGAAGAATCATAATATTTTTATTAATTCACGTACTTTTTCCCCAGTAATCACTTGGAATCCATGTGCTAAATCTATATATGATTGATTAATGGGTTTCAGAAATATAAACTGTGAATTTACATTGTCACGAAAGTAGTCTAGGCAGATCAAGCAAACTGTAACGTAGTTCTAATATGATTACTGTGTGGTTACTTAATGACACTATGATTGCAGTTACTTGATTTCTAGTCGACAAGGATGTTGTTGTTAGTATCTACTGCTTTTGTTGAGCTTAATTTTTTTAATAGGTCTAATGGCTTGTAGAACGATAATATTGACAGATATTGGTGACTTGTATTCAGTTGAAAAGGATGGTTTTGTCCAAAATTAATTATTAGTTGACTAGTAAAGTAGTTTGGATTCCAATCCGATCGATAGTAGACTATGTAGATTTTCTTGAATTTTTTACTATCACTTCTGATTCCAACTAGCTTTTCCACATTTCTTTCAGTGGTTTATATGAGTAGGGTGTAGTGTGCTTACCCTATAGTTTAGTTTTGGAAACGAACTTATTCTCAGGACACATTGGCTAGTGTATGTAGTACTAGATTTTTCAAGCGTTTCAGGTATATTTTGGGTTACCTTTTCCCAGCTTTTCATTTTATTTACTTGTTGTCGATTGATAGTTGCGTTACAGAAGTTAGTTTAAGAATTGTTAGACAAAAAAAGCAGCTGTATTCCGTATGTTAAACTTATAGCTCTTCTCTGGGGATTAGGTTTGTTTTTTGTAATGTGCTATTTGATAATTTAGTCGAAGTGGTAATGTTTATTTACTTTCTGTTAGACAGACAAGAAAATTTACATTTATGGTTATTTGTCACTGTTTTTTTGTCTTAACTTACATACTTTAGATGTGGCTCACAACATTACATTAACACTGATAGAATTTTTATTTACTCACCTCTAAATTTTTAGAATTACTAGTAGATTACTTATTATTTTGGTGGAACCATCGTCGTCGTACAGAATACGTCTCTCTTCTAGATTTGCCCGGTCCTACTACAGATATTGACGAATTATTAATCAATGTGTGTGTTAAAAACAATTTTTTCGTGACTAAATCAAAGACAAATTGGCAGCCTAATGAAGTAGAGAATTTAGATGAATTGTTGAAAAATAATATTACTCAGGAAATGATTGTACCCGATATTAGACGTGCCGCTTCTCATATTTTGAATTTGTTTAATAAAGGATATTTCGGTTCTGTCACTTTCTTACCTGAAGATGAAAAGATCGCTGATAATTTTTTCCACCTTGTTAGTAAACGTTGAATTGATTTTTGTTAAATAAATCCCATTGTAACCTGTTTATAAAACACTTTTTGTAAATACATATTCGAATTACTGCTTACTTTTTAAACTTCTATTTGACGATATATGTTTCATTGTCTTAATTTGCATTATGATTGCTAAAGCAGATGTGGAATTTCATGTTTTTTGCTAATTAGTATTTTTGTTAAAAATGTATTTCGATTTGTTATGCTGTCACATACTCCTAATAGATTACAGTAGTTTATTCAGTCTCGGGAATTTATATATTTGTCTAAAACATTTCAGCCATTTTTCAATCTTTTGTCTGCCTAGAAAGAGAATGAAAACTTCGCTATTAAACCACTAAATTAGAGGATGTAACACTTATGAAACCCTTCCAACGAACCACAAATCTTCATTTACACTTTCCATATCTGTCAGATAGATAAGTGTAAAGAATACGTATTTTCTCGTTTTGTCATTTTGAAAAGTATACATACTCTGTAGTGCTAATTAACGTCGATGTTGGTAGATGCAGACTACTTTATTGAGGTTCACACGACCGTCTTAACCAGTAGTTGGAGACTGGATGGAATGGCTCATAATCGGTCACGGTGGCTCAGGTGCATCAATTCTTTGTCTTTTCTTAAATCGTGAGCATAAAATTATTTCATACGTTTCCTCCTACAAACTAATTATTTCTCCCTGTATCATGTTCTACCTACCCACACTCTTCTTACCGCTACCGATATAACTTCTATTTATACTAATTTGCTGCTCATTGTGGTGTGATAATGAGGCATAATGACTTGGATCGATGTATATATGCTACGTTCTACGTCGTATACACGTGCATACATCGTTACTGTCACTAATAAAAAGAAATTATAAATTAAATCGAAAATCAATGTTTATTTATTCTGATGTATGTGTATTTAATCCTTAAAATGGTCATCATTGTCATTATTGTCTTATCTTTATTCCTTTACTATTTTAATTGTTGGCATATACTATTTACCATCAAAATGTAGTGTCCCTTTAATACCAACCGGAACGTCTATCTTGTTAATGAGTCATTGGAAATATTTGAGGTTGTGTTCCTACGTAGTTGTGTGAATATTAGAGATGTCACGAGAGACAAGGTCGCCTTACAAATTTCCTTTTCGTTCCATTCTTACGATCTGCCTCTTATTTTACAATATTGTGTTATACTTGGCCAAGTCATTCTTTACTGTTGAATTTGTAACTATTGAATTGCATTTATGTATAAAGCTTTATGCTTCTAAACTTATGATTGGTTATTTTCTCACCTTCATTAAGTTGGTTAGATCTCATGTCATTGATAGACTGCTAAATGATGAAATACTTAAATGCTTTCCTTCAAAAGACTTATCAAGCTGCAATTGTGCTTTACAGTCATATATTTTCAATTTGTGTCAACTGTCAGGATTCTCGCTTTTTCTGATTTTAAGGTGATATATTTGGTGTATTATTGATTTATAGATGGATAATCCATCGGAACCTCTTGAAGGAGATAGTATGGACAACTTGAGTAGTTTGGATTTAGGTCCTCCTCCAAAAGATTGGTATGCTTGGTTTTCATATATGTCTTTAAAGGTTAGTGTAACAACATAAATTGTGTGCAGAATATTTTAATACTTGTTGTGAGTAGAATTAAGCGTATGATTTAGCTTTACTTTTGTTTGTTGTGGTATTTTTATTCTTACGTCGTTACTAGGTTTGTTTTACATTGTAGGCACCATTATGTTTGCATTATTAGCCATTGTGAACTTAGTTTAGCCAAAAAATAAGCATAGTGAGCTACCATCGTACTCTAATTTTGATCTAGTTAATTTAACATAGATGTGGGCTTATTCTTCGTCTGTCTATCCTATTCTTTGCAAGCAGTTTTAAACGCTCCTGTAAGGGTTTTACAAAGCGGAAAAACTGTGTTACTATCTGTTCAAATTAGAACTCGACCACACATAAAATCATTATTAAATAATACTTCCTGCAGTAGTAAACAGTTGTCTTTCATTCATTATCAGACAACAACGTTGTGGCCATTTTCTTCTGAATAATATCTTATATAATCTTATTAGGACTTTGTGGAGTTCATTATTTGAAGTACAAATACTTCATTTACTTGTCTGAGTCATTAAGAATTTATTTTACTTCCTTAAAATTAGCGTCTAGTAAAAGTCATTCAGTCGTTTTTAAACTAACATTTGTTAATCGGTTGTTGATGGTCACTTATGAAGAAAAAGTATAATAAATCATTTAAACGGTCTGATATTCAAACTCCCCCCCAGGTGAGGCTATGCAATTTTTTATTACTTCCTGTACCTAATGAGAACATTATTTTTTGGAAGAATAGACTGTAAGGATAGTCTATACCGTATATTTAAAACATCCTACGAAAGCAGTCGTTTTCGAAATGAGCCATAGTCGGAGTACATAACATGCAGTGCTACCAAGAAACAAGTAGGGGCTTTACAATTTGTGACTAGTAAGTGTCATTTTCACACCCAACAACTGCTAACAATATAGTTGTTTGCAATCATGACAATAACGCACATCGTGTCGATGGAATATCCAGTGTCTCGCTATTATTTTAGCATAAACAATGGTTTTACATTCACATTTCATTGAATCCTTTAGGAAAATAGACTGTGTTGCTCGACTTACATCTTTCTAACAAGACTGGTCTACGAGCATTCATCCTACAAATAAATTTACTGTACGTTCCTTTTACTCGACCGTCCTGCTAACTTGACGTGGTGGTCGGGCTTGCCTATCGTGATGACTCAATAGGGCTATACTGGCTGGAAAAATCGTTCCTCAAGGTCCTACCATTCCAGGCAGGTCGGTTGAAGAGCGGTGAAACCGAAAGCAGCAAATCTAAGGTCCGATGACGAAGTCGTACTGCTGGCTGTATAAAGGTGTGACGGCAGTAAGATGTTTTCCTCGGACAACCAGCATAGCAGCGATGCTGCCTTCCCACAAAGGAAGGGCGAGGTTAGAAAAGATCGACCCTAAAAATGCACACTTCATCTTACTCCACGGATTTCCGTCTCCGGCAGTAAGGCCTCAACAAGTACGGAGCCACAACAACGAAAACCTCTCTCAAAAAGGCCGTGTAACTGGCCTCCAGCAGTTGTTCCTTGGACACTGCGGTCACGCTCCCAAGTCTTTCAGACCAACCCTAACCCATTTTGCTTTTCAGGTACATTAAGAAGAACCCTTCCACAGTGTGGGCAACTGTGAAGAGATAACCGCCCTCATACCGCTAACGCCACACAAGATCACCGCCATTTTGGTCGAACTCCTTCTTTTATTCCTAATATTTATCCTGCCCCTACCTGCAAACCTAAATCCCTATCTTCCACTTCCTCCTGTGTCATTAGTGCCAACGATTCCGACCCACAAAATAACGTCTTAAGTATACTAAAACCACGCTCCAAACTTCACATTGGTGCATTGAATGTACGGACCCTGTGTCAAATAGGGCAACAAGCCTCCCTAGCTAGGACATTAGAATCCCGCGCCATTAATGTATGTTGTCTCCGAAACACGCATATAGGATCCTAGTGTGGTCATTCACTTGACCTCACCTAGTTAGAGTGAAGAACCTTCGCGGCACACTCTTCTGGCGACTCAACTACAACTTCTCGTGGGCTAACCGGTGTAGGTATATTGCATTAAGTATGAGAGCAGAACAGGCGCTCCTTGATTGGATTCCTGTTAACAGTCGCCTATGTGCCGTCCTACTAAATAGTTCAGTAAGAACTCGGAAAGATAGGGACATATGCCGTTTTCTTTTCGTCATTTCTACCTATGCTCCCACCGACTGCAGCCTGAATGAAGTGAAAGATGAATTTTACAGAAAACTTTCTGAACTACTTCATAGGGCCAAAGACTCAGATTTGCTAATCTTGGCTGGTGATTTTAACGCCCAAATAGGAAGCTTGAACCAGTCTGAAAGACATTTAGGTGAATGCTTCAGTGTTCCAGCTCAGAGAACTGATAACGGTGACCATCTGCTGCAACTTTGCTCAGATAATCGGTTATTTCTAGCCAACACGAACTTTAAGCATCGTTTAACATGGCGACCTCCTGTCCCTTCTCAACGGTGGACTCAAATAGACCATATCACGATTAGTCACCGTTGGAGAGGCTCGATAGAAGATTGCCGATTTTTCTGGAGTATATGTTTGGATTCTGATCACGCCCTAGTACAAGCACGCATTTGCTTGCACCCTACTGGGCAAAGAAAAACTACCACAGGAAAACCTGTTAGTATTCAGTTCAGCAATGAAACAGCCAAGATTAAATTCCAGGAGCAACTGAAGAATCACTTAAGCAATTATAAAGATGCATCCCGACTAGATACTGCTTGGCAAGATGTTCAAACAGCTGTGGCATCTACAATGATATCTGTCAAGGACTTAAATCAACATGTAAAAAAATGAATGGATTTCAATGGCTTCTGTTGATCTAATAGACTCCCGAAGACTTATCCCGTCAGGCTCCGAACATGACGAGGAGCGAAGAGTAACTAAGTATAAACTGACGAAAAGTCTGCGAAACGATCGTGAGCAGTGGTGGGTAACGAAAGCTTGACTACAACTCGTGATCTACAAATACGAGAAAACCAGGCTGGTTTCAGACCTGTTCGCGGTTGTATAGACCAGATATTCACCATTCGTCAAGTTTTAGAACACAGACATTCTTTTCGGCGGCCGACAATCGTGGTTTTCTTTGACTCGAAGGCGGCATTTGACTCTGTAGACTGTGAAGTTTTATGGCAGTGTCTTTCATTGAAAGGCGTGCCTCAAAAGTACATAAAACTTGTTTAGGCTCTTTACACAAACACTATTAGTCGTGTCAGAGCATATGGCAAACTGTTATCTGGACTTGTAACCTCAAGTGGTGTCCGTCAAGGCTGCCCACTTTCCCCATTTTTCTTTAATTTCATAGTTGACATACTGTTAGAAAATACACTTTCATCGTCTGACTTTTCAGGAATTGATCTCCTACCAGGAAACCCACTTATTGACATAGAATATGCTGACGATATAGTCCTGTTTGGCGAAGACACTGATACGATGCAGAAGTTTATAACAGCAATAAGCTCGAATGCAAGCATTTTCGGAATGCGTTTCTCCCCTTCTAAATGCAAAGTATTGCTCCAGGACTGGTTTTCGTCAACACCTGAGCTAATGATAGGGAGTGAAGTAGTTGAGCACGTCGACCACTTCACTTATCTTGGAAGTCTGATTAGCCCTAATGGGTTGGTCTCTGACGAAATCTCAGTACGAATTCAAAATACTCGTTTATCTTTGGTCAACTTACGTCACCTATGGCGTGGATGAGATATTCCTCTCTCAACGAAAGGGAGTGTACTGTGCAACAGTTCGCTGTCTTACTGTATGGGTGTGAGACGTGGCCATTAAAGGTAGATGACACTCAAAGGTTATTAGTTTTTGACCATTGATGTCTACGAAACATCGCTCGCGTTAGCTGGGATCACCGAGTAAGTAATAACGAGGTTAGATGACGGGTGTTAGGCAAATGTGGTAAATCACTTGATGAGGTTGTGAATCTTCATCGACTGAGGTGGTTGGGACATGTGTTGCGTATGCCCAAGCACCGTCTGCCCCGACTTGCGATGTTGGCTGATATGGGAATAGGATGGGAGAAAGTAAGAGTCGGCCAAACTGAAACATGGTGTCAGTTCGTGAAGTCACTGTCTGCTGATTTGAATAGTGTCGGTACCTGTAGACTGCCTAGATGGGGTCCTCGCGAATACCGTAACCAGTAGCTAGAAACACTGAGCGACATGGCCCAGAATCTGTCACAATGGCGCAAATGTATTCACTCACTGTCCTACCTTAAATCATGAGCTTTAAGTTATTCCATAACTTTCTTTTCACGCTCTCTGAACCATTTTTTATATGTTCACACTCCTTGTTGCTATTATTTTATTGAAGTAACTTCTACTAATGGTGGTGGTGTTAATCTTGCGGTGCTATGGAGGTATGGCGACTTGAACCGATGCACACATGTGCCAGGTTCTATGTTAATCATGCTTACATACATACGTTCCCTTCATTTTTATCGAAATGCGGATCGCCAATCTAATGTCCTATCGAATTCCTAGTTGTATTTACTTGGTACTTCTACAGACAAAACACTACAAGATTTAACACGATTAGGACTATACTTTCTACTTCTGTGATCACATTTGAACGAATACTAACGTGATTAAAATAACTAATCGTTATAAATTATCATTTCATTCATTACTTTCACTTTATAGACATCTTAAAATAATGAAAACTGATGAAATTCCTTTTTTAAATTGATGTCTCGTTTGCTTAAGTGTCAGTAGTTGAAACGTCTTCGTACTTTTAAAGTATTATGTAGAAGTTGAGTGCTGAAACTAATGAACTACTTTAAAATTTTTGGGGAATCTTGTTCAAAACGCAGATTTCCTGGGTACTGTATCTCATGTGTGTAATGTTTTTTTAGTTGTAACTACGTAATCGTTCATCTGAAAAAAAAATATTTAAAGGTCTTCAACCGAATAAGTGATATATTACTGTGGTTTTGTAATTATTTTGCTTTTTATTTTCGATTTTTCAGTTTGTTCTCTATGTGGCAAAAAATCCGTGGGAATTTTTAACCTCAGCGCTGATAATCCTTGCCCCTCTCATGATCATTTGTGCCTATTGTTCATATAAATTGGCCAAAGAGATTAAGCGTCAAGAAATCGATCAGAAAATGAAAGCTAAACGCACAGCTGCTATTAACAAATCTAGGAAGCAAGTCAAAATAGATTAAGTAAATTTTAAGTTTTTATTATTACTTAGTTGTTCATTGAACATGATTTAACCTTTGTTGATTTATTTCAATAGAAGAAAAAACACCTTTTATTTTTAACCAATTGATAATATTCTTATTTGTGATACCATTTATTCTGATTTCTCTGAGATTTGTCCTACACTTTTTGAATTCATGTTCCTTTATTTCTCTTCAACATTCATTGTTAGGATTAAACATGTAGGTTAAATCATGTATAGGAAATCACCGGATTCGACCCCTTTATCATTACACATACGCAACAATCAGAACAGGTTTCATTATCGATCGCAATTTATTTGATTGTCTACGTCATTGCAATCTAGTGATTGTGTGTTCGCAAAATGAATCATTTGAGTGCTTATTGGAACGAGTCTAGTTTTGTTGAAAGCTTTTGACATTTTTTTTAAATTATTGATCTGACAACTTTATATTGTTGCTTATTTCTATAAGGTCGAGTTTTTCACTTGACATTTTTACAAAAATAATCCATAAATGTGTGTTCGTGGGCTTATTTGAATTTAAACTAAGAAGTTTATAAACAATGACAAGTCCCTTTTTACATGATGCATTGTAGTTGTGTTAACGCTATATACAATTATTTTTGTTATTAGTGATTTAAATTATTTAAATATAGATTATAACTATTTAGTGAAAGTTAGGATGAGCGTTTCGTCCCATTTTGGGGCTCGTCACCTGGGAGTGGCTGCATTTCTGTTGATGTCCATGTCGGAACATGGTGGCATTTGATACAGATGTACGGAGTTGTAGTTCTAATGTAAACGTTGATACGGATACAACCGCATCTTAGTGACGAGTCCTAAACGTGACTAAACGCACATCCTGGATTCCACTTTCCAACCACTATTGAATTTTGATCATACTTGTGAACTAAGGCTATATAGATACAACTCGATCAAGGTGCATATGTGGTAACAGAGACTGATTAATTTAAATCCTTAACGATATCAAATGCTTTTAAGTATTATTATTATTATTATATTTAATTGTTATCTCTTTTTTTTCGTTTGGTTTTTTAGACGAAAGAATATTGCTGATTTAATGGCAGTCATTTCGCTAACTCTTGACTGATTAAACAATCACAGTAAATGTGATCTTTTTCTTTCTTAATTCTTTCATATGTGTGATGAACTGTTTTCATTTGTACTTATGTATACATTCGACAACATTTCTCAAGATCTGTGTCGAGCAAAGTATGCCCAGATGTTCAACCGTCGTATTGTTAAACGCAGCTTATAATGTACCGTTGTAAAACATTTTAACGTTACTTTTGCCTAGTCTATTTTTTAAATAAAAGTTTCTGCTTTTTAGACTATCCATAGTGATTCCATATTTTTATTTTGTTTGCAAATCACTAGAATTCCTAGTCGACTGACTATACTAAACATCACCATAATGGCTATCTAGCTACTAGACATTGGGTTCACTTGACTTAAAATTAGAATGCTATATTCATTCACATAGGTGGCCCGCCCTTATTGTTTCACAGTTAACACCAGTACACCATTTATCATATTATCCCTAACTTTTCCAACACTGGGTACAGTGTAACGTAGTAGTTTGCCACAGCCTTGTAGTCAGGTTGCAACTAGTATATTCGTTTGGGATTCGGATATGCAATAATGTATTCAATTATTGCATACAAAACGGGTCAGCCTGTGTAGTTAGATTGCAACTGATTATATGCACGTGACCATTTTTCTGCAAGGATATATACTTTGTTGGCAAGTGCTAGCAAATATAGTCTGCATCCACGGTCCTCTACATTCAGCTTCACACACCAAAGTCTGAATCTTCCTTTCATAGTGGCGACCAAATAAAAGTATTTATTTAAAATATATGATTATACAAAATATGGAATGGTGATCAAATTAGAGAAATCATAATATTGATTATCACTGAAATCAAGAGAGTTTAGATGTCATTAACGATTAATTTATAAATCAATTTAAATTAAAGCGTACACTGACTACAGTCATTTAGGGAATGGGTAAGGAAGTGATCCACCTTCTACATATACTGATTTCAACTGACTGTAAGCCATTAAGGTATCGAATGAATTTTCCCGACCGAATCCTGATAACTTATAACCTCCAAACGGAATTCCAGGTGGGTAGACATTGTAACTGTTAATGTACACAGAACCACACTGTAATTCTTGGGCTATACGATGTGCGGTCGCCAAGTTCTGTGTAAATACTCCACCAGCAAGACCGAATTCACTAACGATTAATAAGAGAAAATAACAATTGAATGAAGTGGTTCATTATGGTAAAATACTTGTTTAGTTATAAATGGCAAGTTCCTAAAACCATATTAGCATACATAGTTAAAAAATGAAATAAGCAAGCATAAAATACAAGTGCTTGAGCTACAGACCAAAGCAGAATTTCACTTATAATTAAAAGGATACGTCTGTCACGTCGAGATTGAGTGTTTTGATGAAGTAACTTGTATAGTTAAGTCAGTTAACCATCAGTACATGTACACCAGTATAAGTTGCCACACCACATCAGATAAATATCAAATTAGTGGTAACATCAATAACGGAGTAAACGCAAAATATAATTTAAGAAGGAAGAACAGTTCGTGAAAATGCATAAAATAACTGAAGACTCAAGATTAAAGGGAGGACAAAGATTAAATGCGCTTGCGCTATTGTGACCGATTATTGGCCATGTCACCCACTGTCCAAACACTAGTTACGCTGATCACTTGAAACCAAGACCAACTAGTCTGCATCTGACGGCACAGTTCAAATCAACATTTAACTACTTCATGAACTGATGGCATGCTATATATATATATATATACTTTTAAGGAACGTCCATTAATAATTCAGTTTTGGAAGTGAAGCCCCACATTCTAGTTTCATTCAAGATATCTATGATGATTACGACTGACGGTCTGTAGAATTAAACAATCTATTATCAATCCCAAAGATAGAATAACCCTTTTAGATCTTCTGCATAAAGGCATCAATACTCAGCGGAAGTTTTGTACATAGGTCGTAGATATTTATATTTTGGTTCAGCTTATTATAAGTTAGGAAGTTTATATAAAAAAATACAATTGAAATGTAACAAACCTATCGTTTGAACGTTGAATAACTTCATCTTCTGAATTAAATTCTAATAAAGTGATAACTGGACCGAATATTTCTTCCTTCACAACCTTCATATTATCATGACAGTTAGATAAAATACACGGTGTAATAAAATTATCACTATTCAAATTATTATGCATTTTATCAAAATGTGGCTTTTCTCCTCCAATTAATAATGTAGCGCCTTCAGAAATAGCTGATTGTATATAACTGTGCACATTTTGTCTGTGTTCAGGTGAAATTAAGGCACCCATGGAAACCTGAGGATTGAATGGATCACCAACCACTATTTGTTTAACAGATTCTACAAGTTTTCGAGTAAATGGCGCTGCAATAGATCTAAATTTTTCGTTATGAGAAAAGAACAAACTAAGAAATTCAACTACACACGCTTAAGTCATATAATATATATATATATATATATATATATATACAGTATTTTAGGTGTTCACTAAGTATATTGTGACCAGAATTTTTAATCATTAAGCGAATGAATGTTGAATATTATTGCTTAAGTATCATTAAAAACTATTTTTCAAGCCTTGATATTCACTACTTGTAATTTTTTCGAGGAATATGCTACATCAACACGCTCATAACTACCCTGTGGATAACTCGAGTTTCTCGAAACGAAATATTAATGAAGAAATAACACTTTTAATATCTATTTTCATCCACTAAATGAACATAAAATTGACCAAAGACACTGAATATTAAGGACGTTTATTTTTTAAGCGTACAAATATTGTAATTAAGTTTTCTGCGTCCACTTTGTAGTAACCAACTTATTATTATTAACTCCATTACATACTCCGCGCAGAGCGATATACCTGATATTTACATCCATATGGAGCTCACTGGTATCATATATATGTATATATATATATATATATATATATATATATATATATATATATATATATATGAATTTCAAGGAGCAAGCTTTAAATAAAAATCTTAAAACCACTTAATGTTTGTCAGATGTCATGTTTATCGTTACTTTTAGAAAATGTTATTTTATAATTACATTTACTTACTTATGAACAAATACACGAGCAGCATTTGAGCACACTTGACCTTGAGTATAAAAATTGGCCATTAAAGTGCCTTTAACAGCTTCGTCTAAATTAGCATCTGACATAATAATCAATGGTGATTTTCCACCAAGTTCAAGAGTACTTGGTATAATGCGTTCAGCGGCACACTTAAGTACACGTCGACCACCTTCAACACTTCCTGGAAAATCAAAAGTAGTACATGGAGTAATACACTCAATTGTCTAAAAGAACTAATTGCGAAGTATGATCTAATGTAATTAGCAGTAAACAAATCAATACTAAATAACTTAGATTCTGGTTTATTAATTTGTACACATTTACTTTAATACAGGCAGGTGGTATTTCTAGTTGTCGCACTCATAGTAGTGAATTATCAATTATAACACACAAATACACAGAATTGTCAACTAAACATGATCCATATAACCACAATATGATTCAATGCTTATGCAATATCCTAAGATATAATGGTGTGATTCGTTTGAAAATGGATGTATACGAATAACTGACAAGGTATTCTGAACATAACAGAACAGATAAGACTCAGAACAGCTAAAATATTTAGTGGTCATAGATGGGAGATAGTGTCTGAAGCCGCGTGGTTGATCGTCTTAATACATACGAAGTAACTAAGTGCTAATAGCTCACGAAAATTCAATCATTGATACGATGTCAAATGAAGTTACACCAAAGAATAGCACAAACGACCGGCAAAATCGGTTATGTAGTGATGGAGATGTGTAGTTTAGGTTGATAACATTAGTAATGTTAGATTCGCTAAGTCTTTATTTATATTTCAAAGATTTCGTTGTTCTAGACAACTAGAGCTTCACAGTATAAATCACCCAACCCAGAGAAACTAACAAAACTATGATCTGTTATATTAAATCAATAAAGTGGAACACACAATATGTAACAAAATTAAATATGATGACGATTCGCACGCAATGATATTTGAAAGTTGTATGAATTTAGCACGTTGAATATTGGTCAATCTATATATTAATATCTCATCGTCAAGACAATCCATACGCTTTCAATAAAGTTTTTTTCTTATACTTGAATACACTGTCGATAGTTTGTTACGACGACTGATAGGATTACATTTAGATCAAAAATATAGTAACTTTGTGTGAACAATAAAGATTTAGTATGACGAACTGATGACGTGATTAAATGTAACTTTCAGTTAATTCACTTTTGTTTTCTGAAAACGTAACGAAACTGTTTTTATTTCTACTTCACTTCTGACCGTATTCATGGAACAAAAGAAGTAAACATAACCAGAGATACATAAGAGCTGGTATCACCTGTGTTTATCAGTAATTCAGGAAGATTAGTATTTATAGTTGGACTAAGGGGTTAAGCGTTCGACTATCAATCACTGAATCATAAATTCGAACTGTGCTCCATTTACTTCAGTATGAGCAACCAGGTAGTATTACTAATCTTAACACGTAGAGTATAGCAGGAAGCAAATGATGTACCCGGCAAATAGGTTAAGCACAATGAAACAAAGGGGTATGAATAACATACAGGATCAATAGAAGTTGGAAGATTACTGAGCATTTCTTATTAATGCTGTATCAAACTGCCACAATTGTGTATCAGTTTAATATAATTCAACTATTAAGAGAATGGAGTTAACACGTGATTATGAAACTTGCTATCGATTTCCTAAAAATGAAATCAGTTATAACCTCACAGATTTTCAATAATATTATGTATACAAATCGGCTATCCAGAAACATATAACTGATAGAAGCAATCGGAGTTGAAAATACATTACAAAAAGGATATTTTAACAAATGGAAAGAAATACAGGACAAACATTTTAGTACATTTACATGTTACACTGAACCGCGTCTCATGTGAAGATATAGTCACTAGTTTGAATATGTGTAACTTTTTAGTGCAATTGTTGTACATGCATTAAAATAAAGTTAATAAACATAATTTTAAAGATTAATACTTAGAATAAATATTACTTAACCTGTGAATGATACTTTTCTAACTAAAGGGTGATTAACTAACGCTTGACCAATTTCAGCACCTCCTAAAACAACTTGGAAAAGATTTTCAGGACATCCAGCAAGTTTATACAATTCACATAAACGAACAGCTGTTAATGGAGTTAAAGGAGATGGTTTAAATATGAAAGAATTTCCAGCAGCCAATGCAGGAACTGATTTCCATACAGCCATCTGAATTCCAGATTTAGAATAAAAAGTAAGAATTAACAATTCCAATAAATAAGAAATCGAAGTAAAATCAGCGGAGAAAAGCATTTTAAAAAGGTAGTTAGCGATAAGCTATGCTGTCGAAACATTTGAATGTTGAATTACTATAAGGCAAGCATCCCGTTTGTAACGTCCACTTGACTAATGACGAAATGAGTAATGGTAGCACTGGAAATATCGGAAATATTTAAGAATGATATCCAAGATCTTGCTAGCAAACATAACATGAATTTAATACTTTTTTAAGATATGCATTAAATGGAAAGCACTCATGGAATCATAAGAAACAAGAATTTTGTCCAGCGAAGAGATCTGTTTTCTGCTATTACATTTGCATAGCTAAGGAATCGTATATATAAATGATAGTAAAATATAATATCAATCTGTCAAACAGCCGATGCACATACCTGTAAGGTTCCGTGATGTACGTGACTGACTGACAAACTTATACTTATTATTTAAGTTGAATCATTATCGAATAGTGACAATGTTACGTTCCTCTAATCACTAGTGCCTATCCGACACTGGTCTAAACGAGTTGACATCATATGCACAATGGCTTTTATGTAAGGTAATTGGAGATAGTTATAGAAAGTCCTTGACCTGTTTCCTGATGGCTGCAACTTGCAAGACATGCAAACAATCTTAGAGGTATTGATGCTTCTTGTAGGATTCAAATTCACTTGAGATGATACTTATAGAAAAGAGGTACTTGAGCCGTAAATAACCTGTTTCAGGGCTGAGGTACTATGAGGGGGGCAAAAACAATAATCGAACAAGAAGTATTTGATTGTAATTCATAAAAATTACTTGAAAAGGAAAATTCCATGCTCCAATACCAGTACAAAGTCCGAATGGCTCCCTTCTGGTATAATAAAAACTATAAAACAGGAAATAGATCGAAAAATCACTTTTAATGAACAAAAGATACGAACACGTAGAGTGTATTATATTACTATACTGAAACAGACACTTGGATTCCATTTTTATGATCAGCTCAACAACAAAATCGACACGAGCTTTCGAATTATTTAAAAAAAGCTTAGTAAGAATGGATTTATCCTTTTACGAAATTCCTAATCAATAAGCAACTGGCATCACTGAGAATCATATCCTGCAACTTTCACTTTCGACCCGACGGTTAATAATAATATATAGCTGTAACAGAAAAATAACTGTTACCAGGCCAAACGAAATGTAGTCAAAATAAAATGATAGTAATATGTAGCAGATAATATATCGTGCCATAATGTGGGTGGTCTAAATCTTTCAGTGTCGTCTATCACCATTGGAACTGATGGTTTAAGTGCCAAAATGGTTCCTTTGTAGCATGAGGGTCATATATTACATTTCAAAAAAGAACCTGTAATAAGTCAATCATAAGCAACTTTGAACCTGACACAGGTGAATCGCTGCGAGTCGCTTCACCATATTGGTCAAGGGGGAAGAAATTATCAAGATGGACACGAAATTAATGATACTGAAAGAATGCAAGAAGAATATTCTTAAGGAAGAAAGGATTAATTAGCGAAATAAAAAGTACACAGTAAATTTGAAAATTAAGATCTCAGGAAAGAAAAGAGGTGAATTCAATTGGGCCACTGTGATCCGTTCTAAGACATGTCATTCAACGTCTCCAACTACTGATGTGGTTATAACGTGTAACTAAACCTGATTGGTCTGTATGTATCAAAATGACTCAAATTAACAGGAATGATGCTATATATTAGTTTGGTCGCACTTACTAGCAGTTATTACTAGTGAGTTTGGAAAATCTATTTATTGAATTACAGTCAGTTACTATAATGGCTGATTAGTTGGTGAACATATTTGTTTTAAGCTACTATCTAAATAAATACTGACAGTTTATATCGTGGCTTTTGCCAATCAATTAGTCACGTATGGGTTTTAATCACTCAATTATAATATATTAAAGCACTATAAATAAACTCTCTTTAAATAGACAAAGTTGTCAGTATAAATAAAGACATTAAATATGAAAATTATTTACTGTGCCTACAACGAACACTCGGATATTATTAAGATTAATCTTGTAATATCATGACTGAAAATATGCAGCTTGATTAAACAAACTACTGTGTTCCATTATATACTATCTTTGTAAACATAACTCACAACCATATTTATAATCCTTATGCCAAGTAATATAACTGATAAAATGTAACGTATATAACACAAATTTGAGATGACAATGATTTTAAATTACCTCCCAGGATTTGGAGGGACTGGCGAATGGGTCCCGACAAAGCTTGGGATAAAACCAGCAAACAGCTCAAATGAATCTGCGCATGCTTCAATATCTCCACGAGCTTCCCAAAGAGGTTTACCAGTATCTAGTGTTTCTAATTCAGCAAGCCAATTCGTTTCAGCACGAACAAGATCACCGACTTTCCTAAGGATCTAAAGTATGTTGCGAAAAAAAGTATGGTAAATAGCTTTGCCTAGATGACTGTGAAATAATCGAAATTATTATGCCGATATACATTAAGACAAAAAATAACTTAAGATTATCAGGTAGTGTTCAAAAATTGTTTACTTCGAGGGAGAGTATTCGATCTCGCTAAAATAACTTACTAGCAACTTCTGCAGGGCTCTATTCAGAAAGTACACCCTATATCGATACCAGGCAACAACCATAGAGCCAATAATAATTTGCGTTATACTAAATCATACAAATCAAGTTTTAAATGTACAACGAAAATAGAATATTTAAAATGAGTGAATGGTTACCATTAATAAAACCCCAATATACAGTCGACTAATCAATTAGCAAGTTTTATAGACTTCAATTTAGTGTATTGTAACTTTCTTGTTCCTCAAACAAAGAGAAATACTGAGCTCTGTTCATAATACTTGACAACGGCGGGATGATGTGATTATTAGAGAACAATACAAAACAACTCATGATTGCGAAAAAACTAACGCTCAAACAATTAATCCTTAAAAAGCTGTCTAAATTACAGTTAAGTGATCAGATTAGACTATAAACCATACTGCATTACGTAGCTCGGAGTATTGATACCTTGATGAAACTGAATGAACTCTCAGTTATATACTATCGCTAAGAATGCAGAATGGGTGAAACTAGCGACTTTCTTAAATTTACAAAAATTTATTCCAACCAGTTGACCAGTAAGAGGATAAAGTGTTCATTATGAATTGACTTCGGTTTTCGTTGCCGATTACCTCGACTACAATAGACGAAAGGGTGTTTGAAGTGATTTGAAATAGTCCACTTATTCTAATCTTACGCACCCCTAATAGAAATGAATCTTTTGGTCGTTACGCTGCTTTGTAAAAATATCTAATAAGATGGAAATAATGTAAATAGAAAGCTCGTCTACTCTTAAGGAATGTACGAAATGTTTAATTCAACAGTTGTGAATCACGCAGATAAATCTTTGATCATCGAATAAAATTTTTTTTGCAAACACCAGTCCAGGAAGTAGTAGATTTATTATTCTTCTAAAAAAATTTTACACGCTACAAAATGAGTTCGTTATAGAGGAGACTTAACAGTAATAGTTTCTTTGTGTTACTAGCAATGATGAAAAAGAAATAGAGACAAGAGATTACTCACTTTGGAACGTTCTAGTGATGGCAAATCAAACCACTGTTTTTGTGCTTTACAAGCATTAACAGCCATTTCATCAAGTTGTGAACAATTTGTTTGCTTGTAATGAACTAAAGGTAACCAAGTAGATGGATCATAACTCGTATAATCGTAGTTGTAACCTGAATCTTTTACATCTGTAGCAAATTTCAATGGAAGCTGACTGTGAATTAACCAACTATGAAGCTTTTCGATAGCCTGTTTACGATACTCTTCAAATGAATCAAGGTTCATTTGAAATTGTTGGCATTTATACAGTGAGACAGAAAATTCAGCAGTATGAGTAAATTTGATCAAAGTAGTTTTAAATTTTAAAATCTTGCAAAACGATATCTAAAATTAAATTAAAATAGAAATTATCAAAAAGACGTTTATTTACTTGATCATAATGAAAGTGTGGCAGTAAATTGAGATTCAGGTACTCGGTGTAGTTAAACCTATATATGAGGAGCAAAAATACTATCCACTTATTCCAGTAAAGTGGCTTTCGAACCCGAGAATGGAGTTCTATTTAACTACAGTATGACTAAACTGTCTCAATTAATTGAGATGGTGTTAAACAAATCACAATAAAATTTGAGAGAAAACATTTCCTAAACTTTCTTCTATACAACATTACTTTTTACTAGTAAATTCTAAAACATAACAAGAGAAAGTAGTGATATTGAGCGAGTGTGTATACTTCCGGGAAATCAACAAATTATCTGAGTCAGCATGTTCTTAGCCGTAATAACTGTTTCAATCGTGTGAAATTAGCCAATACACTGACAATAATCATAAACTTGGTTGTGATTAAGAACAAGAATAATAACACTATACTATGAATCAGGGTTATACGAACTTCAGTATTCATTGGCAAACAGAATCGCCAATCTAGATGAAATATCCGAATATGGATAATCAGTGAATGCCTATACTCAGTGACCTGAATGTTTCATGTTCGCTAACAGATCAAAAAGGCCTTGTGTTCTGTTTGGCGAGGCTTTAAATGAAAACAACTGTGGAGTCTCAAATTAGTGAGAAATTGAGTTGGATTGTGGCCGGCAAGCGGGATCCAGGACACGCGTTTCGTCCTACATAGGACTAGTCAACTGGATGTACTTGCATCCCAGTGTTGATATTCACGCCGAGACTTGAACTCGGTTTGTTCCGTGTCAAATGCCACCGCGTTCACCACTAGGCTACTGAGTCCAGAAAGCCACTAAGATATATTTGGATCTTCCCGTTTATTTGAAACGAACTGGGTCCGAGTACCGGTGTGTATATCAACACTGGGATGCAAGTACATCCAGCTAACAAGTCCCAAATAGGACGAACAGTGCGTCCTGGATTCTGTTTGCCGGCCACAATCCAACTATCGCTATATCGAGGCAATCTGCTCAGGATGCACGTATAGCGACGGAAACTCATCAAATTAAGTCCATGACAAATCAACGGTAAGATCCAAATACATTCTAACTAGTATGAAATGTCCATTTATAGTTTAAAAAAGTCAGTTAAAGAACAGAGTCTTACAACAACTACGATTTTAACGACGATATTTCGAAAATAATATCAACTGACAAATATAGAACAGAATAAACAGGAAATTAGAACAATTCTTCATAATATTCAACATCATGTGTATTTATCAGATCATTATATGTTAAAAGATGTTAACCAAACAAACTATTTCGCACTGTCTCATCTAATACGTGGAATAATATAAAGTCAGTAAACTAGGGGATACAAATCAGTCAGCTTATAACAATATGGTACTCACTGTCAGTCATGTACAGTGCAGAACCTGACACATGTGCACCCGCTAAAGCCGCTGTACCCATTATCACAGTGGAATGTATGAAATCGAAGTAGTAATTACACTGAAATTATTGGACATTGAGAATATAATTCTGAAAGTATGATTTAATTAGTGAAAAGGTATAAAATAACTACAAGCTAGGGATTTAAGAAGACATAGATTGAATACATTTGCACAGTGTGACTGATTCCAAGCCACCTAATATTCAATCATTAGTTATGACAACCCTACGGATCCCGACCAAGTAGTCTGCATCTACTAGTAGAGTTCAGGCTGAATAATTGATCGGCTCATGGAATGATGTTAAGTTTTGGTTCGGACACCCAAAGCTTTCTCCAAACCTACACAAGTCAACATCACACCTAAACATAAGTGACGGTTTGTTGTGCATAATACATTTTCCAACCATTTCAGTCGATGACGATTCACAACCGTATGAACTAATTATACACCTTTCCCTAGTATCTAACTCATTCATTATCTACTATGTAGTCCAAACGTATGCAAGTGATACTTCAAAGAGAATTATGATCAAATACTAACCAGAGCCAAACTTCAAGGATGATACTAGGTACCTACACATAAAATATGCATTTTTAACATTGACCAGTCTGTTATATACAAAATGACAGTGATCTAGTGTGCTGTTACTAAATACGCTTAGTTGGGTTTAAGAATTCATTTACAATGTCCAACCTGATAAGCACGCAAAAACACCGTTTGTCAACCATCCTGTCCTATAGTCTAAATATGTAGTATATAAGACCTCAACACAAAATCTACATTCACAATTTCGGTAATAACTTGCTTCTCATACAAAGATGATACTTGGAATACCCACACACTTCAGCATATTTGACAAGGTTGTTTTGCATTTTAATGACTCGCTTGGCCTTTAACCAACTTACATCACTTGTGACGTAGGACAGATATCCGTCTCTCTACAAATGGCCTAATATGCTTACTGCCCAGTGGTTCGCTGTTTTAAATTATGGATGCGAAACGTGGGTCATGAAATTGGACGGACCCGTATAACATGAAATGAGTCAATATATAGTATTGGTGTTAGACACAGAGTACTAGGAAAACATAGCAAATTAGTCAGTAGTCGCAAAGCTTCATCGATTGGGACATGTGTTACGTATGCCTAACCACCATCTGCCTCGACGCGCAATGTTGGCTGATATGGGAGCAGGATGGAAGAGAGTTAGAGGTGGCCAAACTAAAACATGGCATCAGTCTATGAAGTCACTAACTGTTTGTTTAAGTCATGTATGTAGATGTAGACTATCTGATTGGTGTTTGCGTAATTGTCGCGATGATTGGCTGGAGACACTGGGTGACATGTCTCCGAAAAAACAATGGATGTAAACAAACACCATCAGAACAAATATAATGCTTCAAAACACTTCATTTTTATTTATTATAAATGATTTGAGACTGTACAGAAGATTGAAATGGTTACTTCCCTTATATGTACAATATTCGATTCAGGAAAACGTAGAGGGGACTACTTTCTAATCCTTTCAAAATATAAATGAGTAAGGAGTTTCGATTCCTTTCACTTAATATTTGATTTATTTCACTTATCTACCACTCGGCGGCAACACGACTAAGTTCTAATGGATTGTGATCAGATAGAAAAATTAATTCAGCTCGACCATCTGGAGTGTAAGCAGCCGGATTTGTAAGCCAATTGTTCTCTGCATAGAATCTCAATAAAGCTTCAATTTCTGTTGGAGTATAATTTTCAACAAGAACAGGAACGAATGGATCCATACATTCAAAACCGGATTTTCCCAAAAGATAACTAGGTACGTATTTATTAAAAAAAAAACAGACAAGGAATATTATTTTGACATCTTTTGAATAAGATCCGTGATTGAAAAAATTTTACAACTTACACACAGCCATTTACACACATACGCGAAAACTAACAGATCAAATACTAACATGGCGCTGATATTCTGTAAGATTAAAGAAACCAATCAGTCGTGCACAACGTAGAGCTTAGCATATATGCCCATAGCTTCAAGTTGCTATACCACATTAGCACGACGAAATCAAATTTACAAGAATAACAAGACAATAGGATAGAATAAGGTTAAGGTGTGTGTGAAATCATAACAGGACTTAGGATCTAAATGAGAATGAACAGTGAATACACTTGCACTACTCTGACCGATTCGGAGACATGCCACCTAGTGTCTCCAGCAACTCATCGCGAAAATTACGCAAATACCAATCAGATAGTCTACATCTACATACATGACTTAAACAAACAGTTAGTGACTTCATAGACTGATGCCATGTTTTAGCTTGGCCGCCTCTAACTCTCTTCCGGCCGAAGGCCAACTGGACTGCTCTTTGAAGTTTTCAGCCCATCGTTCTAAACGTCTAGACTGAGAGCGGATACGCGTTTCATCTTTTTTGGAGATTGTCTCACTAACGCCTGATTTTTGAACCCCGGTACTTATATTAACTTGAAAAGTTGTTTAGTGTTACCTAAATTATGTTCATGGCTGTCAAGCAAATGCCAAACAGTAGCAGTGCTAACAACATGTTCTTTTCAGCTTCAGATTTTGTGGTGTGTGCTTAGAAATGGGGATGCTAATCCTCCACTCAGTTCTAATTCATGCGCTAAGGTATATAAAAAGAAATTATTTTAAACAATTTGAGGTAATAGGTGGCAACTTGTCCACATTTGACTCTTTCAAGGAAGGATCATCCATATCGTACAGTGAAATTAGCTTAGCAGCTAGATACTAAATGATAATCAGTCATTATAAAAATTTCATCGCCCTTGAATCCAAGTTTTATCAAAACTGGCTTTTTATCAGTGGCATGCTTCGTTTCTTTCGTTCCAGTTCTCATATATTTAGTTGAATTTTCGCAGATATCTATTTTTACGCATACAACGTTTAACCACAGTCAACTCTATGCTCTGAACGCAACTTGTGTACACGGTTGAATAACGTTCTGACCAATGCTTATTAGACAGAAGTTACTGGAGTTTAAGTACATTGCATTTTATACACCTTTCCTACGAATAAATATTTCTAGTCGGCCATTAGTGTTACACTTAATACCAAGATCCAGGAAGTGAAACATGTTATGTTCATGTTTCACTGCAAATCTAGTAACAGTGTAGTCTGTTGAAAATTCCCAACAAATGAAGAGTATGTTGATAACAATTACAGGTAACAATTGTACTATCAATATATCTGATGTATGACGTTGGATCATTGGTCACTAAATTTATCTACGTTCCCTATAAAGTTATTTGTCAGGACTGTGTCTACCTATGGTTACGTAATTCGATTAACGATACAGGACAGTTGGATGAAAATTGAACACTTCTAGTGCATATAAATAGCTGTTTGAATCCCTCCCGCGTTAATGTAAGTAGATCACTGTGTCGACATATAATTTCTGTGGCTTTTCCAGTGGAACTGAAACATGAATTTGTAAAAGGCACCAACTTGACCTAAATTTTAGCAAATTGCAGTGTTTTTTAAATCATGAACAAAAAGCTTTGGATGAGTCAGTATATCATATTATTCTGCTACTGTCGTTGTTCAAATGTTTTCAGAAACGTAACTAAAAGAGAATGTATGGGTGATATTCTAAATGTCAATCAGACATCAATAAAATCAGAGAATTCAAGAAAATATTAAAAACCATAGAACTTATATGCATACCCAGGAGTATACTTCTCCCTGTCTGTAGGCCAAGCTGCTCGAATATTTGTAGAAGTAACTATAGCACCGTGACGCCAATCTCCTTTCAATGCACGTTTTAAATGATGCACAATAGACAACCGATCTGGAGTAACACGAACAGGAAGAGTTTTATCCTTTAATAAAGTTCCTCGACACCACATAAAGTTTACACCATCAACGATCAGTAAACAAGGAGGGCCATCGGAAGCAGACGAAAGGGCGCGCATCTGAAAATATGTTATTCGGATGTTTACAAATTGAATTGTACCAAGCAAACTTTAGAGCAGTAACGAGGTAAGAATTTACATACTGACAAAAAGGAGAACAGAATGACATTATTCGAGATTATGAATGACTTATGCCTAGTGCTAGTTTATGATGACAGCAGACTAAAGTATGGAAAGTTTTATAAAATCCCTGAAAGTGAGGAAGAATCTAGTCATATATTACGGGATGGTTTGTAACATCTAGGAACAAGCGTGCTACTAGATGATTTGCATTGAACACATTCTGCCATATATAATCCCTCGATTCAAATCAGGAGAGCGGACCAACCTACACAACTATAGGTCTATAAATATCACCCTAGTTATCTATGGAATAATAGAAATAATAGTATGTGCCGAAATATCAGATTATCTGCTTTCCGTGATCTTCTCAAAACTAGATCTTGTATGACTTGTCAGTTTGAATTTTTTAACTTCGTCTTCACTAAACGCAGCCTTGGGCACCTGGTACTAGTGTTGTGCTTACTCTTTATAGCTTATATAGATGATATTCGCAAACGCTTCAACTTGGGTAAATCTTTTCTGTATGCTGGTAACCTTAAAGTTATGTGCTCATTTTTTCTATATGAGCTTAGTTATATACTCATTAACGTAAATACTGAACTTAACCAAGGTTGCCGAATGGTATTCGAAATAGAGCTGACGGCTCAAATTACATCTAGTTTACTTCTACAAAATTCTGACTAAATTCGATTTTACATCCTCTAATGTAATCCAATTTGCAGTTCCTTTTCGTGATAGCCTCCGTAATTCAGCCGCAAAAACGAAACTATCTCGTTCTAAATCCACCCTTTATATGAATTACTTTACGAATAAATTTGCAAGAATCTGAAACAACTTACAACAAACTATTCGCGAAACAGACTCGCTAACTTTGTTTATACGATACATTGGTAATTCCCTCTCATCTGATGTCTCATTCAAAGTATTCACGCAAACGATTATCTCCTACTGTAGTCGAGAAACGATTGAGACTCATCACTCAATACACTCATCTGACTTAGTTTTACGTTAATGTTCTATATTCTTAATCTTATTATTAGTTTATATGGTAAATCTCGTAAAATCCCCGAGTAAGCACTAACTTTGATCATTCAGTTCACTAACTTTAGGATATTTTTGCTGTCGTTCTGTACTACCCTGTTTTTGTTTGCTATCTAGTTTTAGATGATCAGGTATAAAACCTAGACGGAATTCGTCTGTGTTGTGTTGTTTACTTTTCTTCTTCGCATCATGGATCCTAACTTCCTTGCAAAAGTGGTGCACTGTGCCCCATGAGACATACTCCAATCTAAAAAGCTCCTGATGATTTGTCAATGCCACGAACCGTTTTTATGTGCACAGCAACCTGCGTGCACTACTTATTATCAACAACCATGCATTTACACGATATTATTGATAGTAATAATTATGCAACTACTAAGCCATCACCTCAGATGTTTGTGCTTTCGATCGACACTGTTATTCTTCGAAGTTTTAAATGCTTTTAATGTTGCATTGAAATAATTATCCATAGTTGTGATTTTGAATGATGTACACTGACCTTATGTATAACAACCTGTTCACGCCTGTATATTGGTGTGTATTTTGTATTGGATTTCAGACTGCACTACTATTCTGAAATGTTTTCAGTGAGGTTTCCAGATTATTAGTATTGCTACAACCTTTATAGTTAAGACAACGTGAGCTACTTTCTAGTAAATCCTCTTATAGTAAATTTTATATTTATTTTCATACTGTTCTCCCAAAGATTTGTGTATTTGTGTTTGTTTTTATACAATTATGACTATACCTATAAACTGGAATGGATTCTATACAAAATTTCCGAACATATATATATATATATATATATATGAACGAAAAGGTAATGAGTTAAAAAAACGACTGAGAATCACGGACCTGTAAGCGCCTATTATTTCGGATAACCCTTAGACCTCTCAGGTAAGAAAACCATGTCACTTAAAAACCGACGTCGAAATCAATTGCCAACTTCATTCAATAGGCAATACATCACGGCCACAACTTATCGTCATTTGTTTTATTCGGTACATATAAAATAAAATTCAAGTTCAGTCCGTCCATAACTAATGTGGAAGAACCATAACCAGAAAGAGATATAAAATGAGCTTTCAGAAAAGATATTTAAGTGACAGGTATTATTGTAGGTAACGAACCGCAATGCTGAAGGAGTTAATTAAAGACGATAGCGGTTCGTTGAAATAAAACTAACAATACCTCTAAATGAGAATCTCTACAATTCCATGACTGTGAACTACAATCCAATTATCATGAAACTGAAGAAATGAACGCTTAAACACTCAAACTCATATCGTGGATTTAGGATTTGATCATTAGTCCGATTACGACCATAAAGACACAAGTCTTTTAAGGCGAAGTGAATAGCATAAGGAACTGAATTTTATAGAAAAGTTGCATTGGAGACACCAGGTCTCAGTTTTTGAAAACATCACATGTATGAAATACAAAAAACAATGTTTCACTGACTTCACAAACAATTACCATATGATCATCAAAAATTGGGTTGAATTCTTTTCTTAGTATAACTAAGATTTAGCTGTTATCTAGTGTTTCTGTTAGTGGGATATAGACTTGATTAAAGCATGCTCAGTACATGATCGTGATGGCGCACGCTGATTGGCTATTTCTAAACCAATCAGCTCTAGCGGATTGTTGCAGAAGATTCTGGAAGCTTCTTATATAAGTACTATAAATACATTAATGTTTCTCTAACTAACGATTCCTACTTCTGTCTACCCTTGTTATTTGGAATATAATTCGTTCCTGCTCAAACGTGTTCTGATTTGGGATCTTGTCGAGTGTTTGGTGTTTAAGAATACTAAGCAATAGGAGTATTTGGGTCGTTATATCTAGGAAATATAACAGTTTCTATCAGAATTAATGTTCCCACTTAAAATATGGAACAAAACTGTTAACTATCAACAAAATAGATGCAACATCAACACAATGTTAACGTTAGGTAATGTATGCTACTCTTTATCATCACTTCAGTTACCGATTAAAAAAGAACAAATTACAAAAAGCACAGTTTTCAAAACCTAGTCTAGTTAATCATAATAGGAAAATTACAAATTTATTTGCACATATACCAATTTCCGTTAGCATAAGTATCACTGAAAAGAGTATCTGATAATCGAATGGTATAGAAGCTTTAGCTATCAACATAAAGTACATTTTAGAAATGGAAACTGCACACTAAGCAATCTTACAGTGTCACTCCGAATATCCTTAAGGTTTGAATTTTGTCAACACAACTCAGCAGAACTCATTAGTGACCTAAATGAGTCGTACAGAAAAAATAATGTTGTAACTATGCAGCATTAATATAGTAAACCATCTGCAAATCGTTTATAAGTACATGGGGTATGAAGCGATGTAAATATCACATGCCAGGAAATTATAATTACAAGGGCAAAATTGTCGACAGAATATGTCAGTCATACATACTATATTCTAAATAATGCGTCTGGTGAATGGTTGCCAAACAAGTAAATCAATTACGGTTAAAATACTTAGAACAGAGCAATGGAAGTATCATTACTGACCATTTGGTCAGTAAACAGTGTAATCAAAATAGCAATGACATTCAGTATATTTTCATTAAGCTAACATTTCTTATGTGTTCAAAGCATATTACTGACAGTAAGATGATCATTTCTAATTTGTCCTATTTCTGTAATTATATAACTGAAAATGATATGTTTATGCTTGAGTTACATACTTCTAATTTAAATGTCATTTTCAATTATTCAGGGATAGTGAGAGCATACATTCTGCTAACACTCATACGACTGATTAGCGTTATATGTTTGAAAACAACAATCAAATGAATTACCTCTCTTAACAAAATTCCAATACAATCCGTTGAGTACTTAGTTCTAGCGATGCAAAAACTGATCAGATCCACCCAGGAGGTCCCTTCAGGCATTAAGTCTTTTTTGGTCCACTCGACTTGTCGAGATATAACTGGTCTTACCTGAAAGAAAATAACGTTTGGAAGGAATCGGATCAATATCATAGGAAAGCTTAAATAAATGTTTTCTTTTAATATTCTGATATATTTTAAAGTCAACTTTGGTTACTGAAGACTCATAGCGAAATTAAGCTGGTGTGTTGTTGATCCGTCCAACAAAATGTTAGTAAACCATCGAGTATACAATAACGTCGACGAATATGAACGTTAGTCCAGTGGGTAACAAAACAAAATCTTTTAGCACAACATGGGAGCGATTAATAATCAGACTATAGAAATATACTCGAATCCAACAGTAATTTTGTCGACTTAATATATTATGATGAATTGAACCAATAAGCATGCACGAAGCTGTACATTGTGCATAACTGGCTGACGAAACAGTGGTGTGAATGGTGTTGATATTTTATTATTTGAGCTAGCAGTTAATTTGTCAGTCTTACGCGTTACACATCAAGTAAGACACAAGCGGTTATCTCCTATGTAATTATGACCAATTATAGTTTACACAAAATGAGTCTAGTATGACACAATATCAAAGTTTTAGTGATCCTCATACCTATGTCTATCTAGCCCTATACTCAGTATATCGAGTAAAGTCAAGACGTAGCCAGTAGATGAATATCATAGAACGATTTACTATTGATTACTTAAGTGTGACATACATGCTTTCATATGGGTGCAACACATCAAAACATTACAATTTAAGTAAAATTTTACAACACACTGATATAAAGTGTATTTTGATTTTTATAGTTTTATAGAGGACATATACATCGCTACTAGTTACATTAGCTAGGAATTTAAAACCCATAGTCGCGAACATGTGAGCAGGTATTAATGTACACTAGTCGCCACACCATACCAGTGCAGAAAGAGGAAATTAATAAAATGCGAATTAAACTAGTAGTTATATATATATATATATATATATATATATATATATATATATATATATATATATATATACCAGGAGAATACCTAAGCACCAAAGGTATGGTTTGGAAAGAACAAAAAGTACAAAATAATATAAACAGCTAATATCAAGAGGATAAAAAGGGAGTACATTTGGTTGACATCTGTATGAAAAATTAACGAGCTTATTCCAACTAGGCATAAAAATATGATAAAACATGTAGGAAAACCTCAAACTTAGGTGTGTTGATGATCAAACTCATAGTCCACAGATAAATAATATCAAGCCTGCTTAAATTAGCAATACGGTAGAAATATATTTTAACAGAGAATACCACAAACAACTGTAAGCAATATTTTTAAAATAGCTACCAATGTTTAGGAAACTATGTCAATAATTGTTTTGTGTATACCACAGAGGAGATTCCATATGTTTTAGATACATTTGTAGTGATTCGCCAGTACTGATGAACAAATCAAATATCGTATCAACAGAAAGTGGACTAGCTGATGCCAAGAACTTGATACTTCTATATAATCTTCAAGTGATCACGGTTCAAACGTTTCGTAAATAAACAATAACAAATTAAGGATAGAAAAAAAGACAAGAAAAATGCTTGATAAAATGATAATTACCTCTTCAAGCAATGCTCGGTTTGTTTTTAAAAAGAATTTAAGCCATTCAGCGGAACGAGCCGGAAAATCTAAAGTATCACCAGAAGAATCACGATGTTGATTAGTGTGATAATCATTGCTAGGAGCAATGTCAGTAGATGGTTCTAGTAAATCTTCACAATTGACGAATGGAAATATAAGCCATTTACTGCTGCCGGAAAAACAAGTAATTTGTCCTAAAGTAGTGGATACACCAGTTCCCGGTTGACCATGAAGCACGAATCGTGGGACAGAGTATCTAGCTAGCAGTACAGATTTAGAAGAGCCAGGTTCCTCTCTGAAACTTTCTTTCTGTAAATTTCTAGTGTTGATCAAGTCCTTGATTACATTCATTGCCGGTTCTCTGATCAAAAGTGATAGGTCACCAAAAGTTCTAAGCTCCTCCGTCGATTCAACCTTAAGAAACGGTTCTATGAAGAGTGAAAAGTCATTTTCTGGATAGGTTATAAATTTGCCAATAACTGAGGACATATCAGACACCTGTTCAAGGTGAGAATAAATCTGAGTCCTTGGGGCAGGGGCAAATGTATTTTTTATAGAAGAGTATCTACGAAAACTGCTGCACAAAAAACGAGTACAGTGTGTAAGATGTGAACTTGATTTCAGCACTACAATAATCATCTACAACAAAATATAACGGAGTATGACGCTAAAAATCACAATAAATTATTAAGAAAAAAGACAATACAGAAACGTGAGTCGGGGTTCAAGTTGTGATCGTAACCAGTGGTTAGACTTAGGGTGACATGGAGATCGTTTACAATTGCGCAAGTTCATCCATTCTTCATGTTCCTCCGGATTCTAAGCTTTTGAATTCACCGTGAGTCTGTTTGCTGAATTATGTGTACATACATAATCCGTTAAACCTTATCTTCGATCTCTAGTCCTCTCCATTAATACTAACTCTGTCACTACTTTTACTACAATGCGATTTGATACGACAATTTTATCTCCATCTGCTAATTGGGGCACAATAACTTGAACTGATGTAGGCACGCACCAACCTCTACGTTATTTCACTGCCACGAAATGCGGCCTATAAAATATAGGTAACGATCTCGAAAAGGTCACTAGCGAGTGGCACCTCAAACGAGTGAATAATGCTGCCGTTAATTGTCGGTCATCCGATAAGAACAAGGTTGATTATTAAGGTTATCGACTTTCGGACTATAATGGTTAGAACATGTTATGCCTGCATGTTAACCAATGCTGGTCAAGATTGCATTCATGATCAGCCTACTGAGAACGCGCGCAAAGTTTTGAGTATACTACTGGGAAAATTAGACAATGGGAAAGTTTGACTTTTTTGTGATGCTGTGAACTAATTTGGGAGATCCTTCTCCCAATTTCTTTTAGAGTGAAATGGAATTTTCATGGAAAGACATAATTCCAGAGGCTAAAGGAAAATATGTCTAAAAACCTCACATCATTTACTATCGCCTCGATTTCACATAGTTGTCAACATCCTCCTAAATTTCTCCAAAAACTGTTCGAATGACTATTGTGAAAATGAACATCAACCGTGGTCAAACGTGTCTAACCCCCCCGCCCATACCATTCAATATCACCTCCACTCCCCATATTTTTAAAGGTTATATCTGTAGTAGTAAGAAAAGTGTGAAAATTGGATTTGGTACAAGGAGAGAGAATTAGTTCGTGGACAGGGTAGTAAACAATAACTTTAAACTCACGACTGAAGGTACGATAAAGTGAATGCATCTGTGCCACTATATTCAATCACGAGTTACTACGTTAACGCTTTCAGTATATTACGTGGCCTTACATTTTTCGAGTACCATCCTGTCGGCTTTCAACCGTTTTATTTCTAACTCCTCAATAACACAAAGAAATTTGTTCATACCTGCTTAAGTAATAGTTAGTTAACGCAACTACCGTAATTTTGGACTTGAAAAAAGCAATTCCGAGAAGACAAGTATAAACCGCTTGATTTCTTCACACTCACGTCCAAATTCCAATACCTGTAGGACTAGTTATTTTAAACCAAAGGATTGCTAAGTACCCTCGTACTGCGTGTCAGGGTTTGGTTCCTGGTATTCGGCTTCTTCCTGTAGTTAAATGGCTACACGGCCACTCTTGGCCTGACAGTTTCAGCTGGTTTATGATTATTATTTCCATTTTATAAATTTCTCTCGTTCCTTTTCTACTCCCTTCCGTTATCCCTTCTTTTTCCCTTCCCGTTCTCTTCTTTCTTTCTTTAAAACCCTAGCAAAGTACTAATCTCTGTCCCTTCGCTTCACCCTAGGTAGTCGGATTCGTGAGTATGGCGTAAATTAATGCCGTAGGATAAATAAAGGTTGAGAGTGCTAAGGCTCAAGGTTTGGAACTAGTATCAAGAATTTTACGGTTAGGTCCTCATGGTTTCTAAATCATATGCCCATCAGTCGGGGTGAGCTTATTGTCTGTAGATGGATAGGTTGAGGTAGCCTACAGACGCTCACTGCTGTGACTTCCTTCAGGTTCCGTTTGCTCGAGAGCCGCTCCCATTGGTGCTGGTTGTACAAGTAGTGCTTGTCCGAACAACCGTCAGGTAGTTCAGAGACTCTGTGCATAGCCATGGGGGTATTTTCTTCTAAACCTGGAGGTTGTTTCCCTTTTAACCTTCGCTCCGCCAAGGTTTTGTCCAGTCCAGCCCTAATCTTAGTCTTGGTGTTTCGGAATCCATCGCTGGTTGTTTCTGGAGAAGTAGAAGTGAGGTGCGGTTCGTCAGTCGTGTCTCCTGCGGTATGAGGTTTTGTTACTATTTTATTTGTTTTTGGACCAAAAAACAGTTTGATTAATAACTAAACGGTAGTATACACCTGTAAAGTGTGGTGTAATGTGTACATGAGGCACACTCTCGCAGCATAAAAGCGTATCCGCATTTGTGAAATTACACCCTGGTCAACAAATTTCAGAGGATTATGCTAAGGTTCATTTTAATATGGTTTTAAATAATTCCTTAAATAATTAGTTGTATAGACACTCATCATAATTTCCAACAACGTTTGTTCCAGTGGGCACAACTAGATGGTAGCACCTGGTAAGACATCGCCACCAAATGACGGCACGATGCTCCATGGAGGGCGATCCCTTTACTAGACAACCAGCTGAAACGTGATCCCGTTTGCGATTTACTGACGATTTAATATATCTTCTTCTGCACTCATCACCACCTGATTTCTTACACTTTTACGTATGTGTTTAATGATTACAAACTTGTAGCGGTAAACAATTCCCAAAATAAATAGTTGCATAAGTCCTCGACATTGATGCTGACCATGTTTGTTTTAGCAGACACCACTGGTTGAAGGCGCTCGGTCACGCATCACCATCAGATCACGTCACACCGCACTGTGGGAAGCATCTCTCTTTCTAGTTTGCCAGCCTAGACGTAGCAATACAATTGCTGCTCTATTCACTATCAAATATAACTTCTTTTCCATCTTTCATTACCTTCTGATTTATTCTCAATCGTAAGAGTGGGTTCAATCGTTAGAAGTTGTTCTGGTAATACCGCGAATGTAACTTGGTCATATATCGGGTGCACTTCAAACTTTTCATAGAGCGCAGCACAGCTTCAACGTGGGCAGATCCTTCACTACGAATGCTCTCTCAGAATGGAATAATTGGACTATGTGCTGGAATTTGGAAATCCATGTCCACACAGTATTTCAGACTTTGCTAAGGCATTCAAAACAGTGTCTCACAATGTCTTGTCGGAGAAGACACTAGGCATCGGCTTCTCTTTCGCATAGCTTAAGAAGAATGAAAGGTAAATTAATGGCTGTTTTCAAAATTCTGAACAACAGTCCCGTCAAGGCCGATACTGTCTCAGTTGCCTCGTAGTAGATAATTTGACAATTATCACAAGATCGTGAACACCTGGATCAGGTGACAATTCTTCTCACTGAGAGTCTGCTCAATTTTAAATGCTCTTCCTACAGCCGTGATCTCAGTCGGCCTCCTAATTACTCTTATGAAGTGGTTGGACGACTATGTATGCACACAAGTAATTCCACCCACCTCTCAAGGTAGAGGCTGACCACGTTTCTATCAGATCTTTAAGCCACACATCCAACACATCACTACCTATATATCGCCGCTCACTCATCAACCCATCTTTGTACTATGATTGGTATCCTTTTCCCCCATTTTTTGTCTTTCTTCCATCCTCGTTTTTATTCTTTTTATTGTTTCACTATTTAATCGAATAACAATGTGATGATTGCTGGTTTTCGACTACCCACTGTTCGTTGACATAAATTCGCTCAATTTCAAGCGACATCATTCCGAAAGCAAACTGGCGTAACTGGAGGGTGTTTCCCAGTCGAGAAATGAAGCGAAAAAATAAGAGTGACCTTTCCCTTCCCTAAGTTTAGTGAAGCCAAGTATCAATGCAACTTCTAAAAAGCAACTTTAAAGTACTGGAGTCAAATTATAAACAACAATAAGCAGGTGAGAAAAAATCGTTTGGTTGATGCTATCTCATTCCAAACCTATTGGATATTGTCAGCATTTGTTTCTATCGCCTAAGTGGCCTTGCCGCAAGTCGTCTCCCAGCTATTCTAGCTATGCCACGAAGGTATTGTTCTCCCTCGATTTTGAAGAGTATTTTAATTCCATAGAGGAGGAAGTCCTTCAAGATTATCGTCTCGTCCTCATGCAAGTTTGCCGGCACGCGCACCTCAAGCTGCTGTCGCACATCCACCAGCGCAACCGCGACAACCAGGTTTGATGGGTCAAATGGCGGCCACAGCCGGTGGCGTTGCTGTTGGTCACGTAGTTGGCAACGCTATCACAGGAGCCTTCTCAGGCGGGGGTGGTAGCAGTCCTGCACCATCTTCCGCAACAGCTGCGCCGTCGGATCAGTACCAAAGCCCTTGTCAATTCCAAGTGGATGAGCTAATCAAATGTGCACAAACTCAAAGTGATATTAGCGTATGTAGTGGCTTCTCTGAAGCTTTAAAAGAATGTAGTCGCCGCTATGGATTATACCAGTAATTTCGTGAATTCAGAAGGTCACTTTTAAACTCAGTTGTGTAGTTTCACGTTAAATAGATATATGTTTGACTATGTTAATTTTGCTTTCTGGTTTGGAATGAATTAGTGTTGCTATTATTAGCATTTCAAGGCTCTCATTGGTGTGACGACTTTCCTAACATGTAGGTTTGTATTTAAGATAACGTGGCTAAATAACAAATCTAATTTCTCTTCATTCATTTGAGTCAAAAACCCATACAACCACACCACTAGTGTTCTCCGTGATAGAATAAGCGGGTCGGTTAGCGGTATTTTTGTCCTCAGAATCCTATTCTTTCCTAATGCTTGAAGTGATAGTCAAATTATGAGCGTTCCCCAAGTTGACCGTAGCGGACTACTATCGGTCGCGTTCTTATTGTGTTCAGTAGTTTTGTTAGTTTGTTTTAAAATAAGATTCCACTTAAGAAAGTAGGTTTCATCTAGTTGGTCGTTGCGCTAAATAGTTTAGACGGATCTTGATGCTGGAGATTTAAGTGTAATAATTGGTTGTCACCAAAACTGTTGTCCGCTGTGTTATGTATTGCGGAAAAATACAGTGCCCTTGGCAATTGCCAATCAGTATACGGACACGTCTGCTTCGTGACTACCAGTCCCCCAAACCGGAATAGAGAAAGCAACGAGTTATCAGCCAAATAGACACAATCCTTTTTGTATTTCAATCATGCCTTTATATGTACACAAAATCAGACCGCACCATCAACCAATTAGAAAACTGACATTAATACAAAACAAGAGTATTAGTGGGTGGGAACTGGGGTAACGCATGTTCAGTCAATTAATCATAGTTTATAAATGAGGAACGATGTAACAACAGTTAATCTTTTAAACGGGAGTATAAGATGAGGGCAACATAGCAATAATAATAAAATGCTTGCTTCGTATGCAACCAAAATAATGAAATCGTTTACAGGAAGGACAGTTCTAGAAGATAATCAGCCTTTCTTTAGGTGCCCCGTTATAACACTTTGGATGCCAATCATGCGGAGACTTATTGGCAACTGGTGACTCGTATACAAGTCCAGCTCAAGCTGAAAGTCTTATGATTATCATGAACCCATCTAATTTCAAAGAAGGGGGTTGTTGACTGAAATAAATTTACCCGACTTTCTATCAAAGGCTTAAAGTAATTGTTTCATCGTCCCTATGCTTTCGGCATAAATATGGTGTTTCATTTTTTGCAATCGGTTTTCATCCCTTTCTTTACACCTAACCTTAGTGAGGTGTAGTATTGTTCCTTCTACGTGTATAACGACAGCGTCAGGCGCAACCACTAGGGGCCCAGTTAGAATTTAAACCATCCACGCAGATGTTGACTTATATGTCGACGCAGCTGCTGTCGTCACATTAGTACCCTTTATCAGTGTGTTTCTTAGCCGTATTTATGAGTGATATGGCATCGGATGGCAGGTAGTTTGCAGTTGAACATCATAAGTAAACTGCGTCCCCGGACTTACAACATCGTTTATTTACAGCTGATGTTAAATTAGTGCGCAAGTCGTGGCACCGATCTTTGTAATCGTTATGTCGTGTGCAGGTTTCTACTTAGTAACGAAACTTAGATACTGGGAAACACACTTAGTATGAGCCATTTCTGAGACTCTAAGCAACAGGAAGCAAAATGAATCTAGGTGCACTCAACATTATAAATAAGACTGTGAACAGACTTTATTATTGGTGATTTTAATTTAAGAGCGAGATGCAATTAACGCAAAAGAAAACGGTTGGTTTTGATATGATAAAGACGAGGAACGTTGCACTCACAGGAATGTAGGTAAAGGCGATACACTGGATCAAATTTAATCAAAGCAAAATCTGGTGAGTTGTAACGTAAGCAACCTAAACTGGGAATCCACTCAGTGATTAGGATGCAAGTGTCCTTTGTAAAATTCACGCTTTCTATTACTCGACCACGTTCACTAGCCTGATTTCCCTCACAATCGTGGGTGTTCTATTTACGCCCACTATACTTCATTTGTGCTTGGACTCATCTAGCATTAATACAGTATCACAAAACCTTTTTAATATATTACTATTTTGAGAGTGCATTATTCGGATATTTGAGGAATAGCTGTATAGTTACGGATTATTGAAGTTCGTACATCGGATGTATGGCTTTAATTGGATTACTTCTAGATCTAGTCCGTCAGTATGGAACGTTATTCTTAAAGACTAGCAGTATATTAAACCTGTGCTCATTCTTCACGTCGAATCATGAGAAATGCTCGAAGACACTGCATTTATGTAGGTTTGTGATTGTAAAGGGTCGGCTTTACAACGCGTCTATAATAATGGTCCTTTTGTTTACAAAAGCCAGTTCCTTCGAGCTGTGGATTTCCGATGACGCTTTGTTCAATTATTATTGTCTCTAATGACTAATCACCCACTAGCAACATCATTTTAGTGGAATGGTCAGTCTGTAGCAGCACCGTGATATGAAAGCTGTATAGAACTGGCATCTACAACTTTATCGTGGGGCCCTAGCTATGGTGCAACTGCTGAAACGCTATCACGTCTCAAAATAAATCAATGGCAACTGTCCTGCATTGGGATAAGCCTCTTTAACCGGAAACAGTCTTTCTTGGCTATGTTTTTAACTGAGGTATGTCTTGACAAATACTGTTCATAATTATAATACCTTTTATTTTACAATATTACGGCCTCACTTGTGTGGCGCATTTTTGTGCATGTTTGTATCAAAATTTATGTACCGAAAATAAAAAGTCGGATTACACTGGATTTGAATAATAATGCGTGGTAAATTTTATAATACTGAGTTGTCTACAAACAAATTGTACAGAAAGTAGTTAGCGAAACAATACTAAAACAAAGGTTCGAAGGAAAGGAATCTAGCAGAAATATTGCTTTTTGTCCTTGGGTAATCAATGAAATTAGTAACCACAGGTGGGAATTGCCATTTATCTGGGTGCATCAAAGGCTTTTTCACATCTTTAATTAGTGACCAGCGAAATGGAGGATGGTCGTCGTAGGTGGGTCCACTGATTGCAATCATATTGAGCTGTAAAATATAAGGACATATGTCAGTATAATCATCTACAAGTGTTACAAATATTAGTGGGAATTCATGACGCTGCAATGTAATTTACACCTGCCTTCCGAAATATCAATATTATGCTAGAATAGTCTGACATCTCTAAATGTTTAAAAGTACCGAGTACTTCTTTTCATTGCATCTGTATGCTAATGTATATGTTTTGTTTGTGATAACTAAGCCAATTAGATAATAGTGACATAGTATTGTGAAATTTAAGCTACCAATGAAGTATTGTGTGGCAAAGGCATAATTAAAGGAGAAAAATGAATAGGCTAATCATAATGATCACATTCGAGACATCTTAATGTAACATTTAAAGAAGTTGTATGACTAACTACTAAGGAATATTTCTTAATTCAGCTAGTTTCCTGAATTGCCATATAAGAGTTCTTTATACTTGGGTATATTTGAATGAAGTTAATCTTTATGTATTCCTCATAATTAATTCTCAGTATTAATTTACTAACTTGATTAATCATCGACAAGTCGACAATTTTAGCATCAGTCCCTCCATGTAGACGGTAAGACCACGAAGGGATTGGATACCATCCCTTCGGGTCATTCAGTTCGTCTCGTGCCGATATAGCACTATTACTTGTGTACGGAGGTTCGCATGGACAAGTAGACAGTGGATCATGCATGAAGTCATTATACCTGAAAATAAAATAAAATCCCATAACAAAACGGCATTTTTGGAAGAATAATGTTAATGACGAGTTATTAGTAGGAAATTACGGAGTCCCATCTGGTGCCAGTATATACATAATATTAAGTAGAATTCTTTACTACGTATAGTATACGAATTAACTGACATCATATAACCAACCAAAACATCATAAAAGATGGGAACTGAATATTTACTTCACTAGGCGAAATAAGAATTTGCTAAAAAAACACTATATTCTATTAACATGAATTTTAACATCAAACATTTACACTGGTCTGCTTTCTACAACTCACAAAAGATGTAACTCGTTATTTCGGGACCTGTAAAGAACTATTTTATCAAGCAATCCCTGAGTGCATCTTAAACAAATTTAAAATTGTCTGTACATTCTGTGAAATTAACATGCAATTATGGAGTATGCCATTACGACAAAGTCATTTAAGTTGGTTAATTTTAACGTCTCTTTGTTCAAATTTAATAAGAAATATGTAAATGCCTAGATCCTAAAATTACTGCCTAGTTCCACTTAAGACAGGTTGACATGGATTCACAAAAATCAAGTAACATTTCAATTTATTGTGTTGTGCTGGGCTTAGGTATGATATAACCAGCCAGCAAATAGTCAATACGATAGGAGAAAGTTTAGCTAGACTTGCCTCATAAGCGACAACATACTTGGAAAGTCAACAACTTTATGATGATCGCGACGGAAAATTTTAGCCCTTGCCGTTTTGTTGTGTACATACCAATCTCCAAACACTTTAGCCATCTCCTTCGTTCCACTAAGTGTGTAGATATCGCCAATAAATCTGTACGCAAAGAAACAAATTTAGGAAGAGCATAATCTTACTTAGATTGCCGAAATCGTAAATATGTATGTAATAATTAGTATTTATTGTTGGCCTCTACTACAGTGATACCGTATTTTGTTCTGTTTTCAAAACAGTCAGGAATATTCGGACCAATCGGTATTACTCATGAGAAAGATTTCCTCATCAACTGCGTGATACTAGAGAAGAAGCTTCCTACTATCAAATGATCATTTTGTTGTAGTTTGTTTGTCCTACAGCAAGAGAACAGGTGTATGTAAGAGAATATAAATAGAATCACTAATGTTGCTGTTCTGCAGAAGCTTGCAGATTTTCCACCAAGTCATAGAAGCTGGGACTAGTGTGTGTCGCCTCCAGTCCCTACATCTCCAAGTAGCACAGCGAAAGATGAGAAGCAGAAGAAAGTGGATATTATCAATCAAAATGGAAAACTAGACATCAGATGCATAATTCAGAAGAACCTAAGTATGTATTGACACCAAGCAATTCATGAAACACCTATATGCCTGTGTTTGAGTTTATAACTTAAAGGTTTCTGACTGACAGAGTTAGCATCATATCTGCACAAATAAGTAATCATATCACTTATTTGCCTCACTATAGTGGCGAATAATGCATCGTATCATTCCCTAATTATATAGTTAAGATGTTGTGACTTTCTAACTATAAACTACTGTCTAAAGAAATGCGAAACTGTAGTTTTCGGCAGTCTTTCCTTGAAGGGTAACAAAACCGCTTACTGAATATTTCTAGGTCTCAAGATAAAGTACTTGTTATTCTAAAAAAACTTAAAAGCGTGGAAGGCCCACGTTTGTTTAGGCTTACATAATAGTCCGTCATCGCGTTCAAATTTGAATTTCCGCACTGAAAAAAGACGACACTACCACTTACTTAGTATTTGTACTCAACTCCTTACTGCATGACGCCTCATTAAAAGTTCTAGAGTAAGCTAACTTTCATGTTACTAACTTTTCTAAGTCGTTGGAATTACTGAGTCTTTGACCTTATAAATCTTCACCTATGTTAACACAGATTTTAAAACATGTTTATGATTTAGTTTTTAATGTACGCCTGTTTCCTAGTTTGCTAGTGCTAGTGATGTGTTGCTAATAGGATAAAACGTGTATCTTGAATGCATTTATAAACCTTCAGAAGAGATTGGGATCAAATTTTGTCAATCATAAAGCAAATTGGCAAATGACATTTTAATCATAATGATTCCTTGAAAACGTAGCATTAAATGTTTGTCAGCAATTATTGATAATAACTTACGGTAGATTATAACTAGCCCAATAACCATTAATCTTCAGCATCTTTGTCACATCAAGACTAGAGACTATGCCACTATATATAAAGAAATTTTAATGATATCCTTGGGTAATATCGCTATCATGAAAGGATGTATAATAACATCTAGAAAAATAAACTGATCAATAGTTAGTAGTATTTTATTAATTTTATGTTCACTAAATTTTTTCAGGAGTGCGTTTACTGAATTTCACTTTACCATAACTAAATATTGTTTGTAACACAAAAGTAGAAGCAGCGTTTAGTCAGTATTATAACCATAGTCTAAGCTAAATAAATGGCCAGTGGACGTGCATTTCGAAAAGTCGACGGAAAGAAACGAGAACTTTTTGTTATACTTCACAGGCTGATCTTCATTTATTACTGATCATTTGTAGTGAAAGACTAAATCGTCAATAATTATTTAAAATTAATTTGTAAGGTGTGATACAAAAACTCCAACCACCAATAACGTTTTTCTCAATACAAATAAAACTACTCATTTTAACTCTGGCCCACTAACAAGTAGCATAAAATGATAGTCATAAGTTCCTGAGTTGGATATCCAGCTCAACAGCGTATGAAATAATTTGAAAGTACTCTCATAACGATACAATTATAATAAGGAATTTAGTTTATTGCTTCTGTGTCATAACCACATCGATCTTTAATAAAAACAGCGTTAGTCAAAAACGAAGTTACTCAGAGGGTGGATAAAAACTTCTCAATCAAGCCACTTAGGTCGAGGAACACATCAATTACACCTACTTGAGCTACAGGTTTCCTCATTCCAAGATATACGAAGTACAAAGTACAGATTCAACACTTAAGGTATTATTGTATTAATACTTGATTTCAATATTATCCACAAAATTATTTGCGCATCTCCTAGTGATTCATCTGTATTAGAATCTCACATTATTATACTACAAAACAGTTTGAAATTCTTTTCGATGTTTGTTACAAGTTTGTTTGTGCTTTATTTCAGTATGAATGAAACCTACATGTCTTCATCAACTACTTGAAAAGTGATGGCTCTTTATTTCACTGAATGGTTTTCTTGAAATCCAAGGGGGTATAGAAACAGTATAATATGATTGCGTGTCACACAGAAAGAATCAGTCAATCAATGAGATATTCAAGCATCTGTAGTATATGGGATATGGTCACTGTAAGTCATATGATAGTTATACTGAAGTATAACAACACATAAAATTCTTGTTATTAGTCCGAGATATGTAGGAAATAAATTAATGTTTCAATATCTACTTAGTGGTTTCATAATTTTATTTTGATTTGCGGAGTTCATCATTTTATTGTTTATTTGCAGATGACCACTCATACATGTGTTAACCAGATAAAATACAGTTAACACAAAAGTCCAACATAAAATCTTTATTATAATAAACGAGTATGAGGCTGCTTACGGCAGTTGTTCAGCGATCAAAAGTGATCCTTTGTTTTCTGGCCATTGTTTAGCGTCAAATATCATCCACTGATTATTATACCTTTATAAATATGTACGAAATATTAAGCAATTATATGTACAATTGTATTTTGTTGTAACTTTGACGTTTTTCATATCTAGACACTAATATGTACTAACTATGACAATTTACTAATTCGAAAAATTTATAACATCACAAACACTGAAAATGGCATACAGTAATCATAAGGTAATATGAAAAATACACTCTATTAGTAAAGTTTATACCACAGAATGCATTATGTGCCTACATATGATATCAATACATAAATACTAATTCAACGACGATAAAGGAAAATTTACAAACAGTGTACTGAACGCCATTTTATTCACTTGTAAACTAGGTGATTCACACCGACCTCAAACAGCTGTCCCCTGGGCACTGCGGTCACACTCTCAGGTCATCACGACCTACCCTAATCCTCTTTCTCTTTCAGGTTCCTCAAGAATGACCCTTCCACGGTGTGGGCAACCGGGAAGTGATAACCGCCCTCATACCGCTAATAGCACTCGAGTTCACCTTGTTTATGATCAAACACGTTCTCCATCTCTGGTCTCTACTTGTAACACTTCTCCTACAGTTTCTATGCGCGCCACTTTTACTGGTTACCAGAGTTCCCAAACTATCATACCAGGTCTCCTGAAGCCACGCTCTAAACTTCATGTTGGAGCTTTTAATGTGCGTACGCTGTGTCAAATCGGTCAACAGGCTGCCTTAGCTAAAACATTAGACTCTCTTGCAATTGATGTATGCTGTGTCTCCGAAACACGCATACAGGATCCCAGCATGGTCATCCGTTTGACCTCACCTAGTCAATGCAACGGAGCAACACACTTCACTCTTCGTTTATCTGGAGACCCTACAGCTAGCTCACGTGGCCTTGCTGGTGTAGGTATAGCACTAAGCTTACGTGCAGAACAGGCTCTTCTCGAGTGGATTCCTGTAGACAGTCGTCTATGTGCTGTCCGTCTAAATGGCTCAGTACGAACTCGGAAAGATAGGGACACACGCCGATGCCTTTTTGTCGTCTCTGCTTATGCCCCCACTGATTGCAGCACAGATGAAGTGAAAGACGACTTCTATATGAAGTTCTCTAGCCTCCTTCAGAAAGCTAAGCACTCAGACATAGTAATTATTGCAGGAGATTTTAATGCCCAAGTAGGTAGACTAAATCAGGCTGAAAAGCACCTAGGTGGGTTACTCGGCATCCCAGCCCAGAGAACAGACAACGGAGATCGTCTGTTGCAGTTATGTTCAGACTACCGTTTATTCTTAGCTAGCACAAACTTTAAGCATAAGGCGAGACACTGTTTAACCTGGCGACCTCCAACATCTACGCAACGATGGACACAAATTGATCACATCGGCATCAGCTACCGTTGGAGAGGTTGTATAGAGGACTGCCGCTCTTTCTGGGGCATTTGCCTAGACTCTGACCATGCCCTAGTAAGAGCACGTATCTCTATGCGTTTTACTGGTCGCAGAAAGGTTACATCGGGCAAACCCTTTAGATATCACTTTGAAAGTGAGAAGGCGAAGATTGCATTTAGGAATGGTTTGGCTAAGCATTTAGTCGCCCATGACCAACAGGTTTCCCCCGAAGTAGCTTGGAATGATTTTAAAGCAGGTGTATACGCAGCAGCGCTATCAGCATCTAACCCCAATCCAATGAAAGACCATTGGATCTCTAGTACTTCTAGGGAACTGATGGAGGCTCGAAAACTCATTCCAGCAGGCTCGGAGTATGATGAAGAGCGACGACAACTGAAACGCAGACTGACAAAGAGTCTGCGTATGGATCGTGAACAGTGGTGGGCAACAAAAGCAAAAGCGATAGAAGCATCAGCAGCGGCAGGCAATAGTAGACAGCTGTTCCGACTTATTAAGGACACCGGTATCAAAAAATCGGCAGTTAGTGAAATCATCTCCGAAAAAGATGGGTCGTTGATCTACTCTCAATCTAGAAGATTAGAACGATGGGCAGAACACTTTCAGGAACAGTTTAACTGGCCCCCAGCCACTCTTAGCTTACCCACAATCTCCAAGCTACCTGAATGGAAAACTGACACAGGTCCCCCAACTCTCAGTGAAGTTGAAAACGTCATAAGTAAATTGAAACATGGGAAAGCAGCAGGGCCTGATATGTTGTCTACCGATATCTTCAAGGATGGTGGTATAGTTTTAACGTGCAGGTTGACTGATATATTAGCCAAAGTCTGGGAACTAAACTCCATCCCATCTGACTGGTCTCGATCGCTGATTGTTCCAGTCTACAAAAAGGGACAGAAATCCTCTTGTGATAACCACAGAGGAATCAGTTTGACTACCATAGTATCTAAAATATTAGCCACTATAATCATCCGACGTTTAACCAACACTAAGGAACAACAGACTCGGGAAAACCAGGCTGGTTTCAGACCTGGCCGGGGCTGCATTGATCACATATTCACCCTGCGCCAGGTCCTCGAACACAGACATATGTACCACGCCCAACTATAGTTGTATTTCTTGACTTAAAAGCAGCGTTCGACTCTGTTGACCGTGAAGTCTTGTGGCAATGTTTGTCATTAAAAGGCGTACCTCAAAAGTACATTAACCTTATAAAGGCTCTCTACTCGGTCACCACTGGTCGAGTCAGAGCATATGGCGAATTGTCACGAGAAACTTCATCCTCAAGTGGAGTCCGTCAGGGTTGCCCCTTATCCCCATTTTTATTTAATTTCATCATAGACGTACTGTTAGAAATCTCTCTCACTTCTTTTAAGTCCTCTGGGATTAGTCTCCTTCCAGGAGGCTCTCTCGTCGACTTAGAATATGCAGATGATATAGTCATATTTGGTGAAGATGCACACAGCATTCAAGGTCTCTTGAACACGTTGAGTAACAATGCAGGCATATTTGGGATGCGCTTCTCACCTCCCAAATGCAAAATGTTACTCCAGGACTGGTCTGCTTCTTCCCCCAAATTATTTATAGGGAGTGAAGTAATTGAATGCGTTGATCGCTTCACTTATCTTGGAAGTCTCATTACCCCTGGTGGGTCGGTGTCTGATGAAATCTCAGCGCGGATCCAGAAAGCCCGATTGGCATTTGCCAATCTACGGCACTTGTGGCGCAGACGGGATATCCGTGTCTCAACGAAAGGCCGGGTGTACTGCGCAGCAATCCGCGCCATCTTAACATATGGCTGCGAGACGTGGGCCATGAAAACTCAAGATATGCGTCGTCTCCAGATATTTGACCATAGGAATCTTCGTAACATCGCTCGTATACCATGGAATATCCGGACTAGTAATAGTGAGGTTAGACGAAAGGTTCTTGGGAAACACGGTAAATCAGTTGAAGAGGTCATTAACCTTCATAGACTGAGATGGCTAGGACATATATTGCGCATGCCCGACCACCGTCTACCCCGTCGCGCCATGTTAGCTAGGGCCGAAATAGGATGGAAGAAGGTTAGGGGCGGCCAAACTAAAACATGGCATCAGTCCATGAAGTCCTTGACTACTGGTCTAAGCCATGTAGGTAATGAAAGGACCATTGGATCTCTAGTACTTCTAGGGAACTGATGGAGGCTCGAAAACTCATTCCAGCAGGCTCGGAGTATGATGAAGAGCGACGACAACTGAAACGCAGACTGACAAAGAGTCTGCGTATGGATCGTGAACAGTCGGTGGGCAACAAAAGCAAAAGCGATAGAAGCATCAGCAGCGGCAGGCAATAGTAGACAGCTGTTCCGACTTATTAAGGACACCGGTATCAAAAATCGGCAGTTAGTGAAATCATCTCCGAAAAAGATGGGTCGTTGATCTACTCTCAATCTAGAAGATTAGAACGATGGGCAGAACACTTTCAGGAACAGTTTAACTGGCCCCCAGCCACTCTTAGCTTACCCACAATCTCCAAGCTACCTGAATGGAAAACTGACACAGGTCCCCCAACTCTCAGTGAAGTTGAAAACGTCATAAGTAAATTGAAACATGGGAAAGCAGCAGGGCCTGATATGTTGTCTACCGATATCTTCAAGGATGGTGGTATAGTTTTAACGTGCAGGTTGACTGATATATTAGCCAAAGTCTGGGAACTAAACTCCATCCCATCTGACTGGTCTCGATCGCTGATTGTTCCAGTCTACAAAAAGGGACAGAAATCCTCTTGTGATAACCACAGAGGAATCAGTTTGACTACCATAGTATCTAAAATATTAGCCACTATAATCATCCGACGTTTAACCAACACTAAGGAACAACAGACTCGGGAAAACCAGGCTGGTTTCAGACCTGGCCGGGGCTGCATTGATCACATATTCACCCTGCGCCAGGTCCTCGAACACAGACATATGTACCAACGCCCAACTATAGTTGTATTTCTTGACTTAAAAGCAGCGTTCGACTCTGTTGACCGTGAAGTCTTGTGGCAATGTTTGTCATTAAAAGGCGTACCTCAAAAGTACATTAACCTTATAAAGGCTCTCTACTCGGTCACCACTGGTCGAGTCAGAGCATATGGCGAATTGTCACGAGAAACTTCATCCTCAAGTGGAGTCCGTCAGGGTTGCCCCTTATCCCCATTTTTATTTAATTTCATCATAGACGTACTGTTAGAAATCTCTCTCACTTCTTTTAAGTCCTCTGGGATTAGTCTCCTTCCAGGAGGCTCTCTCGTCGACTTAGAATATGCAGATGATATAGTCATATTTGGTGAAGATGCACACAGCATTCAAGGTCTCTTGAACACGTTGAGTAACAATGCAGGCATATTTGGGATGCGCTTCTCACCTCCCAAATGCAAAATGTTACTCCAGGACTGGTCTGCTTCTTCCCCCAAATTATTTATAGGGAGTGAAGTAATTGAATGCGTTGATCGCTTCACTTATCTTGGAAGTCTCATTACCCCTGGTGGGTCGGTGTCTGATGAAATCTCAGCGCGGATCCAGAAAGCCCGATTGGCATTTGCCAATCTACGGCACTTGTGGCGCAGACGGGATATCCGTGTCTCAACGAAAGGCCGGGTGTACTGCGCAGCAATCCGCGCCATCTTAACATATGGCTGCGAGACGTGGGCCATGAAAACTCAAGATATGCGTCGTCTCCAGATATTTGACCATAGGAATCTTCGTAACATCGCTCGTATACCATGGAATATCCGGACTAGTAATAGTGAGGTTAGACGAAAGGTTCTTGGGAAACACGGTAAATCAGTTGAAGAGGTCATTAACCTTCATAGACTGAGATGGCTAGGACATATATTGCGCATGCCCGACCACCGTCTACCCCGTCGCGCCATGTTAGCTAGGGCCGAAATAGGATGGAAGAAGGTTAGGGGCGGCCAAACTAAAACATGGCATCAGTCCATGAAGTCCTTGACTACTGGTCTAAGCCATGTAGGTAGATGTAGACTACCTGGTTGGGGTCCGCGTGATGATCGCAACAAATGGTTGGAGACACTAGGTGATATGGCTCAGAACCGGTCACAGTGGCGCAAGTGTATTCACTCTTTAACCTCATCTAGATCTTAAATTCTATTGTTATTTTCTGAACATCTTTACTTACTCTTCTCTCTTGTATTCTGTCTATACGTTACCTCAATACTCTCGTAGTGCTATTGTGGTATGGCAACTTGAACCTACAGGCGTTTGTGCCCGGTTCTACGTTGATGATGATGATGATGAGGTGATTCACCGGGTGAAGACACTACCAAAAAATTCGAACTATAAACGGAAACACTGCTCTACTTCTATGGTATAAATATTTACAAAATCCTTCAAATTGTCTTTCAGCTTAGTTCTTTAAATAAAATAACCAACAATATGTAACCGCTTCTTGCAGTGTGTACTTACTTAAAATAAATAATGTAACTATGACAAAGTAGTTAATGTGCGCAAGTTCAACCTGTAGGTAACATTTGAACGGTTACTATGAAATCATATACATCATTAATTATATTGAATTGAATTGTAGAAGTAGACTTTGGGCTGGACACTTTGATGCTAGACTGCAACTGCTAGAACTCGCTTAATGAGTACAACAAATTCGAATGACAATTACCTTTTTGAAATTAATAGTTTATAATATCATATTTATGCAAAAATAATTTTCTACATTATAACAAGTTTGTGTCGAAACATAACTTTAGGTTACTATCATATATGCACAGTAGTCTATTGACTTGTTTGCTCCAAATAATAATATTCATAGGTCATAATCGACTTGTAGAGTATTTTTTTATATTGATACTTATTCGTAGACTCCTAGTAGGTTTTGAAAACAAATTCAGAAGGTTGAAATATATGAAGTAGTTATTATGACTAGTATTTCTTTCTAATCAGTGCCATTTAATACTCCATTAGAATGAAACATATACCTTTAAAATAACGGTTCCTGAATAGACAGTGAAATTTAGTATCACGAATTGACATAGGTTAGAGGATCATTTGAGAACAGAATGAATGGTTGATTCACCTTAGTATGAAACTCCACTCAAGCATGTAGAGAATGTAACTAATGACGATGGGCAGGTTCGCTTAATATATTGTAGGCAGATAGAAGTTAGAAATACGTAAAATGGATGGTGGCTCACTGTTCTAAGGGCTAAGTATTATTTATGAAGTCTGAAGATCCTGGGTTCGACCCCTGGTTGGAATACAAGTGCACACTAATGAGCAGTCTCAGAGTGGGACGAAACACCTCTTCAATTACGACTAGTTTCCAAATGTTGTCTAAACCAGGTCAATGCGTGATGTCGAAGTCAACTTTTAGGAGAATAACTAATTAGCATTAGTTAATGAAAATTATAAGTTTGTGCTTATTAATTGTGATAATCTCTATATGCAACTTGTCAGCATGCGTAGTTGCTATATAAATGCTATCTCAAACGATGTTTAAACCATGCTGCTTGATATAATCTGCATAGTCAGAGATGAAAATAAAACTTATTAGGCAATCGATCACATATAACTACACTTTAGCATAATCGAGTATATGAAAATGAGCGCTTAAGCACGAAATTAACGTAACACTTTCTCTCATGAATATATATATATATATATATTAGCTATATATAACCTGCTGTTCCATCGTCTAATAAGCTAACTCTACTATGAAGTGTTGCCGCTGTATGCTGAGTCAGTGAGCTACCAGAAACGCTCTTGCTGTATGATCTGAAGATTCTGGGTTCTATAGGTACAGTCTAGCCCCAACCACTGTGATTTGTACGCCAGTAGTAGCCACAAAACTCAAAGCCCAACACACGAATCCGTACTTGGTGAGCTGCGGTACCTTGTTCTGTGCCAGGCAACATTTTGTGCAGCCTAACATTTGAGTAACAGATGTCCTTCGCTTCCTGGGTTTATAATCCTGTAGTAAAAGTCAGTCCATGGCTTTAACAACAATTGAATGTCTGTAAAGTTATGCTAGTTTATTAATTACAGTTCAAAAATAATATATATATATAATATATATATATATAATATATATATATAATATATATATATATATAATATATATATATAATATATATATATAATATATATATATAATATATATATATAATATATATATATATATATATAATATATATATATATAATATATATATATAATATATATATATATTATATATATATATATATAATATATATATATATAATATATATATATATATATAATATATATATATATAATATATATATATAATATATATATATAATATATATATATAATATATATATATATAATATATATATATATAATATATATATATATATATAATATATATATATATAATATATATATATAATATATATATATATATATAATATATATATATATATATAATATATATATATAATATATATATATATATATAATATATATATATAATATATATATATATATAATATATATATATATATAATATATATATATAATATATATATAGACTCCGTACTTGGTGAGCTGCGGTACCTGTTCTGTGCCAGGCAACATTTTGTGCAGCCTAACATTTGAGTAAACAGATGTCCTTCGCTTCCTGGGTTTTATAATCCTGTAGTAAAAGTCAGTCCATGGCTTTAACAACAAATTGAAATGTCTGTAAAGTTATGCTAGTTTATTAATTACAGTTCAAAAATGTTACAAATGACTCACGTCCCACTGTTATTATATTTAAAATATGTAATCCATTCATCTCCCGTCTTGGCTAAACGACTGGCAACCATACCACGTATAAATGTGAGTACAGAATTTTTACTACCGTTCCGAACAATCTCCCATAATGTTTTATTATAAACATTATTAGTGGTTTCAGTAATAGTCTAGATTAAAAGTCAAAATAACAGTTTTCCCTTTTTATCCTAGATTGGCAAAAACGGAATCTGTAAAATAGTTTTTCAAAAACTAGTTATATAATTAAAGTCCTTTAATGATTTGAAAGGTACGAAAATATCTCCCTAAATATGAATATTGTGAAATACAAGTATACACATTTCGCTTGTAATGGATACACACAGATGAACAATCGACTAACTAGTGTATACCGATGAACGTGTAGATGAAAAACAAACTTGTTACATAGGCAATAATGATATCACCAAGTTATGCTTTACTGTAAAATAGGATGTGAGTAATTTACACATGTGAAACTAGTTAGTTAGATCTGAATGTAGCTGTTTTGTCGAAATTATACATATGACTTAGAAGACTATGGAATAATAAGGAACGACAATTTAACGAAAGTAGGCAAAGCATATTTTACGTCAAACACTCCTGGTGATCACCAGGTAAGACGGTGGTTGTCACTGCCCAGTTAACTACACAGTAAAAACACTATTCTTCCGAATGGACCCAAAAAAAATAAATCAGATTAGTGGCGGTCTTGAGGATGGTTACACATGGCCGCTTTATGAGTATTTCTTGATGTATTAGCTCCATAACTTTAATGATCCTACCTGCTGATTTCATTGAGTTGAAGAATTTCTAATTATTGAATCTTAACTATTGAATAAACGCATAATGTAGGTGACCAGGTATTTTTTAGCGTCCCGTCAGTTTGCTCCGATACTTCTAGCACTAAGCTGGTAAATGAAGAGCAGCTAACAAGTTCAGTAATATGGATTCTTTTTATATTTCATACAATTGTCTAGTTACACATATGCAAACCTAGATTGCGCAGTAGAAGAATAAAATCACCACAAAAAAAGATACAAATGACAGAAAACAGGTGCAAATTAATTAGCTATAGTTTATGAGTGGAAAATGATATAGCAACAGTTAATAGGTCAATCAAAAGATTAGTTTGAAGGGATTGTGGAATTAGTAGAAGCAGTGTGTAATACATATGCAATGAAAATACACAAAATAATCTTTCGAAAATAGTTTTTGAAGTTTAATTATCTTCAAAGTTCGTCCTTAATAACACCTCCGGAAACCGAAATCAGTGGGACGGGTTCAGTTGAGCCATTGTGACGTCAACTATTCCTGGTCCGAACATTTAATCGTAGAAAGGCAGCATTGCTACAAATTATAGTTTTCTAAAGAAAACATAACTTACTACATCTTCATACAATCTATTCCTTCCTCAAACCTTGAGTTTTCCGCTCTTCAACGAACTTGCCTAGCATGGTAAAATTTATAGGAACAGGTGCTCTGACCAATACAATCCGATTAAGTCACCGTAATATCCAAGTCTAATAACAAAGTCAGTATGTCAGCTACCGTTAGGACTTGATGATGTTAAAAATGGTTGGGGAAACTAAGGGGTGGAGTCATATAGCACAATGGAGTGAAGAACTATTATATCAAACTAAGCCAATTATTTAAACGTTTGATTTTCCACCAGCAGATTATAGGTTTAGGCTTTACTATCTGTTACAATACACCTGACTATGAGTGTAGTATTAGTAGTGATTATGCGTCAGGTATGAGCTATGGCCCAAACTACCGACAGATTCGTAAGTTTCTTGAGAATGAAGTTATTTATGCTGTTTTGAATTCAAATATTAAAAACTCTAACATGGAGTTTGGAGAGCCATTTTATGAAACCTGAGATAGCGCTTAATGAACTAAAATCAACAGAACTGGTGGAATGTGTGGGAGGCAAAATAATGAGTATTGGAGGTAAAAACATAAGAAATAATATAAAAGAATCAATCTGATGGTGATTACAGTGATCTCAAATGTTGTTAGAGCTATGTTGGTGGTTATCGCTTCACGGTTTTCCACACCGTCGAATTATTTCTTTTCTTGAGGCACCTAAAAAAGAAGTTGGATAAGGGTGGTCGTGACAACTCGACAGTGTAACTGTAGTTCACAGCTGACTGAAGCTGGTCATACACGATCAACTGACCTGTCTAGCATGGTAAGAACTAACGTAAAAGTGTTCCGACTGGTATAGCTGGATTGGGTTGTAGCAATAACCAAGCCTGACCACCACATCAAGGTAGCAGGTATGGTTAGGCCTGGATGATCTGGCTGTTATGTAACAAATTGTATAGTTGATATTTACTAGCAGATAAATTAACACACCGACCAGTCGTGAGCAACGTGGAACCTGGTATGTAGATTCATTGGTCCAAGTCTCCATACCACATTAGCACACCATGGTAAAATTCATAGTAGAAGTCATACCAGTGATAGTAAAAAGACATAGAGAATATGATTTCAGAGGAAAGGATCCATGTACAGAAAGGCATATAATAATCTCAAAGTTCAGAATCTAGAAGGAAACAAAGAGTTAACACGCCTGTGACATTGTGATCGATTTTGTCCCATGTTATCTAAAGTCCACAACTATTAGAAGTGAAAACAGCTCGGACTCCTACAAGATAGCCATCTGAGGCCGACAGTCAGTAAACTTATTAACTGGTTTGGTTGTTTCTAGCTTTATTCCAACCTATTCCTACCCGATTTTACACTGAGGGTCAAGGTAGTAGATTGTTAGGTATACACAATAAGTGTCTCAACTATCTCCGATGTTGAAGAACCGCGCCGTATGAATGATGTATTATTGTATCAAAGAAGCAATTCAGAAAAAAAACTTTGATAATTATACCTTAGCAGATTTTATTAATCAAAACTGGAAGCCAGCAGGTACTAATTTAAACTCTAGAGTTATCCATGAAGCTACTTGATTTTTGACGATATTATTTAATATACAGCAAAAGTGACATTTAAATAAAGTGAACGTGTAATTATCCACCAGTTAAAACCAATAGGAACGCATTTGTTTTTCTGATATAATTTAATCATTACAAAGGTATTGGGAACACTGAGGAGCCAATCAAAGGTAGCAAAATGACTTTGGTTAAGATTACAATCGGGTCACTCAAAGCTGTCAATATTCTTAATATTTAGCAATAATTTTTTAGGCACTGCTGGTGTATGAAGCAGTTATTTGATAGAATTAAATTTTCGAGGATTCACATATCGACATTAATTATTATATCCTGATTTTGATTGGTTTTGAAGCTCACATGAGTTTATGACATAAATTGCATTGGAAAGTCCACGAAATCTCGACACCACCACTTTAATAAACAAAAATAATAAAAATTTGAGACGGATTCCTCTACGCGCTATTGGTCTGCTGTAGGAAGCAGAGTTAAGAAAAGTAACTAATATAATACTTTACAGAAGACATAAAATGAAAATTGCGCTATAATACACATTAACTACAATTAATAATAAAGGCTAATACATTCAGGTTGATTAGCTTTTTCAACTGAATATCGTGATTTCCATCTTGCATAGAGTTCGTTTTTACATGAGTATTCCAACTGTCATCGCTTTTCACTGGAAACTACTCTATAAACAACAAAACTATGATGAAATATTAACTTACAAGATTAGCACTTGTTATATAAAAATCGTCAAGTGAACTGGTATATGTTGGGTATGAAGAAAACGTGATTGCAAAACCAGGAATCTTCTGGGAACCTAAAACAATATTAATTTGCATGAGTTATTAAACCTCGATTAAGTGCAGTTTAGTGATTCATCCCATGCAACAATCCCTATTGTGTACTGCAGCTTTAGCAAAGCCATGATATCCAACATATGAAAAGTTTACTAGGTTGGAAACAGTACATAGTTTAAGTTTTTATGGCCACATGTTAGATGTAATAAACATGTTTAGGTAAATATTCGATGAACTAGAATATATGTTCAGTTGCCAATTGGTTAATTCAACTAGTGTTCGTACGTTTATGTCTGTTAGTGAGTACATGAGCTAAATATGTTTTAATAACATTGTTTATTAGTTATAAATCAATTACACAAATTGGCAGTTTAACGTTGTTAAACAATACACTTTTATATGAACATATATATATATATATATATATATATATATATATATATATATATATATATAACTCTGATGTCACAATAATAAAAGTTTATATTTTCAGTAATTACTATTTGTCTAGTGTCTAACGCAGATTGAATCAAATCAATAAAGTTGCAAAGTGGTAGCTAGTCCAAGTAATAAAAAATATTAATCCACTTTATTAGGTGTTAGGAGGTTGGATGTAATTAAATACAAAGACTGGATCAAAGTAATCGCCAGAGTTGTGCAACTGCGATCTTAAAAACATAAGTGCTTTCCTAGGTATTCGAATTTCGGTTCACATGTAGTGAGTAACTGCCTCTTGGACTCAGATAAACAACGTGACGTCAAGTTACTTCGACTAATTGCCGAATTTTAACTTCAGCTGTAGGTTTCAATCAAGACAACTGGCTAGACATCATAGTCATTACTAAGAGGGTAATCGGTGTACATGAAAATAAAGAAATTCCTGTATAACTCACCAGTATTATTGACGATTTTCCATGGGAAATTGTAATGCTTCAACACACGTAGCATAATACTATAGGGTGACCATGTAACATGCGATAAATATACATTACTATCGACTATTTTAACCAACGCTGAGCACGATGGACTGGCAATAAATGGGTGTCCATTTTGATTTAAACCTTCCTTTAAGGCAGTAAGCGATAAGGCACTTACTAAATCACCAAGATCACCGTCTAGTTGTAGTAAGCTATAAAATGAAAATTTGACATTCGACGTTACGGAAAGTTTAAACAGTTGTACTTAATTGCATTTTGCTTTGGAGAATTTCGGGTTATTTAATGAATTGACTACAATGAGTCCTTGAGGAAAGACACTAGACATTACACTATGTATGCATTAGTAATTTGTGGCTTGCTAACAAAACTGAGTAATTAATTGTCGGTGAACATTATACTAATCTAGGAAGCAACGAAAATTTTGGCGCATCCATGTTTTGTACGAAAGACAAATGGTCACCAAAGAAATAGAATATAGGATACGCTTTGCTACGATGCGCTATAAGAACACAGCCAAGCAAATAGACAATAAGATTCAAGAAGAACAATAATGTACCACTGGCCATGTATAAGCACAAAAGTCTACTACTCAGAAGAACCCATCAAGCAATAAAGTTAAAATAATAATAATAATGATAGTAATAACGGAAAATTTAAGTGGGGAGAATAAATAAATAAAACTGGATGAATAAAAGCACATAGTGGTTTCCTTTTCAAGACACACAAAATGATAAGAATTGAACGTACCTACACAACCATAGCCACGTCAAATACATTTTTTAGCTATTAGTTGCTGTTGTATTACATACAGCATCTAAGAATTCACTACATGTCAACAAGTTCTAAACTAAAAGTTAGTATTTCACGAACTTACGTCATGTTTAAATTTGTTACCACTGGCAATTTAACAACCCACTTCTGAGCTAGTTGACAGTGTATTAAGACAGTGAGGTTAACTTTTACTTGTACAAAGAATTAAGAATAGTCCAGTCAACAAAGTATTACAACACTGTCAGCCCATTTACTACTTTTAACCAGTATCTTCATTTATATATCAAAGATCGATAAGGATATTAAGTCAAGAGAATGAAAAGTCAGAAATATCTCCAACCAACTAAATGAAATTAAATCCAAAAACCAATCACAATCTAACCGATAATTTGCACATTTTGTTTATAAAAACAGGTAAAACTAACCCACAAAAGTATATAATTCTCGATTAATTTTATTTATGTGATGTCTTCTCTACTTCTTTTCAATTAAAAGACTCGATGTAAACTGTTAATTTGAATTGGTGGTGAGTGGAGGAAACCTAAATATTACATGGGCGCTAGTTGGCGTGTTATACAAAGTTCTGGGATCAGATCCTTTATTTAACTCTTCGCGTGCCCATACATGTGAAGATGAGTTGTCAACTCATGAGCTATTTAAGTATTATAACGCGGGCAATCATTTGGATCATCTATACCAGAAAAACTAACTAACAATTGTTAAATGATCTTTCACTCCGTACTATATTGTTATTATCTAAAATATGACTCATATTTTGAATCACACGAGAAGGTATATTTACAACTATCAAGTTTTAAGAGTTGGCATGATTTTAACATAACCATTTTTATGCCTATAACAACCCATTTTAAAGCAAATCCTAGGTAGTAGACACGTAGGCTCTAATAAAAAACATGGAAACTTACTAAATTCCCATTACATTGTCAACCAACTCATTTAAATAATTACGGTTTAACAAATCGGCTCTATTGATGAATCTCTTATGAAAAGCATCAGACATCCCCTTAAGTTGCCATAATTGTAATGCAACCTAAAACGTAAATCGAAAATGTAATAAAAAGCAACCATTTACATTTTTGAAATAATGTTGTAGAGTGAGATAAGTCAAAGGTTTTAAATTTTAGAGTCTATTCTATAGAGTTACTAAACTATTGCAGCTATAAAGTACAGTTAGAAAACAGTCAAAAATCTATACATGATACTCCCCTAAAATCAAAATTATCTGACAATCATATATTACGTAAATTATTCACCATAGTAATAATGACTTTGTAGGGAGAATAGATTAACACAAGATAATTTCAATGAGTTTTATGGGTGCTAAAATTTGCTACGTTTCTATATTGAAATATCCTGAAACATCTTGAAAAGTTGAACCAGACATATTCAGGATTTCCCTATCTTGACGTTACTATTTATGCCAGATGGTTGACAATTTTAACGTTTAATATTTCAAAATATAATCTCATTTTCCCCGAAACTCAGTGATTTTTGTCGAGAAACAATTTAGCCAGATCGGAACAATTCCATACCTGAGTTTTACATTATTACTGACATTTTTAAGTCAAGTATGTGTTGAACTTATTTGAAAGTAAAACACCAACTACCTATAGAAGTGCGTGGCACTTATAAAACTTCCTTTTACCAATATTGCTTTCAAGCTAAATACCCAGTCTCATCTAAAGCAAAGAATATTTCGGAAGAAAATAAATGTTTAACACATGATTCCATTGTTCTATTTGTCCAATAAACCCATGCGTTCAACGTATATTTACTTTGGCCACATCACGTTTTATATAGTTCTGAAATCCTTATAGTGGTCTTTCAGTGAAAAACTGATCACTCTAGTTTTTTGCACATATTAGTAATAATAGAAGGCAGATGGTCAGTGGTTAAAATTGTCTATATACGACTAATACAAAATAATATCTTCGTTGTGATGTAACAAGGGATATTTAAGTCTAGTATCTAGGTTTAATTACGCTTTCATATTAGACGGTATGCAATCCCTTTAACTTTTGTATGTAATATTTTGCAAAGAAGGTTATTTAACTGAAAAGTCAGCTGTTCTCTAAATATACTGTCCAGAATGGAATGTTCGCAGGTCTTTGTCTACACCTTATTATCATGAGTAGTCTGTAACGTCGTACCCTTCAGTACTATCTATCAGTCGGTATATTATTCTCCATTCGGAAATCAAAAGTGCATCTGTCGTTACAGAATCTTAAAACGTCCCTTTACAAGTGACTTTTAACTAGTGAAAATTCAAGTGGAATATATTAGACAACAGTTATCATAAGAAACTTTCCCATTAGTATCATTCCCAAACGTTCTATCATATTCACTGATGCGTGGCTAAATATCATGAATTGTCTTGAGTTAATGAGCGATTAGCAACCAGAAAGTGCTGAATAGCTGTTTAATTCCAGTCTGAGACACATCAGTAATGTTCATTCATGACCCCTTCAGAGAATCAAGACAAGAATTTTCAGTCTCCGAGGTGAACGCTCAACCGTTAGACCACTGAGTAAGAGTCAAACGGTCAATATTTCTAACCTTAATCGACCTCTCATTGTCTGGTTACAATCAATATCAGCCAACTATCAACTGACTTCGTTAAGTTCTAGTGGAAAGACGTGACCAGTGGAGCCCAACCGTATCATGTGGAGCAGCTACCTGACGATAGTAGTCACTGAGACCCCGCGGATATGATGTGAGATGATTGGAATGAGAAATATAAGCCGTCGCATGACGACTCATTGGTTTAACGGTGAGTTGTTCGCTTCGGAGTCTGAGACCCCTGGGCTCGATTCTATGGCGGGACCGTGGGTGGTCACTGCTTAAGAATATCATATTAAGGCAAAACATATACGGCGTCCCCGCGATCTCAGGCCAATTTATGCTGTAAAATTCACAAGAGCCAGTTATGTGACTAAATAGTTAACTGACTCCTATTTTATTCGATGCAGTACAAAGTTAAGAAAAATTCATGTCCTTTAGCGTACTACAGATAAAATTACAGAGAATCAGATCTTACTCAAAATGAGAGGAATGTGAAAGATTATTATTATACTGTTTGGCTTTTGTCTATAAACCTAACCTTTGAATTACAGCAAATCTATTGATGCTTAATTAACCAAAGTCTAAAATATTTTGTTGTACTCGTTTATTTTGATTCTCTTTAACTCGATGAATAATTATACATTTGAATTTTAACAATGTGATTAATTAGTGTGACCCTCATGAGCTACATGGGTTAGTTACTAGGTCAAATAGAAGTGCGTTCAAATAATAGATGAAAGTCCTTTACCATAAGTGAGTCTTAACTAATCCTAAGTGGATGGTGCCACAGCTTATAATCGCAAGAGAAATAATTTAACGACATGTATCTCAGTCACGGAGCAAAATCTGTTCACTCTATAAATAAACTTACTTCATCTCATAATAATTATTGTAAACAACACGTCTCATAAATATAGCATAGTGTAAATATGCCTTTAAAATAAATCAGACAAGCTATATTCTTACATGATACCAAAAAGGACTATGTTTGTCATTTTTATATGCCTCATTGAGCATATATACCATATTTTCTGAAAGGTACTTCTCCAACGCTTGACAGTCTCTCGAAAGTGGAATCGGACACATATCTAAAAAACATCAATCTGCAAAATTATTTAATCCCATTAAAAAATTAAAAGTACTGAAAGTAACATTTATGTTCAGTCAGATCCTCGTCACCATTCCACACTAATTCATTAGTTTCATATTTTAATATGAAAAATAATATCATAAGCATAATAGTAAGTAAATGTAGGAGAGAATTGATAACAAAATCAAGGAACGAACCAAACGAATAAGACATATTTATGTATGTATGTATAATCAACATAGAACATGGCACATGTGTGCATCGGTTCAAGCTGCCATACCTCCATGGAACCGCAAGATTAACATCACCACCATTAGTAGAAGTTACTTCAATAAAATAAAATAATAATAGTAACAAGGAGAGTGAACATATAGAGTATGGTTTAGGAAACGTAGAAGGAAAGTTATGGAATAATTTAAAGCTCATTGTTTAAGGGAGGACAATAAGTGAATGCATCTGCGCCATTGTGACCGATTCTGGGCCATGTTACTCAGTGTTTCTAGCTACTGGTTACGGTAATCGCGAGGACCCCATCCAGGTAGTCTGCAGCTACCGACACGACTCAAGCCGGCAGTCAGTGACTTCATGGACTGATGCCATGTTTTAGTTTGGCCGCCTCTAACTCTCTTCCATCCTATTCCTATATCAGCCAGCATTGCGCGTCAACGCAGACGGTGGTTGGGACATGTGTTGCGTATGCATTTAGAGAGGGAGAAACTCATTCCGAAAATGCTTGCATTCGAGCTTATTGCTGTTAAAAGCTTCTGCATCTTATCAGAGTCTTTGCCAAACAGGACTATATCGTCAGCATATTCTAAGTCAATAAGTGGGTTTCCTGGTAGATCAATTCCTGAAAAATCAGACGATGAAAGTGTGATTTCCAATAGTATGTCAACTATGAAATTAAAGAAAAATGGGGAAAGTGGGCAGCCTTGACGGACACCACTTGAGGTTACAAGTTCAGATAACAGTTTGCCATATGCTCTGATACGACTAATAGTGTTTGTGTAAAGAGCCTAAACAAGTTTTATGTACTTTTGAGGCACGCCTTTCAATGAAAGACATTGCCATAGAACTTCACGGTCTACAGAGTCAAATGCCGCCTTCAAGTCAAGAAAAACCACGATTGTCGGCCACCGAAAAGTATGTCTGTGTTCTAAAACCTGACGAATGGTGAATATCTGATCTATACAACCGCGAACAGGTCTGAAACCAGCCTGGTTTTCTCGTATTTGTAGATCACGAGTTGCAGTTAAGCGTCTCATAATTATAGAAACTAGTATCTTAGACACTATATTAGTCAAACTAATTCCTCTATGGTTATCGCAGGACGACTTTGACCCTTTGTTATATACTGGGACGATTAACGATCGACACCAGTCAGACGGAATTATGTTAAGTTCCAAAACCTTAGTCAAAATATCAGTCAGCCTGGTTGTCAAAGTAGGACCACCGTCCTCAAAGACCTCTGGGGATAATCCATCTAGACGCGCTGCTTTGCCTCGCCTTAGATTGGCTATAGATTTTTCGACTTCGACAAGAGTTTGGGGACCTAAGTCGACTTTCCATTCTGGCTGTTTTGAAATAGTGGAAAGTTTTAGAGTAGCTGAAGGCCAACTAAACTGTTTCTTGAAGTGTTCAGCTCACCGTTCTAAACGTCTAGACTGAGAGCTAATAAGCGTTCCATCTTTTTCGGAGATCGTCTCACTAACGCTGGATTTTTTAACCCCGGTTCCTTTTATTAACTTGAAAAGTTGTCTAGTGTTGACCTAACGCCGCTGCCTTTTCCATTTCCTTTGCTTTCGTTACCCATCACTGCTCACGATCGTTTCGCAGACTTTTCGTCAGTTTATACTTGGTTGCTCTTCGCTCCTCGTCATGTTCGGAGCCTGACGGGATAAGTCTTCGGGAGTCTATTAAGTCAGCAGAAGCCATTGAAATCCATTCATTTTTTTACATGTTGATTTAAGTCCTTGACAGATATCATTGTAGATGCCACAGCTGTTTGAACATCTTGCCAAGCAGTATCTAGTCGGGATGCATCTTTATAATTGCTTAAGTGATTCTTCAGTTGCTCCTGGAATTTAATCTTGGCTGTTTCATTGCTGAACTGAATTCTAACAGGTTTTCCTGTGGTAGTTTTTCTTCGCCCAGTAGGGTGTAAGCAAATGCGTGCTTGTACTAGGGCGTGATCAGAATCCAAACATATACTCCAGAAAAATCGGCAATCTTCTATCGAGCCTCTCCAACGGTGACTAATCGTGATATGGTCTATTTGAGTCCACCGTTGAGAAGGGACAGGAGGTCGCCATGTTAAACGATGCTTAAAGTTCGTGTTGGCTAGAAATAACCGATTATCTGAGCAAAGTTGCAGCAGATGGTCACCGTTATCAGTTCTCTGAGCTGGAACACTGAAGCATTCACCTAAATGTCTTTCAGACTGGTTCAAGCTTCCTATTTGGGCGTTAAAATCACCAGCCAAGATTAGCAAATCTGAGTCTTTGGCCCTATGAAGTAGTTCAGAAAGTTTTCTGTAAAATTCATCTTTCACTTCATTCAGGCTGCAGTCGGTGGGAGCATAGGTAGAAATGACGAAAAGAAAACGGCATATGTCCCTATCTTTCCGAGTTCTTACTGAACTATTTAGTAGGACGGCACATAGGCGACTGTTAACAGGAATCCAATCAAGGAGCGCCTGTTCTGCTCTCATACTTAATGCAATATACCTACACCGGTTAGCCCACGAGAAGTTGTAGTTGAGTCGCCAGATAAACGAAGAGTGTGCCGCGAAGGTTCTTCACTCTGACTAGGTGAGATCAAGTGAATGACCACACTAGGATCCTATATGCGTGTTTCGGAGACAACATACATTAATGGCGCGGGATTCTAATGTCCTAGCTAGGGAGGCTTGTTGCCCTATTTGACACAGAGTCCGTACATTCAATGCACCAATGTGAAGTTTGGAGCGTGGTTTTAGTATACTTAAGACGTTATTTTGTGGGTCGGAATCGTTGGCACTAATGACACAGGAGGAAGTGGAAGATAGGGATTTAGGCTTGCAGGTAGGGGCAGGATAAATATTAGGAATAAAAGAAGGAGTTCGACCAAAATGGCGGTGATCTTGTGTGGCGTTAGCGGTATGAGGGCGGTTATCTCTTCCCAGTTGCCCACGCTGTGGAAAGGTTCTTCTTAATGTACCTGAAAAGCAAAATGGGTTAGGGTTGATCTGGAAGACCTGGGAGCGTGACCGCGGTGCCCAAGGAACAACTGCTGGAGGCCAGTTACACACGGCCTTTTTGAGAGAGGTTTTCGTTGTTGTGGCTCCGTACTTGTTGAGGCCTTTTACTGCCAGAGACGGAAATCCGTGGAGTAAGGTGAGGTGTGCATTTTTAGGGTCGACATTTTCTAACCCCGCCCTTCCTTTGTGGGAAAGCAGCATCGCTGCTATGCTGGTTGTCCGAGGAAAACACCTTACTGCCGTCACACCTCTGTACAGCCAGCAGTACGACTTCGTCATCGAACTTTATATTTGCTGCTTTTGGTCTCACCGCTTTTCAACCGACCTGTCTGGTATGGTAGGACCTTGGGAAACGATTGTTCCAGCCAGTATATCCCTATTGAGTCATTCCGATAGGCAAGCCCGACCATCACGTCAGGGTAGCAGCACGGTCGGGGAATAAGACATACATCAAATCAGTATTAGAAAAAACTCAAGTGTAACCAACATTTTAGCTGCAAATGAATACTTACAATCTAACAAAGCTTACCGCAGTAACTTTATACTAAATGCCAAGAGTGGAGTTTCATCAATGATATAGTCAAAAATAGAACTTTGGTTATCATTCAGTAACATTTTTACCGCAACAATACGAGTACAACATGAATTTATACTAAAGGATAGTCTCTACTCGTATGCAATAGCATGTTTGCGTGCACTAGGCGCAGTGAAATTTTCATTTAGCCACAGAGCTGAAGAAGAAGAGAACAAACCTAATCACTTTGGAATGATAGGTACCTATGTATACAAATCACAGTCATGAAGTAGTGTCAAGATGATCTATATTCGGCTCTTACTTCATCAGACGAAAAAAATTTACAGTATACAAACGTTTGATCTCTTAAATCTCATTTACACATGTATGTAGAAAGAAACTCCGCACACAGTTATGTGCTTCATGAATATCGGAGATATAGAAACGTCACTGTCAATATCAAAGGAAATTACCAAACGAGTTAGTAATGCACCTAATATTGAGGTTTGCCCACAAAACTTAGTTGATCTGTGTTTTGCACATATTTTTACAATGAAAGAACTTGGGTTAATTCATTTTTCAACTGAATAGTATTTATACATTTAGTAATTACTGACTTTAAAGTCAATATATTAATTTAACATTTCGTTTTCGTTTGGCGTAGAGATTGTGAGTACACAAATTAAACGTACCTTTCACGGTGTTTGCCCAATGAGATGTGGTCAAACTGAACGTAAGATTAGTTTCCAAAAATCCGGACCAGTAAGCCTGGAGATAATCAGGAAAATCGGATGACGTTGACACTGTAAGTGATGACCAACTTAAAAAATTAACGTCACAAAAAAGGTGGATTACCCAGTGATGTTTATTTCTTCTTTAAAAACAGCCATAGCTACTATATGTTGGTTTTGAAGAACATTACCATCTATTATAAAACCTAAAATAATCGCCAATAATAATAATACTTACCGCCCACATAATCAAAATACAAGTACGGTTCATGACTGTTCGCTAAAATAACGGCTTTCGATAGGTGCTCGGCATGTATTTCTACGAACAAAATTAATATTTTAAAAGCCACCTCGAAGTACATTTTCATACCGTAACACATCCCATTTCCGTCCTTTACATTGCTGCAACTAAACAAAAAATATTAAATCAATAACATTTCTAAACTACATATGATGAGTACAATTTTAGAAGCGTTTTGAATACTGTTTTTTTATCTGCTATCGTTTACACATTTGTTGGGATATACCAACTTTGAACCAAGCTTGCGATTTAAAAAGACAACGAATTAGTCTTTCATTCATTCTTATTTTCTGAGTATTTTGTCTTTCCCTCTTTAAGCTTACAACTCTTCGAACCTAAACGGTTCTGTTGCAGATACTTATTGTATCTGAGACTTTTTGGTATTAGACCCTTTTGCTTGTGTTTGTGTGTCAATTTTGCTGCAATTTTTGTTATATTACTTCAGTCTTCAATCTTCAGTGACAAGAGTAGTAGGTCTGGTGACCTATATTAATCCTTGCAGTGGTTTATTTAGTGTAGATTCACCTTTTCTTCAAAAGAGTTAGTCGATAGAACTTGTAACGGTAAATAATCCCCAAAACAAATGGTCTCATAGGCTCGCGAGATTAATGCTGACCATGTTTGTTATGGCGGACACGATTAGTTGAAGGCGCTTGGTCACGCATCACCACCAGATCACGTCACGATGCCCCGTGGGTAACATCTCTCTTTAGTTTGCCGGCCTTTACGTTGCTATCCCATTTACGCTCCACTTACGATCAAATATAACTTCTCTTCCCTCTTTCATTTCCTTCTGATTTATTTTTATTCGCAAAAGTAGGTTAAATCATTACAACTAGCTCTGGTTATGTGACAAAAGTAACTTGTTTATAAACCGGGTGCGCTTCAAGCTGTTGCTACTTGCTCAGGTCGCACGTTACTAGCCTGTTACTAGCTTAGTACCTACTCGTTGAAGTCGCTTAAGCGTCTTGACGTCCTTAATAAGACAGGGACATGGATGCTCATAATTACTCCTACATCCTTAAACTCTTCTACTTGTAGAAGTGGTGCATTATTTAAATGGTGTTAATGATTGCTACCGCAGCCGATATACACTAGTGCACTCGTACTGCAATTAATTTCTAAGCCTCAACTTTGAGAACATCGGGTCAGTTTGCTCAGGTCAGATTGGTGATCGATCTGGTCAGTATCACTGAATACTGTTATCCAGATCTTTACGTTACCAGCGAATAAAAGTGCCATTTATATTAGCCAACGTGACAATTTATTAACGCAAGGCTGGAATAAGAGAGGGCTCATGATGGCACCTTGGAGAACTCCTCTCGGTACAAGTCCTCATTCAGTGAGTGTCCCGCTAGCTCGAACTTTCTGTTTCCGCTAGTATGGGAAATTCTTTATCCAGCTTTACGTTGGCCCTATAATATCATAGTTTGGTAATTACTATATGAGGACACTTTACCAAATGCCTTTCTGAAAGCCGATGGTTATTGCATTAACAGACAGTCCCTTATCAATAGCTTCTGTTCAGTGCTCCTCGCAGTTAACAAGATAGTGAGACGGAAAAGGCACTTAGGAAGCCCATGTTGCTTTGGAACCAGCGATTCTTGCCACTCAACATGAATTAGTGTTCTAGCGCAGATTATTCCCTCCAGGGCCCTAATTATTATGCTGGTTAATATGATTGACTTATAGTTAGACTCCACTCGTCTGTTCCCCACCCTTAAAACAAAACTGATTTCTACATCCATTTAATCCCTTTCAAGTTGTTCTTCCATAAGCGACATTCTGAACAACTCTGTGAATGCACTAGAAATGATGTCCGTGAGTGATAATAAGAGTCTAGAGTGCATGCCATCAGGACACAGCGACTTGCCTAGTCTTAAGTGCCTAAGCCAATAGTAAACCTTTACCGTAGTTATGAGCACTGATTCGATTGAAATTATTTCAGTGGTTACTGGATACGCATTAACATTCGTATCCGCAGGGAAAATGTCGTCGAAACACCCTGGCGATTCTTCAGGTTTGTTCATATCTGATTCAGGTAACACATTTGGGTCCCATCATTTCTTCTATTTCGTCTCTGAATACAAGAAAACAACATTTTTAGGACAAGTGAGGCTATCCTATACAAGATGTTTTTCATAGACTATAACACATCTATCAATTGTTACTTTATATAGGTTTCTAATCTACCTAACATCCTGGTCATTTTGATCACTGAACGTTTGTCAGCTTTTTTCCATAGCAATGTTTCGCAAACAGATAAAGACACCTGAAAAGGCTACTGACAGTGTACCCGGTAAAAAACAGTGTGACGGATTCAAAAGATGGCACAAAGAGACTTGTGAAACGTCAACACCTACACTTGAAAGTTTAATAATCGTTGGTGGATTTAGCTATGCAAGTAATACTGCTTTGACGCCACCGATTTGTTCTCAAAGGTCACCGAAAGACTGAATTTGGTAGAAGAACTCAATCCGAAAATAACCCTATAGCCCTACAGACTATAGATACAACGATACATTCTTGGTTGATACTAAGGCCAACATCAAGTCGTCCCGGATGCGTTCGCTACTTGCCGTGTCACATGGCTTTAGAGAACGCAAATAATCATACGTGGCTGGCAGGACACAGTAAAGGTAACAACGAGTGCCCAAACAAGAGACATTGATGCCTTGTTCATCAGACATTAATTGTTAAGCGTCTCGACAACCTCTCCAGAAAATGGTAAATTTTCAAACAGTGACACTAATAAATCGCCTTGGTAGCAAAATCGACTTGGTAAAGGCATACAACCAGATACGGATGTCCAAAAATAACATACTAAATACCACCGTCGTAACTACGTTTGACCTTTACGAATTCCTCCGAATGTCTTTGGGGTTAAGAAATTGTTATGTCACCAACTGATATGACGGAACGAAAATTTTGGTTGGCTGTAGCGAAGGTCATTGAAATGTGCCTAGTTGATAATGCGCGACTGGACTATGCCCACTCATCCCCACGCTGATGACAGAAGAACCGGAATCAGGAGCCGAAAACGGATAGCGTATTGTATTTTAATCGTGCCTTTATACATACACAAAGTCAGACCACACAGTAAACCAATCATGAATCTAGCATTGGTACGAACAAAGGAAGTAGTGAATATGGGAACAACTTGTACACAACCAATTACACGTAGTTCATATTAATAAACAATATACTGAGAGTAAATATACCAAACGGGAGGACTGGGTAAGGGGAACGTAACAGTCATAGAAATGAAATGTTTACATTGTCCACAGTTATAATAATTCAAATAATGTTATAAAGCACGGTTCTCAAAGATAATCAATCTACATTAGGTGCTAGGCGTATCAGAAACGTAGCAAAACATATCAGCGTTTCACCGAGGACGTGTTTCGCAGGCTTGACTATGTCCATGCATACGTCGACGACTGCCTGATAGCAAGTCCAGACAAGGTAACCCATATGAAACATTTAGACACAGTCTTAAGAAGACTACAACAATATGGAGTTACCACAAACATACAGAAATGCCAATTTGGAACAACCTCGTTGGACTTCCTGGGGCATACTATTGATGCTGATGGTATACAACTCCAAAAAACAAGGTGGCGGCTATTCTGGAGTACTCGGAACCAACAATCATTAGCAGTTGCGAGCGTTCAATGGGTTGGTAAGTTTCTACAGACGGTTTATGCGAACTGTGCATCTATCATGAAACCACTAACGGATCAGCTTCGTGGGAATAAAATAGTGTTCACAATGGATGCAGACTCAAAGAAAGCTTTTACTGCGACTAAGGAAGCAATAGCCAATGCGACTATGCTGGCATATCACAATACTGAGCTCCTGTCAGCTCGCGGTTGATGCATCTGACTCAGCTATTGCGCAGTCTGCAACAATGGACTGACCAAAGTTAGGAACATTAGCATTTTCTCCAGACGACTAAACGACACCGAATCGAGTACAGCACTTTTGGACATGAATTGTTGGCAATGTACTGTGCTGTACGACACTTTCAACATTCCATGGAAGGCCTGGAATTTACAATTTACACAGCCGATAAACCACTGACGTTTTCTATGAAGTCATCTTCAGATAAGTACTCTCCGCGAGAGTCGCGTCATCTAGACTACATTTCCCAGTTCTCTACTGATATACGACATATATCTGGAGCTAACAATGTATTTGCCAACGCAATATCACAAATACATTCCTCGAATCGTATCCAAGGTATCGACCTTGTTGAACTAGCTCGACTTCAAAATGAAGACAATGATCTTTATCACGAGTTATCCACAACAACACTCAAACTTTAAACAAAGACTCTCTTCCCAGACATAAAAATTTACGACCTAAATACTTTCCAAGAGTAAATGGCTATAACTACAACTATTTGACTGCATCACAAAACTCATTACCAAATTACTATGATCCTTATGTCACGAATGCACACTTGAATCATCTTTTAGAGTATCACAACCATTCTCACCTCTGCTCGTTACTCCCACCACCATTATTAAGTCAACAATTGATGATGAGCCCAAATACCGCCAACTTCCAGCTCTGCTACTACTAAGTAACCAATCTAATAACACCCTGTCTTCACTTATCACAAACACTGTGCGTAAAAATGATGATAACAGTGACGGCCGAAACACTGTGACTGTAGAGTAATCACCCATTATCTACTCATTAGTATCTGAACAACGTGAAACTCAACAAATAATCCCAAGTCAAAATCTTATCCAAAATTCTAAACCTAACGCCTTCATCCATGACGCTTTAAATTACTATAACGTCATTGGGAACTCGCTCAGTTTATGCCTACTTAACGCACGATCAGTATGCAACGTCATTGGCTCAGTTTATGCCTACTTAACGCACGATCAGTATGCAACAAAATGATCGGCTTAACTCCGTTTGCATCAAACTGCCAACCCTCAATTACTATGGTAACTGGGGCATGGACTACCCATAATGTCTCTGATCTAAGTATATCCCTTGATAGTTATAATCCGTACCGTAGTGACAGGCTGCATGGACGTGGACGAAGTTAAACTCACTTCTATTTGATACAACAGGCTTAAATAAATCACAAGACCCAGTGTGGATTGTTATGAGACCTACTGTTACAGAATCTTACCCATTCGGCTGCGCATACCACCAGCCTAGCCCCTTAGTAGTGAATATAAACTTACTGTCAGACATTTTTACACCAGCCTCCTCCCTACCCTTCACAGGTAAGGTTATTTGTGGAGACTTTAGCATGCCTAAAATCTCATGATTCCCCACCAAAGCACCGAAGCGCTATGACTTGCATATGAAAAGTTTAAATCTTGGTGGCTGGTCACAGTATGTCCATAGCCCTGCCAGATATAAAAATATTTTGGATTTAGCTTTTACAAACGAACTTACCCTATGTACCGTACGTACAGGTAAACAATTCACAGGTAGTAACCACAATGTTGTCATGTACAGCTTTGACTTAGAGATCACAACGTATAAATGTCCAGTTACAATACCTAGCAGACCCTTCCACAAGATAGACTGGACGAGCTCGAAGACTTGCTTCAAATGTCTTGACTGGAACAACTACTTTACGGAAGACGATACAGAAAGGCTGACTGGCCTATCACCACTACTGTAAGAAACCTACGTAGACACGAATCTAGATTTCGTAAGCTTAAAGATGTTTCCTCGCTTATTAATATGAAAGGAATGTGTATTAGGGCAAAGGCAGAATGTTTACAAATGGAATTTGTCCTAGAAAAACAGGCTACTGAACGAAATGACTCCACAAGACTTCTCAAGATCTTCCTGAATAAAATCGCTAACCCTAAGATAAAGTGTTGGAACCTTTTAGTCTGTGGCAATAAAATATATGACGACCCCTGCCGTATTGCTGGTTTATTCTGTGAGCACTTTGCCACTTCACTTACTATTGAAAACCATATAGATAGGATCTAACCCACTACACGATTATCATGCGAAATCAGAGATATAACATTAATCCTAGAAAATATTATGAAGACCATCACTACGCCAAAACACTCATACACCTTGGGCCCCGATGGTATACCAGCTAATGTACTTAAAAATGGTGGTACGGACTTTCGTCTGGCACTTCACAAACTATTTACAATATCACTCTCTACTGCATGCTACTCTACTCTATAGGGAACTACATATGCCATTGCTAAGTTTAAATCCGAACCTGTAGGAAATGTAGAGAACTACTGCCCTACCAAATTGACCTTTGTTGCATCAAGTGTAGTGGGAAAAATAGTCAAGGAGGAATTACTTCAATATTTACTTAAGAACAAATTACTTCCCCCCCTTCCCAACATGGGTTTTAAGGACTAGGTTGGGTACTTGTTAGGCTACCTAGATGACATAACTACACAACGAGACAAAGGACTCCTAGAGTCAGACATATTTTTCGACTTCAGTAATGCTTTTGACAAAGTGCCATATAAACGACTACTCATTAGACTAAAGTCATTCGATGTCAAAGACCCACTTTACATATGGTTTGCCTTCCCAAAAGGAAGACAGCAAACGGGGAGATTGAATACCAGTCCATCATCACCTAAACCAATTACTAGCGGCGTTATACAAGGATGAGTAATGAGTCCTCTATTGTCCACTACTTACATAAATAACACTATAAAACACGGCCTACCGTATTTATATGCGGACGATCTCGACGTGCTATTCAGCTTTTAACTGAATGCCTTCGAAAAAGGTGTGACTAATTCAGAAGGACCTCGACAGCCTAATTGTCTGAAGCCAAGAATGTAGCTACCTCCTAACTACAGCAAATATGGGATCATGCACATAGATAACTATAACTCCCAGTTCACGTTTTGTCTAAATGGGTCCAGAGTTCATATGCACTGATCAACGAACGACTTGGGCATTAAACATTCTGGTACAAAGGTTCACGTAGCACGCCTCCTCTATAATCTCCAAAACTTGAAGATTAACAGGCTTCCTTCTTATAAACTTCTGTACAACGGAGGTCAAACTTGGTTTGAGATATGTATAAGACCTGTACTCGAGTATTGTTCATTTATCTTTTGGAGCATGGATAACATAGAATGCATGTAGAATGTGTACAAAGAAGTTTCACACGTCGAATTCTGGAACTTAACAGTAATACGAACTATACAACTCGACGTAAATTACCCTATTCAGAACCACTGTGACGTTGTCGACTATGAAACGGCATAATACTCTCCTATAAAACAATAAAAGGGACTTCATTCTCAGCCTTTTCACCCCCGTCAAACCAAACGCCTAGATAAGATCTCAGAAACTACGAGGTAACATTATTTACTAATAAATGTCAAACGAAATATGACTGCAAGTCCTTTACCGTACTCTACAGCAAATTCTGGAATAAAATACCATAAAATATTCGCACTACTGATCCTATCCTGGAATTCGAATGACTGATCACCTCGTATCTAGAATCTTAAGACTTGTACCAAATCATCGACGACTTACCACCTAACCTCGAATCAATCAGCAATGGGTTATTAAGGTTCTAAATCTGCAAACGCTACAATCATGTACGTTGTAGTAAGAAAAAACGAGAAAAAAGAAGATTCTGGTTTGAAATTGATTATTTTGCTACCACTAACCAAATTCGCTTTTTCTTTCTATATCATATATTCCTGTATGTCACCGTTTCTCCTAGTTTATGGTCTGCTTACTCGTAAGGAATTCGTCTCTTCCAAGCAATTTCAAACGCTGGTTAGGAACCTAGTTAATTCACCGACAACTCATCGCTGAAGACCGACCCATATAGACTGGCTTCCTCAACCAATTTTCGAACTATCAGCCTTATCTCGTTTCTGGATAGTCTTTATGTTTTATTCTCCTCACTCGCAGCCACTTCCTGGGATTACAGATCTTTGTTCGCAACAGAACATCCAGGTGAATCCGGCTGTGGCTCTAAATGTCTTCATCAGATTTAATGATTATGCGAAGATTATTTTATCATTACACATGTCTTTAATGAAACCTGTTGACCTCGGCTCTTGTTATCATATCCTAGAAACTTTGAATATATCAATGGACTCCTGATAGGTCTAAGAGGGAAGGGGGATTGTATGCCAATAAAAGTGAGAAATTTGATCATTTAAGTTATTTTACCTGATACTCCTTGTTGAAATCTGCGTAACGAGATGCTAAAATGTCGAGAAGGAAATAAATGATGAGTACTTAGAAGAATGGTACTAAACATGACACGATGTTAAATTAAACTAAAAACAAATTCTAATTGTAGGTCTACTGCTATAAACGTGGGACCGAGAAGGACAATGACTACGTTTTGTTATTCTTATGAACAAATTGTGGTGTAATTACCTCATCTAAGACCACTTAGGTGCTCCTCTATTATGAAAAATCAATGGACCACTTAAGCAATCTATCCATATTTTTTTAAAAAATAAGCTTATAACTTCAGCTTAAGTTTATAAAATGGCATTCACAGATGCTATTTTGGTCTGATTTTGTTTAAGTTAGGGTGATTTAACACATGATGCTTCTGTAGCGGTCTGTAGCGGTAAATAATCCCCAAAACAAATAGTTGCATAGGTCCTCAACATGGATGCTTACCATGTTTGTTTTAGTGGACACCACTAGTTGAAGGCGCTCGGTCACGCATCATCACCAGATCACGTTACACCGTACCGTGGAAAGCAACTCTCTCCAGTTTGCCAGCCTAGACGTTGCTATTTCATTGCCGCTCTATTCACTATCAAATATAACTTCTTTTCCATCTTTCATTACCTTCTGATTTATTCTCAATCGTAAGAGTGGGTTCAATCGTTAGAAGTTGTTCTGGTAATACCGCAAACGTAACTTGGTCATATATCGGGTGCACTTGATTGGTGAGCACGACGTGTTCTGGACACGTTCATAACTGTGAGCTCGTTCCTGTTTATAGTTTTTAAAGGTATTTTTTGTGTGATTATCATTTGATGTGATTATCATCAGACTCCTAAGTTCATTAAGATTAAAACTCACACACCCCAAAACATTCAGCTCACTCTTTTTTTGGACAGAAAACATAGAAGCCTGGTTCTGCTATGCAGAAGCCGAGTTTCGAGACCACGGCGTGGTAGACCCACGCGTTCAATTCCTTGCCGTCGTAAGGTCACTTTCGCGTGAATGGAACAGGTACGTCACCCCATTTTTTCAGCCCCGACTGCTTAGAACCCTGTGACCAGCTCAAATGGTGAATTCTCAAACGTGGAGACGACCGGCAGACAGCGTCTTGTTGAGTTGCTTCACACCATCGAGCAAGGTAGCGGTTCAGCGACGAAAATGTTATCGCGCATGCGAGAAGTGATTGGCCAACGCACTTTCGGCGAAGGTTTTTCCAGTCAACTCTTTCGCCCGTTATTTATCACTGATGTGATAACGAAGGTTCGCTACCTCGTCGATACTGGCGCAGAAGTTAGCGTCCTTCCTGCAGCTCCATCTGATCGCCAACATGAAGCTGCACTCGATCTACAGGCAGCCGATGGAAAACACACAGCTACGTATGGCAAACGATATGTCAACTTAAACGTCGGTTTACGAAAATCCATAAACTGGATTTTCACCATCGCCGATGTGAAAATACCTATCATAGGCATAGATTTACTGAGCCACCACAACTTGCTTGTGGACCCTAGTGAAAAGAGACTAGTGGATAGTAACCCAAATCTATACGTTCGTGGAGCCGCAGCTACAGGTTGTAGTTTATGTCCTCTTCGTTTTAAACATTTAATTAACCCTTATTTTCAGCCGATAATCGACAAGTATCCAGGTCTGAATAAGGCAACATCGAAATTATCATGTATAACCAGCAATGTCACACATCACATCGCGACTACAGGTCAACCTGTATTCTCCAAAGCACGCCGATTCGCACCCGAAAAACTAAGGATAGCGAAAAACGAATTCGATCATATGATTGACTTAAGAATAATCCGCCCATCCAGTAGTCCATGGTCATCTCCATTACATATGGTCCCGAAGAAAGATAGCAATGATTGTCGCCGACGTCTCATCGCCCAAACAACGCCCGGTCGTTGCCCGTTACCGCACATCCACGATTCAACGGCCAACTTGAAGGGGATGACAATATTTTCGAAAATGGACTTAGTAAAGGCATCCAACTAAATACCGATGTCTGAAAATGGCAAACCCAAAACTGCTTTTGCAACCCCTTTTGGCCTTTACGAATTCCTCCGAATGCCTTTCGTGTTGAGAAATGCGGCATAAACATTTCGACGTTTCATCAATGACGTGTTTCGCAGGCTTGACTATGTCCATGCATACGTCGACGACTGCCTGATAGCAAGTCCAGACAAGGTAACCCATATGAAACATTTAGACACAGTCTTAAGAAGACTACAACAATATGGAGTTACCACAAACATACAGAAATGCCAATTTGGAACAACCTCGTTGGACTTCCTGGGGCATACTATTGATGCTGATGGTATACAACCTCAAAAACACAAGGTGGCGGCTATTCTGGAGTACTCGGAACCAACAATCATTAAGCAGTTGCGAGCGTTCAATGGGTTGGTAAGTTTCTACAGACGGTTTATGCCGAACTGTGCATCTATCATGAAACCACTAACGGATCAGCTTCGTGGGAATAAAATAGTGTTCACAATGGATGCAGACTCAAAGAAAGCTTTTACTGCGACTAAGGAAGCAATAGCCAATGCGACTATGCTGGCATATCACAATACTGAAGCTCCTGCCAGCCTCGCGGTTGATGCATCTGACTCAGCTATTGGCGCAGTTCTGCAACAATGGACTGACCAAAGTTAGGAACCATTAGCATTTTTCTCCAGACGACTAAACGACACCGAATCGAGATACAGCACTTTTGGACATGAATTGTTGGCAATGTACTGTGCTGTACGACACTTTCAACATTCCATGGAAGGCCTGGAATTTACAATTTACACAGCCGATAAACCACTGACGTTTTCTATGAAGTCATCTTCAGATAAGTACTCTCCGCGAGAGTCGCGTCATCTAGACTACATTTCCCAGTTCTCTACTGATATACGACATATATCTGGAGCTAACAATGTATTTGCCAACGCAATATCACAAATACATTCCTCGAATCGTATCCAAGGTATCGACCTTGTTGAACTAGCTCGACTTCAAAATGAAGACAATGATCTTCATCATGAGTTATCTACAACAACGTTCAAACTCCAAATGAAGGCGACTGGAAAGGGTAAGAAAACTTTAATTTGTAATTCTTCTGCAGGTACAGCCCATCCAATCGTTTCCAAGAGTTATCGACGAATCATCCTTGACACATTGCACAACCCCTCTCATTCTAATGTTCGTGCTACGTCTAAACTGATTGCCCAGAGATTTTGCTGGCCAAGCATGAATAAAGACATCAAAGAATGGGAACGCTGATGTGTGGCCTGCCAAAAGAACAAAGTGATTCAGCATAACAGATGCTCTCTTGGTACTTTCCCAACTCCCGATGCTCGATTCGACCACGTCCGCCTTGATTTGGTAGGACCCTTACCAGAATCAAATGGATTTTCTTATCTTTTGACATGCGTGGACCACTTTACACGCTGGCCAGAAGCGATTCCCTTAAAAGACATCACTACTAAAACGATTGCTCGCGCTTTCGTCGAACGATGGATAGCGAATTTTGGTTGTCCATCTACAATAACGACAGACCGTGGACGTCAATTTGAATCTGGATTGTTCCACTCTCTGACAAAACTTCTTGGAGCGACACGCTTCCGAACAACTGCCTACCAACCACAATCTAACGGTTTGGTAGAAAGATTCCATCGACAGCTGAAAGGATCAATTTTAGCTGCGAACATCCCACAGTGGACAGAGGCTTTGCCACTAGTCTTACTCGAGATTCGAAGCAAGGTAAAAGAAGATGTCGGATGCAGTGTGGCAGAATTAGTTTACGGAACGACTCTTTGACTACCAGGTGAGTTTGTGGAAACCGCTTCCACCTCGACAAACCTGGATATCAATTCTTACGTGAAGCGGCTAACAAATGCTATGCGTTCAGTTAAGCCAGTCCAAACTCGACAACAATCGACAGACACTTTTATTCAACCCGCCGTAAAATATAATACACGTTTTCGTACGTCGTGGTGCTCTACGCCGACCTCTTGACTCGATTTACGAAGGACCATACAAGGTCTTAAAACAAGAAACAATGTACTATACGATCGACAAGAATGGCCACAAGGAGAACGTCAGCATTGACCGCCTCAAAGCAGCCTACCTATATGGTAAACCTTTCGATGCCGAACTTGCCACAACACCGAAACTTGACATGAACGAAATCGCCACGCCAAAAACAGTAACCAACAAGCAAGTGGAAATTTCGAAGAGCTCCATAACGCCGAAAGCCACACGTTCTGGAAGAAATGTACGATTTCCAGAACACGTAAACGGATATTACGTCTATTAATATTTTCCTAAATTTCCACTTTACGTGTTGTAAGGTTTACTGTTTTTTTTAAGAAAAAGTGAATAAAATTACCTTCTTTTTTAACTTCACGGTATGCATTCAACACATTTTAATGTGTTTAAAAAATATTAAAATAAACCTTTTTGCATTGACATTAGTGTTGTCGACATTTTATGCGTGTTCGTAGCCGCATTTGGCTGCCAAAGTGTTTTCATATTTATATAGGAAATGCACATATTTGAAAATTTTCTTTTTTAGATTTCCAGGCCGTCTGAAAACGAATAGAAGAATGCGAAAGCGAAAGATTATATCTTGTACAAATGTTTTATGTAACAACACTGACGCCCAAAAGCTACACAACATCGAAAGATATCAAAGGAAAGTTTACCAATGTCTAAAGCATTGGGTTTTATCCTTTGGCTGGTACGTTATAGTGTCCTCACAAACCCATTAGGATGGGGGAAAGAGCTGTAGAGGTAAATAGTCCCCAAAATAAATAGTTGCATAGGTCCTCGACATTGATGCTTACCATGTTTGTTTTAGCGGACACCACTAGTTGAAGGCGCTCGGTCACGCATCATCACCAGATCACGTCACGCCGCATCGTGGGAAGCATCTCTGTTTCTAGTTTGCCAGCCTAGACGTTGCTATTCCATTGCCGCTCTATTCACAATCAAATATAACTTCCTTTCCATCCTTCATTGCCTTCTGATTTATTCTTATTCGTAAGAGTGGGTTCAATCGTTAGAAGTTGCTCTGGTAATACCGCAAACGTCACTTGGTCATATATCGGATGCACTACAACTGCACTTCATGATGCAGGAACAAATGACACACATGTCAATATTCAGCACGACCAAAAAAAGATTTGTGATTCACGAATTTCAGTTATAAAACTAAAGAGTTGATGTTTTTCTCACAGTTTGTTTCTCTGAACCATCCCTTAAAATTTCACCCTTATACCAAATTAAAAATACAGACAACGTTAACGTTTTTAAAAAGACGAAAAGGTTGCCAATGAATTTGAACGTAGACACAATGCGTGCAAAAAATCTACAATGCTATCTCGCGCGCGTTACGAGTCGGACTGTGTTTAGTCTCAAGATCCTTAGGATTTACTTACTACACACACTACACAACACTTGGAATTATACATGACAAACAAACCTTTACGGACTATTTAGTTGATTGCTTGAAGCACGAATCATCTCTCAGTATTATTCATTACAATCTCAATTGTGCTACATACACTCATCAGCCACATAATCATTGTCGCGTACATAGTGACTGATTCCATTTACTAAAATCACGGAACGAAACATTAGCTGTCATTCCAAGAAATCACACATATCATCTCTCTTGGAATTATTGACTCAATTCGGCGAGTTACTGTGCTTAGCTCGTGCATTTGCTTATTTTTTGTTTTCTGTTCCACATTTGTCATAAAGTATAAGTATATGCATTCATACTATCATTTAATCGCATCCCTCGTAAAACCTGATTGATTATAATGTCTACAGAAATTTTACCAACATCTAGCTCCAAGCGTCTGGCAAAACGTAGAAAAAGGCTTCGGTCCTATACCACCAATCCACTACTAGAAAAATCCAGAGTCTTGTGCGATGTAAGTCAAATTGAACCTAACAAACGTGTTCCCATCGTCACCGTTGAAGACGTGATGAAGTCTTTTCTGACGAGACAAGATGCAGGTCGTTACAAGCACAGTGGTGACTTGAAAGGCCTTCATGAAAACGTTAAGATTCTCAGCCCTCTTAAATGCCTCATCAATCCTGATAATTCTGAAACATCACATCATCTAAATGTAATGGACAGTATCATCGACTACGTAGCCTCCGAAGTTTTTGAACGCATCAAACGCTCTAAAAATGTTATAATCTTAAATGTTTCTGATGCCTGTCCTCTACAAACTATGAAAAGTAAACTCCTTAAGGCTAGCAATATGACAGACGTACCATGCTCATGTACAAGACTAAATAAAGGCCCCCATGGCCTAAGTACACCGGTACTATTCAGATTCAATACACCAACGGAGGCACAAGACTTTCTAAACTCATCCAGTATGATTAGACAAGACCCTCTGTACAAAAATATAAAGCTAGTGCCAGATAGGACTCCCTGTCAGCGTATGTCAGCCATGTCCGGCAAAAAACCTCTATTATTTAAGCATTACGCCAAATCTAACATCGACAGCCCAAAAAGTTTATTTGACAAGAAGACTATTTCCCTCAAAAGCATCGGCTGTACCCATAAAAAGTCGGAATTCTGTAAAAACTACAGAGGATGATAGCAACAATACGCCTAGTAGAAGCAAAAAGCGACACTGCATAATAATGCTGGCAGGAAATTCAAGATGAGCTCAATAACACCAGTTTTAAGCACATCAGATAAAACCACTAAAAGCTGGGATGTTACAAGAAACATTAAAGATAATAATAGTAGCTACGCACGAAACACCCAGGAAGTTGACTTGGATTCAGTAGAAACAATAAGCAATCAGTTGCCCCCTGACATTGGCTACAACATTTATACTAAGTCACAAATGCAGACATCTAACGATGATTTCAGTATCAGATACTTTATTCAGCCTAATGGACAAACAATAAATGGAAAGCCACAGGCCTCCCAAGTATTATCACAACACTCAATGAAAAGTAAAAGGAACGCACGCTCCAAAAACCCATATGTCACAAAACCTACACAAATTCAAGTATACATCATTAATAGGTTTGTTAGCCAACTCATGTTGAATCCCCAGTCTCACCTAGTTGTTCACTGTTGAACCTACAGGCCAGAACTTTATCACAATGAGATATGCGACACTATGGAATAAACTTCCCAAGCACATTAGCTGCAGCAAGTCGTTAACCAATTCACTATTTCGATGACAATTTGACCTTTTAATTATGTTAGGTTCATGAGTTGTTTAATAATCCTATTCACACTGAATCCATACTGTAACTATCCATTGATTTTCAACACCATATACTTATTCATGTACACACTTCTTTATTCAGAAATTTCACCCCTCTAGGTTATTTGCCGGACATGGCTGACATACGCTGACAGGGAGTCCTATCTGGCACTAGCTTTATATTTTTGTACAGAGGGTCTTGTCTAATCATACTGGATGAGTTTAGAAAGTCTTGTGTCTCCGTTGGTGTATTGAATCTGAATAGTACCGGTGTACTTAGGCCATGGGGGCCTTTATTTAGTCTTGTACATGAGCATGGTACGTCTGTCATATTGCTAGCCTTAAGGAGTTTACTTTTCATAGTTTGTAGAGGACAGGCATCAGAAACATTTAAGATTATAACATTTTTAGAGCGTTTGATGCGTTCAAAAACTTCGGAGGCTACGTAGTCGATGATACTGTCCATTACATTTAGATGATGTGATGTTTCAGAATTATCAGGATTGATGAGGCATTTAAGAGGGCTGAGAATCTTAACGTTGTCATGAAGGCCTTTCAAGTCACCACTGTGCTTGTAACGACCTGCATCTTGTCTCGTCAGAAAAGACTTCATCACGTCTTCAACGGTGACGATGGGAACACGTTTGTTAGGTTCAATTTGACTTACATCGCACAAGACTCTGGATTTTTCTAGTAGTGGATTGGTGGTATAGGACCGAAGCCTTTTTCTACGTTTTGCCAGACGCTTGGAGCTAGATGTTGGTAAAATTTCTGTAGACATTATAATCAATCAGGTTTTACGAGGGATGCGATTAAATGATAGTATGAATGCATATACTTATACTTTATGACAAATGTGGAACAGAAAACAAAAAATAAGCAAATGCACGAGCTAAGCACAGTAACTCGCCGAATTGAGTCAATAATTCCAAGAGAGATGATATGTGTGATTTCTTGGAATGACAGCTAATGTTTCGTTCCGTGATTTTAGTAAATGGAATCAGTCACTATGTACGCGACAATGATTATGTGGCTGATGAGTGTATGTAGCACAATTGAGATTGTAATGAATAATACTGAGAGATGATTCGTGCTTCAAGCAATCAACTAAATAGTCCGTAAAGGTTTGTTTGTCATGTATAATTGGAAGTGTCGTGTAGTGTGTGTAGTAAGGAAATCCTAAGGATATAAAGACAGTTACCGTCGAAAATCGCGCTAAAATTCTATTTTGATTCCTGTTGGTTAGTTTTTTTAGGTAGTTGGCGGCAAATTCAGGGAATGTGCCACTCGGTGTCAAGCCCTGTTGACAATTTACGACATTACCGAAACAACCAGTAAAGTGTAAATATAGGCGAATTTCAATGATGAATAAAGTGTAAATAAAGAGGACAATGTAACATTTTACGCCTGTCGGGTGTAAATAAATAGACATGTCTATTTATTTTCTAATTGATCTACCATAATTTGTCTGGTTTGACAGCAGTACATTTCAGAGTCGTGACCTGAGCATACTTTGATGTGTCACCTGTCTATAAAGTCAGTCTAAATAGTCTACCTAAAGTGTAAATTTGTAGACACGCCTAAATAGTTTATCTAAAGGCGAATTATCGATAATTCACACTTTGTTCGCCTTGATTTACACTGAGCTCGCCTTTATTTATACACAGTTGGTTGTTTGGGTTTGGTACATTTGAACTGATTAAAATGTGGTTTGCCTTTAATTCTTGTCTGTTAAACCGATAGTATGACACTTGGATACTTTTGGACGGTTTGAAATGTCATTTCTTCATAACTACTATGCGTAATATGTATTGCTGCAGTTGAGTACATTCACACTGTTTGACATGTCCTTTTCATACAGCTGTATGCTAGCAGTAATATTTGTTTAGACAGTACATAGCTTTATCAAACAATCGGATGAAATGTCGATTTGGTGACATCCAGACGATCAATTATGTTATTTATAAACGTCATCTCTAAATTCAGTCTTGCTGAACCTCGGACTTTTGACTTTACCTTTGTGTGCACAATGCCAAATGTTGCTCAGTATTTTGGTTTACTGGATCAAGAACCAATCAACATCAAGTGTGTCTGACAATGCTTTGTCTAAGCATGGTATAAATTCAACTGGTTTATAATGACTCCTATCATTAAGTATTGTTATAATTTGGCTGGATGTTGCCTGAAAACAATTTGCCGAGTACTAGCTCTAGTTTTGTTGTGGGCGGATCATCCAACGCAGGTGAACTTTTCCGACGAATTGTGCTGTTTCGAAATTTTCCTACTTGGATGTGGTTTCATCAGTCACTAGAGGAATTCATGAGTATGGGTGTTATTAAAATTAAACAATCCATTTTGGGAGTCGAACACTTACTATGTTGTCACTTCAAGTCGTTACCTAGACAGGTCCGGTGACATGGAGTACCAGTATGCGATATACCAATGCACGTTCGGTATCTCACGTCCTCCTCGGGGTGCTGGACTTCGTAATAAGGGGCAAGTTTGTTTACTCTTATGATACTCATGCTCTATTCGGTGTAAGTATTTAGGTTGCCAGTCAAAAATAAGAGTGCGGTACTCTCCAGCTGGATACGAAATATCACACTTCCAGACAGCATTACCACCTTTATGGCAACGGATTGCTCGAGACGTAGACTGTGCGATGCTGAGCGTAATGTTATCCAACCTTTTGTCGAGAGGAACACAGATCCTCTCAAAGTTATGGATCTGGCGCATGCAGAACTTGGCAATGTCCTCCTTTACAGTGATATTAGAAATAAGAGGACAAAGGTCTACGAACGTAAGATTTGTGTATGTGTAAATTGTGCAGGTATTGGTAATCTTAATGACCTTATACGACGTTCAAGTACGATTGGGAAGGTTGAGGTCCTTCGGGACAGTGGTGGTAATGTTTCGAAAATCATCTTTGCACGGAACGACATGGTAAGTCTTTATGGGAAGTTCCCAGAGGTTGTTGGTATAGACTCCACACATAAGACCAATAAAATAGGGGGGGGGTATGTCTTATCTAGTATTTTTTATGAAAACTTATAGGTAGCCTTTGTATCAATTTGTAATAACTGATGGTTTTAGCAGAGGACAAACTGTATTATTCTCATTGACGCGAACCGAAAAACAAACATACAAAGCAGATTCTCCAGTCTTTCAAAAATATAATGAATGACACATCAAAAACAACCACTTTTACTGTTGACTGTGCACCTGGACAACTTCGTGCTCTGAACGAAGAGTTCCCAAGCGTCTTGATCATTCTATGCTTGTTTAGCGTATACCAAAGCTTCCGGAAGAAAGTAAGTTCATTATATGGACAAAAGCTACCGTTTAGTTTTCAAACCCACTTGTCAAAAAATGGTTGTGTCGAATGGCTCATACGCGTAGTTACGCCAATTATGTTACTTAATGTTAAATTATTGTTTAGATTTTGACATTGCGTCCGGATTATAGACCTTATTGATCGGGCTGCTGGCGCACATATACGTTAATATTGTTTGAGTTCACGGTCATAGTGGGCCGCTTCTTACAATAGATTCACCCTATCAATGGTTAACAGTACCAACAATCGGGTGGAAAACTCGCATGGACAACTGAAGCGTTACTTAAGGTAAAACGACCCCATGGAAATGACAGTCTGGAAAATTTGGAGATGGACTGACCATGACACACAAAGAAAACATGCAAGGCACTTTTATGCTTTCCAAATATTACAGATATGTAATTCCTATCCAGATACCGTTATTCCATTTAGATTCCTGAAAGCCTTAAGGTTATATTAAGGCACCTGACACCTTTTGCAGAAATAAAGGTTGTTAAGGACTACGAGCTTCGTCGACTTGACGATTTTTTTGCGAACGTAACTACCGCAAAGTTTAAAGAAGGCTACCACAGATTTTTCGTCGATCTCCATCTTGTTACTTGCACGTGTTAGTTTTATTGTGCATACAGACTTCCGTGTAGACACACTGTGTCCACGTTTTTATCCTCACTATTACATTCAGGTACTTTAACTTGTTACAGTTTTTATTTCCAGATATATAATGCAATAGTGAACACTGGACCAGAAGTTATAATGTTTTTCATGAGTTGCCTCGAGTTGTCCGTCAAGTGCCGGAAGCGAGTGTTGAATTCGGCAATAAGTATCAGCGTCTTCGTGCACTCATCGCACACCTAAACAAAATAGACCAAACACGAGCAATCCAAGCAATTGATGGATCACAACGAATCGTCGACAGCTTGTTTCATGAAGCTACCAACAGTGTTGTAAGGTTAAGTCATGCCCCAACACAACGCCGCTCGCGATAAAACGTACCTTCGCTTATGGAGTTAAAGACCTTTAGTTCTAATTTTTTCCTTCATCTACTTTTTCTAATTTGTAATACCTTTCAAATAAACTACTTCGTCACATAATCTTGTCCTTGACTTCTCTAATGGCTGATTGCCATATTGGGAAGCACATAATCAGATTTCCGAGGAGTATCTTATTTTAAATGGTGCTTGGTACAGTGGGGTTATGTTGTTTAAATATCATTCACTTGTAGTGTTATGCTTTTGATAGTCAGTATTTTTCGACAGCAATACCAAGTAAGTTAAAGTCAAGTTTTCTTCACGCTACATTTATTACAAGGCTGTAGACTGTTTAGAAAATGGCCACTTATAGCTATAGGCCAGTCAGCCTTTCTGTATCGTCTTCCGTAAAGTAGTTGTTCCAGTCAAGACATTTGAAGCAAGTCTTCGAGCTCGTCCAGTCTATCTTGTGGAAGGGTCTGCTAGGTATTGTAACTGGACATTTATACGTTGTGATCTCTAAGTCAAAGCTGTACATGACAACATTGTGGTTACTACCTGTGAATTGTTTACCTGTACGTACGGTACATAGGGTAAGTTCGTTTGTAAAAGCTAAATCCAAAATATTTTTATATCTGGCAGGGCTATGGACATACTGTGACCAGCCACCAAGATTTAAACTTTTCATATGCAAGTCATAGCGCTTCGGTGCTTTGGTGGGGAATCATGAGATTTTAGGCATGCTAAAGTCTCCACAAATAACCTTACCTGTGAAGGGTAGGGAGGAGGCTGGTGTAAAAATGTCTGACAGTAAGTTTATATTCACTACTAAGGGGCTAGGCTGGTGGTATGCGCAGCCGAATGGGTAAGATTCTGTAACAGTAGGTCTCATAACAATCCACACTGGGTCTTGTGATTTATTTAAGCCTGTTGTATCAAATAGAAGTGAGTTTAACTTCGTCCACGTCCATGCAGCCTGTCACTACGGTACGGATTATAACTATCAAGGGATATACTTAGATCAGAGACATTATGGGTAGTCCATGCCCCAGTTACCATAGTAATTGAGGGTTGGCAGTTTGATGCAAACGGAGTTAAGCCGATCATTTTGTTGCATACTGATCGTGCGTTAAGTAGGCATAAACTGAGCGAGTTCCCAATGACGTTATAGTAATTTAAAGCGTCATGGATGAAGGCGTTAGGTTTAGAATTTTGGATAAGATTTTGACTTGGGATTATTTGTTGAGTTTCACGTTGTTCAGATACTAATGAGTAGATAATGGGTGATTACTCTACAGTCACAGTGTTTCGGCCGTCACTGTTATCATCATTTTTACGCACAGTGTTTGTGATAAGTGAAGACAGGGTGTTATTAGATTGGTTACTTAGTAGTAGCAGAGCTGGAAGTTGGCGGTATTTGGGCTCATCATCAATTGTTGACTTAATAATGGTGGTGGGAGTAACGAGCAGAGGTGAGAATGGTTGTGATACTCTAAAAGATGATTCAAGTGTGCATTCGTGACATAAGGATCATAGTAATTTGGTAATGAGTTTTGTGATGCAGTTAAATAGTTGTAGTTATAGCCATCTACTCTTGGAAAGTATTTAGGTCGTAAGTTTTCATGCTAATGTAGACTCTTATATTGGTAGAACGGGCAACCTCCTAAGTTAAATTTCTCCTCCCCCAGTATCTGGTTCGGGTAGGAACGCATGGACGGAGGAAGGAGGCTTTACTACTTGAAATCGGCCTCCGAAGTCAGTGGAATTTGCTATTCTGACGCAGTTTTGAGTATTACTCTGTTGTCCTTGATGTATGTATGAAAGTGAACAGACTTAGGGTGATAGGTTGAAAATCACTTGTGGTTGTTTCTGGCAGTGATCTTCAGATCTAGTGATTCCGAAATGTTATACCTAGTGCTTTAGCGTTTGTCGCATAATATTTCTCGGAATGTTAAGGATGACGCTGTGCTGGACTTCATCGAAAGGAAGGACTTATTTTGATGTAAATGTAGTTTATGCGTTTATTCTCCATTTTAGCGGTAGGATGGTAGGCTAAATTGTATAACTGTACCTTGTTTATCTCTTTATTTTGTGAGATAATTGTACTGCTCTTCGGGAGTAATGTCTTCGTCTACTATGTCATTGTCCTTTTTGTTAGCTACAAGAGATATTGTATTATGTGACTATGCTGGATTGGGTTGTGGGTGTGTATGTCTTAAGTGGCTCATCAGTTCATAGTTTGGTGGGTGGCGTGAATTATCATGGTATTGTACTACCACGAGGGCGCGTTGTAGGATTTGTTTTGGGAAATTTATTTGAAGTGATTAATTTTGATTTGGATTCTTTTATGTTAGAAGCAACGGCATTGTAACGGTTGAGGGATCTATGTTGTAGGGGCATTTCATCAACAATTAATAATATTTTCGAAATCACTTCCGGGTATAATGTAATTTATTATTAATGTAATTTACTGATTTTATATAGCGCTTGCAATCCAACATGGATGTCAACTGGAATAAAATTGGGTAGCTAGCTTGCTAGTCCTTTTTTTCGCAGTCTATTACATTCGCAAGAAATATGAGACTTTCTAATAGCCTACAATTGGATCGTTCTATCCTTTTTAAGTGGTAAGTTTTTAAGGAACATTGTAGACGGTGGATTTATGAAGCAAAGTAAATCGTTTTATAACTTCGATTGAAATCAATGAATATTTCAGCTTGCTTGGTTTCCTTTATTCCTATCTCATCATATTTTCCAAACAAGTGGGTTAACGGGGCTAAGCCACTTATGGTAAATTGTATTTTGGTAAATTTTATTTTATTTTTATCACATACTACTCATTTACAACTAGCGTTGTGAAGAAACCGTTTAGGGTTTCATTAGATGAGTATAATAATTCAATAAATCAAATTAGTGAAGTGGTATTAAGAGTAAAACGCCAATGTGATTTAGAACATGCAAATAAAAATATATGTATGGCACTATGGAAAGAGATTCTAAGTGAAATTCTAAAGAGTTCAATGCGTAGTTGTAGTTTAGATTTTGTATGAATACGTTTGTTAGCCAATTAATAAATCCAATATAATTAAAAGGTCAAGTTGTCATCAAAATTGTAAATTGGTTTATAGGTGATGACATGAGATATATAATAATAATAACTATAATAATAGTAATAATGATAGTAATAATAATAATAATGATAAAGTAGATTGGAACAGAATAAAAATATGCTAATTATATATCTTCAACTTTGTATTTATAGTCGCAGATATGACCGTTTAAATCAGTTAGATTGATAGCCTTGATAATTGGTGTACGATTGTCTCATCTGTGGTTCAGTGATAAACAAGTCATTAAGTAAAGATTCAAGGTTTTTGAGGAAACGACTATTAAACTTCGACCTTGTGGCCTTATTTCGAGTTATGTTCAGATGCGATCTTACTGAACAATTAAGTGGTGTGCGTATACTGTGATTCCTGTTGTTGTGTTCTACAGAACAAAGTCAGGCTTTGGTGTGAAGGACTCTTTTTGTAAGTAGTGATAAAATTATAACTAGGGTTATTGCTGTTTGTATCAAAGTGTTAGCATTAGCGAAAGCGTAACGCAAACTCCAGAGTGGTGAGTGGTAAAGGCTAACAAAGACATATGTCCATTAGTATTATGCGGTATTGGTTATAAAAGAAGTCGCACCATAATTTATCTTAGTGCTTGGAATTTTTAGGTATGCAAATAAGCATCTACATTTGATGTTGCTACAGCAAACCAGACAGCAGCGTCAACAGCGAGCAGGACGAACTGTCCGGTTCCTAATCAAAAACCTCCCATCTTGAGCTTGAAGAACCTAGACCATCGGAAGCCAGGGACTGCCATACAAAGGAAGAACTTAATGCAGCCACTTTCTATGGGACTGATTACCATGTCTCCTAACCATTATAAAGTATTCAACCCAAGAACACTTTGTAGGGTCAGTGGACTACCTAACTTCACATTACTTATTGTTTTAAATGATTTATGCTGTTATGATCACTTCATCCAAATTGCTTTTTATCAGTTTAACCCACTTAGAGATAAATTTCAATGTTTAGAGTTATTGTTGGTTATTCTTTTCGGTCGCTTTCTGACACCCGCTTTATCAGTTTTTCAGATAGCCAATTTCCAGAGGAATTTTACTTATTTATCGGTTGATATTCTTTGGCTTGCCGGTACCCCATGGATTCAGGTGTATCGAGTCAAACAGGCTTTGATTCTATTGAGGGGTGTAGTGTAGGATTAGTGGAGAGCCTTTCTCTACAGTATGTATTGCTGTCTATTTGGAATGCTCAACAACGTTGTATTATTTATAGATGACGAAAGAGGGACGGTGCGGATAATAACGCATCAATTAACCTGAGTAATGGGGCTCGTCACAACTTAGTGTGTTAGTGTATCCATAGCTCACTTTATTATTGTCTTAAACACACCTTGACTGCTAACTATTTCTGTAAACTAACTGAGTTCAGTCATAAATGTGATCGACTCCATCTCTAGATCATAATTATAAACAAAACTTTGCTGCAACCAGACGTTGTAGCCAAGGAAGTCTATTTTGAGGGTATGTCACTGTTCAGGTAGGAGAGGAAGTACGTTGAGGGAAAGGGGGTTGGAGATAAATATAGATAGTTGGCTAAGTTCTTTCGCCCCTCTACACTTCACACGCATCGACCTCCAAGAGTCCGTTTAATTCAGCTTTAAGTTAAAACAAAGATCAAATCATCCATATACCGTCGGCAGTTCAATGTATTCAGTACGACCAGATAATCATCCTAAACGATTTAAACACACCATCACCAGGGACAACTCGGAGATGATTCGATAGACTGTTTTCGACAACCATAGACACTGGAGGCCTGTTCGAGCACATGGTAAGTCATAAGAGATAGGGTTGTGACTGGATACCATCAAGGTCGAACTATCTAATAATGACCGACCAACTTTTGATTGACATGAAGTGCACCCGATATATGACCAAGTTACGTTTGCGGTATTACCAGAGCAACTTCTAACGATTGAACCCACTCTTACGAATAAGAATAAATCAGAAGGCAATGAAGGATGGAAAGGAAGTTATATTTGATTGTGAATAGAGCGGCAATGAAATAGCAACGTCTAGGCTGGCAAACTAGAAACAGAGATGCTTCCCACGATGCGGCGTGACGTGATCTGGTGATGATGCGTGACCGAGCGCCCTCAACTAGTGGTGTCCGCTAAAACAAACATGGTAAGCATCCATGTTGAGGACCTATGCAACTATTTATTTTGGGGATTAATTACCGCTACAAAATGAATCTACATACCAGGTTCTACGTTGCTCACGACTGGTCGGTATTTTGATTTATCTGCTAGTTAATATCAACTATACAATTTGTTAGATTGTTGACGTTACAATGGCTCAACTCAACTTGTCCCACTGATTTCGGTTTCCGGAGGTGTTATTAAGGACGAACTTTGAAGATAATTAAACTTCAAAAACTATTTTCGAAAGATTATTTTGTGTATTTTCATTGCATATGTATTACACACTGCTTCTACTAATTCCACAATCCCTTCAAACTAATCTTTTGATTGACCTATTAACTGTTGCTATATCATTTTCCACTCATAAACTATAGCTAATTAATTTGCACCTGTTTTCTGTCATTTGTATCTTTTTTTGTGGTGATTTTATTCTTCTACTGCGCAATCTAGGTTTGCATATGTGTAACTAGACAATTGTATGAAATATAAAAAGAATCCATATTACTGAACTTGTTAGCTGCTCTTCATTTACCAGCTTAGTGCTAGAAGTATCGGAGCAAACTGACGGGACGCTAAAAAATACCTGGTCACCTACATTATGCGTTTATTCAATAGTTAAGATTCAATAATTAGAAATTCTTCAACTCAATGAAATCAGCAGGTAGGATCATTAAAGTTATGGAGCTAATACATCAAGAAATACTCATAAAGCGGCCATGTGTAACCATCCTCAAGACCGCCACTAATCTGATTTATTTTTTTTGGGTCCATTCGGAAGAATAGTGTTTTTACTGTGTAGTTAACTGGGCAGTGACAACCACCGTCTTACCTGGTGATCACCAGGAGTGTTTGACGTAAAATATGCTTTGCCTACTTTCGTTAAATTGTCGTTCCTTATTATTCCATAGTCTTCTAAGTCATATGTATAATTTCGACAAAACAGCTACATTCAGATCTAACTAACTAGTTTCACATGTGTAAATTACTCACATCCTATTTTACAGTAAAGCATAACTTGGTGATATCATTATTGCCTATGTAACAAGTTTGTTTTTCATCTACACGTTCATCGGTATACACTAGTTAGTCGATTGTTCATCTGTGTGTATCCATTACAAGCGAAATGTGTATACTTGTATTTCACAATATTCATATTTAGGGAGATATTTTCGTACCTTTCAAATCATTAAAGGACTGTAATTATATAACTAGTTTTTGAAAAACTATTTTACAGATTCCGTTTTTGCCAATCTAGGATAAAAAGGGAAAACTGTTATTTTGACTTTTAATCTAGACTATTACTGAAACCACTAATAATGTTTATAATAAAACATTATGGGAGATTGTTCGGAACGGTAGTAAAAATTCTGTACTCACATTTATACGTGGTATGGTTGCCAGTCGTTTAGCCAAGACGGGAGATGAATGGATTACATATTTCAAATATAATAACAGTGGGACGTGAGTCATTTGTAACATTTTTGAACTGTAATTAATAAACTAGCATAACTTTACAGACATTTCAATTTGTTGTTAAAGCCATGGACTGACTTTTACTACAGGATTATAAAACCCAGGAAGCGAAGGACATCTGTTTACTCAAATGTTAGGCTGCACAAAATGTTGCCTGGCACAGAACAAGGTACCGCAGCTCACCAAGTACGGATTCGTGTGTTGGGCTTTGAGTTTTGTGGCTACTACTGGCTGTACAAATCACAGTGGTTGGGGCTAGACTGTACCTATAGAACCCAGAATCTTCAGATCATACAGCAAGAGCGTTTCTGGTAGCTCACTGACTCAGCATATAGCGGCAACACTTCATAGTAGAGTTAGCTTATTAGACGATGGAACAGCAGTGTTTATATAGCTAGTTAATGGTAGAGATCGGGAAAGGCTTAATGATATTTTAAAGTAAATGCACATTCAGTTGTTAACGGTTTAGACTTTAATCACATATATTGTTCATATTTGATTTTCTGTATATATATATATATATATATATATATATATATATGTATATATATATATATATATATATCATGAGAGAAAGTGTTACGTTAATTTCGTGCTTAAGCGCTCATTTTCATATACTCGATTATGCTAAAGTGTAGTTATATGTGATCGATTGCCTAATAAGTTTTATTTTCATCTCTGACTATGCAGATTATATCAAGCAGCATGGTTTAAACATCGTTTGAGATAGCATTTATATAGCAACTACGCATGCTGACAAGTTGCATATAGAGATTATCACAATTAATAAGCACAAACTTATAATTTTCATTAACTAATGCTAATTAGTTATTCTCCTAAAAGTTGACTTCGACATCACGCATTGACCTGGTTTAGACAACATTTGGAAACTAGTCGTAATTGAAGAGGTGTTTCGTCCCACTCTGAGACTGCTCATTAGTGTGCACTTGTATTCCAACCAGGGGTCGAACCCAGGATCTTCAGACTTCATAAATAATACTTAGCCCTTAGAACAGTGAGCCACCATCCATTTTACGTATTTCTAACTTCTATCTGCCTACAATATATTAAGCGAACCTGCCCATCGTCATTAGTTACATTCTCTACATGCTTGAGTGGAGTTTCATACTAAGGTGAATCAACCATTCATTCTGTTCTCAAATGATCCTCTAACCTATGTCAATTCGTGATACTAAATTTCACTGTCTATTCAGGAACCGTTATTTTAAAGGTATATGTTTCATTCTAATGGAGTATTAAATGGCACTGATTAGAAAGAAATACTAGTCATAATAACTACTTCATATATTTCAACCTTCTGAATTTGTTTTCAAAACCTACTAGGAGTCTACGAATAAGTATCAATATAAAAAAATACTCTACAAGTCGATTATGACCTATGAATATTATTATTTGGAGCAAACAAGTCAATAGACCTACTGTGCATTATGATAACCTAAAGTTATGTTTCGACACAAACTTGTTATAATGTAGAAAATTATTTTTGCATAAATATGATATTATAAACTATTAATTTCAAAAAGGTAATTGTCATTCGAATTTGTTGTACTCATTAAGCGAGTTCTAGCAGTTGCAGTCTAGCATCAAAGTGTCCAGCCTAAAGTCTACTTCTACAATTCAATTCAATATAATTAATGATGTATATGATTTCATAGTAACCGTTCAAATGTTACCTACAGGTTGAACTTGCGCACATTAACTACTTTGTCATAGTTACATTATTTATTTTAAGTAAGTACACACTGCAAGAAGCGGTTACATATTGTTGGTTATTTTATTTAAAGAACTAAGCTGAAAGACAATTTGAAGGATTTTGTAAATATTTATACCATAGAAGTAGAGCAGTGTTTCCGTTTATAGTTTGAATTTTTTGGTAGTGTCTTCACCCGGTGAATCACCTAGTTTACAAGTGAATAAAATGGCGTTCAGTACACTGTTTGTAAATTTTCCTTTATCGTCGTTGAATTAATATTTATGTATTGATATCATATGTAGGCACATAATGCATTCTGTGGTATAAACTTTACTAATAGAGTGTATTTTTCATATTACCTTATGATTACTGTATGCCATTTTCAGTGTTTGTGATGTTATAAATTTTTCGAATTAGTAAATTGTCATAGTTAGTACATATTAGTGTCTAGATACGAAAAACGTCAAAGTTACAACAAAATACAATTGTACATATAATTGCTTAATATTTCGTACATATTTATAAAGGTATAATAATCAGTGGATGATATTTGACGCTAAACAATGGCCAGAAAACAAAGGATCACTTTTGATCGCTGAACAACTGCCGTAAGCAGCCTCATACTCGTTTATTATAATAAAGATTTTATGTTGGACTTTTGTGTTAACTGTATTTTATCTGGTTAACACATGTATGAGTGGTCATCTGCAAATAAACAATAAAATGATGAACTCCGCAAATCAAAATAAAATTATGAAACCACTAAGTAGATATTGAAACATTAATTTATTTTCTACATATCTCGGACTAATAACAAGAATTTTATGTGTTGCTATACTTCAGTATAACTATCATATGACTTACAGTGACCATATCCCATATACTACAGATGCTTGAATATCTCATTGATTGACTGATTCTTTCTGTGTGACACGCAATCATATTATACTGTTTCTATACCCCCTTGGATTTCAAGAAAACCATTCAGTGAAATAAAGAGCCATCACTTTTCAAGTAGTTGATGAAGACATGTAGGTTTCATTCATACTGAAATAAAGCACAAACAAACTTGTAACAAACATCGAAAAGAATTTCAAACTGTTTTGTAGTATAATAATGTGAGATTCTAATACAGATGAATCACTAGGAGATGCGCAAATAATTTTGTGGATAATATTGAAATCAAGTATTAATACAATAATACCTTAAGTGTTGAATCTGTACTTTGTACTTCGTATATCTTGGAATGAGGAAACCTGTAGCTCAAGTAGGTGTAATTGATGTGTTCCTCGACCTAAGTGGCTTGATTGAGAAGTTTTTATCCACCCTCTGAGTAACTTCGTTTTTGACTAACGCTGTTTTTATTAAAGATCGATGTGGTTATGACACAGAAGCAATAAACTGAATTCCTTATTATAATTGTATCGTTATGAGAGTACTTTCAAATTATTTCATACGCTGTTGAGCTGGATATCCAACTCAGGAACTTATGACTATCATTTTATGCTACTTGTTAGTGGGCCAGAGTTAAAATGAGTAGTTTTATTTGTATTGAGAAAAACGTTATTGGTGGTTGGAGTTTTTGTATCACACCTTACAAATTAATTTTAAATAATTATTGACGATTTAGTCTTTCACTACAAATGATCAGTAATAAATGAAGATCAGCCTGTGAAGTATAACAAAAAGTTCTCGTTTCTTTCCGTCGACTTTTCGAAATGCACGTCCACTGGCCATTTATTTAGCTTAGACTATGGTTATAATACTGACTAAACGCTGCTTCTACTTTTGTGTTACAAACAATATTTAGTTATGGTAAAGTGAAATTCAGTAAACGCACTCCTGAAAAAATTTAGTGAACATAAAATTAATAAAATACTACTAACTATTGATCAGTTTATTTTTCTAGATGTTATTATACATCCTTTCATGATAGCGATATTACCCAAGGATATCATTAAAATTTCTTTATATATAGTGGCATAGTCTCTAGTCTTGATGTGACAAAGATGCTGAAGATTAATGGTTATTGGGCTAGTTATAATCTACCGTAAGTTATTATCAATAATTGCTGACAAACATTTAATGCTACGTTTTCAAGGAATCATTATGATTAAAATGTCATTTGCCAATTTGCTTTATGATTGACAAAATTTGATCCCAATCTCTTCTGAAGGTTTATAAATGCATTCAAGATACACGTTTTATCCTATTAGCAACACATCACTAGCACTAGCAAACTAGGAAACAGGCGTACATTAAAAACTAAATCATAAACATGTTTTAAAATCTGTGTTAACATAGGTGAAGATTTATAAGGTCAAAGACTCAGTAATTCCAACGACTTAGAAAAGTTAGTAACATGAAAGTTAGCTTACTCTAGAACTTTTAATGAGGCGTCATGCAGTAAGGAGTTGAGTACAAATACTAAGTAAGTGGTAGTGTCGTCTTTTTTCAGTGCGGAAATTCAAATTTGAACGCGATGACGGACTATTATGTAAGCCTAAACAAACGTGGGCCTTCCACGCTTTTAAGTTTTTTTAGAATAACAAGTACTTTATCTTGAGACCTAGAAATATTCAGTAAGCGGTTTTGTTACCCTTCAAGGAAAGACTGCCGAAAACTACAGTTTCGCATTTCTTTAGACAGTAGTTTATAGTTAGAAAGTCACAACATCTTAACTATATAATTAGGGAATGATACGATGCATTATTCGCCACTATAGTGAGGCAAATAAGTGATATGATTACTTATTTGTGCAGATATGATGCTAACTCTGTCAGTCAGAAACCTTTAAGTTATAAACTCAAACACAGGCATATAGGTGTTTCATGAATTGCTTGGTGTCAATACATACTTAGGTTCTTCTGAATTATGCATCTGATGTCTAGTTTTCCATTTTGATTGATAATATCCACTTTCTTCTGCTTCTCATCTTTCGCTGTGCTACTTGGAGATGTAGGGACTGGAGGCGACACACACTAGTCCCAGCTTCTATGACTTGGTGGAAAATCTGCAAGCTTCTGCAGAACAGCAACATTAGTGATTCTATTTATATTCTCTTACATACACCTGTTCTCTTGCTGTAGGACAAACAAACTACAACAAAATGATCATTTGATAGTAGGAAGCTTCTTCTCTAGTATCACGCAGTTGATGAGGAAATCTTTCTCATGAGTAATACCGATTGGTCCGAATATTCCTGACTGTTTTGAAAACAGAACAAAATACGGTATCACTGTAGTAGAGGCCAACAATAAATACTAATTATTACATACATATTTACGATTTCGGCAATCTAAGTAAGATTATGCTCTTCCTAAATTTGTTTCTTTGCGTACAGATTTATTGGCGATATCTACACACTTAGTGGAACGAAGGAGATGGCTAAAGTGTTTGGAGATTGGTATGTACACAACAAAACGGCAAGGGCTAAAATTTTCCGTCGCGATCATCATAAAGTTGTTGACTTTCCAAGTATGTTGTCGCTTATGAGGCAAGTCTAGCTAAACTTTCTCCTATCGTATTGACTATTTGCTGGCTGGTTATATCATACCTAAGCCCAGCACAACACAATAAATTGAAATGTTACTTGATTTTTGTGAATCCATGTCAACCTGTCTTAAGTGGAACTAGGCAGTAATTTTAGGATCTAGGCATTTACATATTTCTTATTAAATTTGAACAAAGAGACGTTAAAATTAACCAACTTAAATGACTTTGTCGTAATGGCATACTCCATAATTGCATGTTAATTTCACAGAATGTACAGACAATTTTAAATTTGTTTAAGATGCACTCAGGGATTGCTTGATAAAATAGTTCTTTACAGGTCCCGAAATAACGAGTTACATCTTTTGTGAGTTGTAGAAAGCAGACCAGTGTAAATGTTTGATGTTAAAATTCATGTTAATAGAATATAGTGTTTTTTTAGCAAATTCTTATTTCGCCTAGTGAAGTAAATATTCAGTTCCCATCTTTTATGATGTTTTGGTTGGTTATATGATGTCAGTTAATTCGTATACTATACGTAGTAAAGAATTCTACTTAATATTATGTATATACTGGCACCAGATGGGACTCCGTAATTTCCTACTAATAACTCGTCATTAACATTATTCTTCCAAAAATGCCGTTTTGTTATGGGATTTTATTTTATTTTCAGGTATAATGACTTCATGCATGATCCACTGTCTACTTGTCCATGCGAACCTCCGTAATAGTGCTATATCGGCACGAGACGAACTGAATGACCCGAAGGGATGGTATCCAATCCCTTCGTGGTCTTACCGTCTACATGGAGGGACTGATGCTAAAATTGTCGACTTGTCGATGATTAATCAAGTTAGTAAATTAATACTGAGAATTAATTATGAGGAATACATAAAGATTAACTTCATTCAAATATACCCAAGTATAAAGAACTCTTATATGGCAATTCAGGAAACTAGCTGAATTAAGAAATATTCCTTAGTAGTTAGTCATACAACTTCTTTAAATGTTACATTAAGATGTCTCGAATGTGATCATTATGATTAGCCTATTCATTTTTCTCCTTTAATTATGCCTTTGCCACACAATACTTCATTGGTAGCTTAAATTTCACAATACTATGTCACTATTATCTAATTGGCTTAGTTATCACAAACAAAACATATACATTAGCATACAGATGCAATGAAAAGAAGTACTCGGTACTTTTAAACATTTAGAGATGTCAGACTATTCTAGCATAATATTGATATTTCGGAAGGCAGGTGTAAATTACATTGCAGCGTCATGAATTCCCACTAATATTTGTAACACTTGTAGATGATTATACTGACATATGTCCTTATATTTTACAGCTCAATATGATTGCAATCAGTGGACCCACCTACGACGACCATCCTCCATTTCGCTGGTCACTAATTAAAGATGTGAAAAAGCCTTTGATGCACCCAGATAAATGGCAATTCCCACCTGTGGTTACTAATTTCATTGATTACCCAAGGACAAAAAGCAATATTTCTGCTAGATTCCTTTCCTTCGAACCTTTGTTTTAGTATTGTTTCGCTAACTACTTTCTGTACAATTTGTTTGTAGACAACTCAGTATTATAAAATTTACCACGCATTATTATTCAAATCCAGTGTAATCCGACTTTTTATTTTCGGTACATAAATTTTGATACAAACATGCACAAAAATGCGCCACACAAGTGAGGCCGTAATATTGTAAAATAAAAGGTATTATAATTATGAACAGTATTTGTCAAGACATACCTCAGTTAAAAACATAGCCAAGAAAGACTGTTTCCGGTTAAAGAGGCTTATCCCAATGCAGGACAGTTGCCATTGATTTATTTTGAGACGTGATAGCGTTTCAGCAGTTGCACCATAGCTAGGGCCCCACGATAAAGTTGTAGATGCCAGTTCTATACAGCTTTCATATCACGGTGCTGCTACAGACTGACCATTCCACTAAAATGATGTTGCTAGTGGGTGATTAGTCATTAGAGACAATAATAATTGAACAAAGCGTCATCGGAAATCCACAGCTCGAAGGAACTGGCTTTTGTAAACAAAAGGACCATTATTATAGACGCGTTGTAAAGCCGACCCTTTACAATCACAAACCTACATAAATGCAGTGTCTTCGAGCATTTCTCATGATTCGACGTGAAGAATGAGCACAGGTTTAATATACTGCTAGTCTTTAAGAATAACGTTGCATACTGACGGATTAGATCTAGAAGTAATCCAATTAAAGCCATACATCCGATGTACGAACTTCAATAATCCGTAACTATACAGCTATTCCTCAAATATCCGAATAATGCACTCTCAAAATAGTAATATATTAAAAAGGTTTTGTGATACTGTATTAATGCTAGATGAGTCCAAGCACAAATGAAGTATAGTGGGCGTAAATAGAACATCCACGATTGTGAGGGAAATCAGGCTAGTGAACGTGGTCGAGTAATAGAAAGCGTGAATTTTACAAAGGACACTTGCATCCTAATCACTGAGTGGATTCCCAGTTTAGGTTGCTTACGTTACAACTCACCAGATTTTGCTTTGATTAAATTTGATCCAGTGTATCGCCTTTACCTACATTCCTGTGAGTGCAACGTTCCTCGTCTTTATCATATCAAAACCAACCGTTTTCTCTTGCGTTAACTGCATCTCGCTCTTAAATTAAAATCGCCAATAATAAAGTCTGTTCACAGTCTTATTTATAATGTTGAGTGCACCTAGATTCATTTTGCTTCCTGTTGCTTAGAGTCTCAGAAATGGCTCATACTAAGTGTGTTTCCCAGTATCTAAGTTTCGTTACTAAGTAGAAACCTGCACACGACATAACGATTACAAAGATCGGTGCCACGACTTGCGCACTAATTTAACATCAGCTGTAAATAAACGATGTTGTAAGTCCGGGGACGCAGTTTACTTATGATGTTCAACTGCAAACTACCTGCCATCCGATGCCATATCACTCATAAATACGGCTAAGAAACACACTGATAAAGGGTACTAATGTGACGACAGCAGCTGCGTCGACATATAAGTCAACATCTGCGTGGATGGTTTAAATTCTAACTGGGCCCCTAGTGGTTGCGCCTGACGCTGTCGTTATACACGTAGAAGGAACAATACTACACCTCACTAAGGTTAGGTGTAAAGAAAGGGATGAAAACCGATTGCAAAAAATGAAACACCATATTTATGCCGAAAGCATAGGGACGATGAAACAATTACTTTAAGCCTTTGATAGAAAGTCGGGTAAATTTATTTCAGTCAACAACCCCCTTCTTTGAAATTAGATGGGTTCATGATAATCATAAGACTTTCAGCTTGAGCTGGACTTGTATACGAGTCACCAGTTGCCAATAAGTCTCCGCATGATTGGCATCCAAAGTGTTATAATGGGGCACCTAAAGAAAGGCTGATTATCTTCTAGAACTGTCCTTCCTGTAAACGATTTCATTATTTTGGTTGCATACGAAGCAAGCATTTTATTATTATTGCTATGTTGCCCTCATCTTATACTCCCGTTTAAAAGATTAACTGTTGTTACATCGTTCCTCATTTATAAACTATGATTAATTGACTGAACATGCGTTACCCCAGTTCCCACCCACTAATACTCTTGTTTTGTATTAATGTCAGTTTTCTAATTGGTTGATGGTGCGGTCTGATTTTGTGTATATATAAAGGCATGATTGAAATACAAAAAGGATTGTGTCGATTTGGCTGATAACTCGTTGCTTTCTCTATTCCGGTTTGGGGGACTGGTAGTCACGAAGCAGACGTGTCCGTATACTGATTGGCAATTGCCAAGGGCACTGTATTTTTCCGCAATACATAACACAGCGGACAACAGTTTTGGTGACAACCAATTATTACACTTAAATCTCCAGCATCAAGATCCGTCTAAACTATTTAGCGCAACGACCAACTAGATGAAACCTACTTTCTTAAGTGGAATCTTATTTTAAAACAAACTAACAAAACTACTGAACACAATAAGAACGCGACCGATAGTAGTCCGCTACGGTCAACTTGGGGAACGCTCATAATTTGACTATCACTTCAAGCATTAGGAAAGAATAGGATTCTGAGGACAAAAATACCGCTAACCGACCCGCTTATTCTATCACGGAGAACACTAGTGGTGTGGTTGTATGGGTTTTTGACTCAAATGAATGAAGAGAAATTAGATTTGTTATTTAGCCACGTTATCTTAAATACAAACCTACATGTTAGGAAAGTCGTCACACCAATGAGAGCCTTGAAATGCTAATAATAGCAACACTAATTCATTCCAAACCAGAAAGCAAAATTAACATAGTCAAACATATATCTATTTAACGTGAAACTACACAACTGAGTTTAAAAGTGACCTTCTGAATTCACGAAATTACTGGTATAATCCATAGCGGCGACTACATTCTTTTAAAGCTTCAGAGAAGCCACTACATACGCTAATATCACTGAGTTTGTGCACATTTGATTAGCTCATCCACTTGGAATTGACAAGGGCTTTGGTACTGATCCGACGGCGCAGCTGTTGCGGAAGATGGTGCAGGACTGCTACCACCCCCGCCTGAGAAGGCTCCTGTGATAGCGTTGCCAACTACGTGACCAACAGCAACGCCACCGGCTGTGGCCGCCATTTGACCCATCAAACCTGGTTGTCGCGGTTGCGCTGGTGGATGTGCGACAGCAGCTTGAGGTGCGCGTGCCGGCAGACTTGCATGAGGACGAGACGATAATCTTGAAGGACTTCCTCCTCTATGGAATTAAAATACTCTTCAAAATCGAGGGAGAACAATACCTTCGTGGCATAGCTAGAATAGCTGGGAGACGACTTGCGGCAAGGCCACTTAGGCGATAGAAACAAATGCTGACAATATCCAATAGGTTTGGAATGAGATAGTATCAACCAAACGATTTTTTCTCACCTGCTTATTGTTGTTTATAATTTGACTCCAGTACTTTAAAGTTGCTTTTTAGAAGTTGCATTGATACTTGGCTTCACTAAACTTAGGGAAGGGAAAGGTCACTCTTATTTTTTCGCTTCATTTCTCGACTGGGAAACACCCTCCAGTTACGCCAGTTTGCTTTCGGAATGATGTCGCTTGAAATTGAGCGAATTTATGTCAACGAACAGTGGGTAGTCGAAAACCAGCAATCATCACATTGTTATTCGATTAAATAGTGAAACAATAAAAAGAATAAAAACGAGGATGGAAGAAAGACAAAAAATGGGGGAAAAGGATACCAATCATAGTACAAAGATGGGTTGATGAGTGAGCGGCGATATATAGGTAGTGATGTGTTGGATGTGTGGCTTAAAGATCTGATAGAAACGTGGTCAGCCTCTACCTTGAGAGGTGGGTGGAATTACTTGTGTGCATACATAGTCGTCCAACCACTTCATAAGAGTAATTAGGAGGCCGACTGAGATCACAGCCGTAGGAAGAGCATTTAAAATTGAGCAGACTCTCAGTGAGAAGAATTGTCACCTGATCCAGGTGTTCACGATCTTGTGATAATTGTCAAATTATCTACTACGAGGCAACTGAGACAGTATCGGCCTTGACGGGACTGTTGTTCAGAATTTTGAAAACAGCCATTAATTTACCTTTCATTCTTCTTAAGCTATGCGAAAGAGAAGCCGATGCCTAGTGTCTTCTCCGACAAGACATTGTGAGACACTGTTTTGAATGCCTTAGCAAAGTCTGAAATACTGTGTGGACATGGATTTCCAAATTCCAGCACATAGTCCAATTATTCCATTCTGAGAGAGCATTCGTAGTGAAGGATCTGCCCACGTTGAAGCTGTGCTGCGCTCTATGAAAAGTTTGAAGTGCACCCGATATATGACCAAGTTACATTCGCGGTATTACCAGAACAACTTCTAACGATTGAACCCACTCTTACGATTGAGAATAAATCAGAAGGTAATGAAAGATGGAAAAGAAGTTATATTTGATAGTGAATAGAGCAGCAATTGTATTGCTACGTCTAGGCTGGCAAACTAGAAAGAGAGATGCTTCCCACAGTGCGGTGTGACGTGATCTGATGGTGATGCGTGACCGAGCGCCTTCAACCAGTGGTGTCTGCTAAAACAAACATGGTCAGCATCAATGTCGAGGACTTATGCAACTATTTATTTTGGGAATTGTTTACCGCTACAAGTTTGTAATCATTAAACACATACGTAAAAGTGTAAGAAATCAGGTGGTGATGAGTGCAGAAGAAGATATATTAAATCGTCAGTAAATCGCAAACGGGATCACGTTTCAGCTGGTTGTCTAGTAAAGGGATCGCCCTCCATGGAGCATCGTGTCGTGATTTGGTGGCGATGTCTTACCAGGTGCTACCATCTAGTTGTGCCCACTGGAACAAACGTTGTTGGAAATTATGATGAGTGTCTATACAACTAATTATTTAAGGAATTATTTAACACCATATCAAAATGAACCTTAGCATAATCCTCTGAAATTTGTTCACCAGGGTGTAATTTCACAAATGCGGATACGCTTTTATGCTGCGAGAGTGTGCCTGATGTGCACATTACACCACACTTTACAGGTGTATACTACCGTTTAGTTATTAATCAAACTGTTTCCTGGTCCAAAAACAAATAAAATAGTAACAAAACCTCATACCGCAGGAGACACGACTGACGAACCGCACCTCACTTCTACTTCTCCAGAAACAACCAGCGATGGATTCCGAAACACCAAGACTAAGATTAGGGCTGGACTGGACAAAACCTTGGCGGAGCGAAGGTTAAAAGGGAAACAACCTCCAGGTTTAGAAGAAAATACCCCCATGGCTATGCACAGAGTCTCTGAACTACCTGACGGTTGTTCGGACAAGCACTACCTGTACAACCAGCACCAATGGGAGCGGCTCTCGAGCAAACGGAACCTGAAGGAAGTCACAGCAGTGAGCGTCTGTAGGCTACCTCAACCTATCCACCTACAGACAATAAGCTCACCCCGACTGATGGGCATATGATTTAGAAACCATGAGGACCTAACCGTAAAATTCTTGATACTAGTTCCAAACCTTGAGCCTTAGCACTCTCAACCTTTATTTATCCTACGGCACTAATTTACGCCATACTCACGAATCCGACTACCTAGGGTGAAGCGAAGGGACAGAGATTAGTGCTTTGCTAGGGTTTTAAAGAAAGAAAGAAGAGAACGGGAAGGGAAAAAGAAGGGATAACGGAAGGGAGTAGAAAAGGAACGAGAGAAATTTATAAAATGGAAATAATAATCATAAATCAGCTGAAACTATCAGGCCAAGAGTGGCCGTGCAGCCATCTAAGTACATGGACAAAATAACTAAAGACGGTAGTCTCCAGAAATCGAGCCGAAATTCTGTTCTACTTACTTTTGGTTGATTTTATTGGGTAGTTGGAGGCAACTGCGAAAAAATGTGTTATGGAATGCGTTCGGTGGCAACCACTGTTGACAAATCACTACATCTTGATATTTTTGAAATAGTTGAAACTTAATTTGTATTTAGTTGCTGACTGTGAAACTTACATTATGACGCTTTAATACTATTGGACGGTTTGAAATGTCATTTCCTCATAAAGCCGTACCTCTTATCCTTTATTTACCTGCATTTGTCAGATTGGGACTGATCTACCTAATATATAATTTTGCGTTTGAATACATACAGACTGTTCGACTTATCCTTCTCATACAGCTGTAGATCAGCAGTAATATTTTCTATACAGTACATAGCTGTGTTTAACGATCAAATCAATTTTCTACTTGATGACATCCAGACGATCATGCATTTAGTTTATAAACGACATCTCTAAATATAGCTTTGCGGAACATGGGAATTTGGCCTTACCTTAACACGCACAATTCAAGTTGTTGTCCAGTATTTTGGTTTATTGAATCAACATTAAGTGGGCCTGACTATGCTTCGTCTGAGCATAGTGTAAATTCGACTGATTCATAATAACCATCATCATTAAGTATTGCCATAATTTGGTCAGATATTACCTGCAAACAATTTGCCGAGTACTAGTTCTAGTATTGTTGTGGGGGGATCGTCCAACGTAGGTGAACTTCTTCAAAGAAATATTGCTGTATCGGAAGCAGGGATGACAGATATTATCGATTGTGTTATCCGTCGCCCTATTGTCTACAGCGAGCACCCAGCCTTGCCTTAATCTATTGCATAGGCACAAAGATCCGACTGATTGTCAGAAAGCCGACTAGTTACTCACACGCATGCATTATAACGACCAATAATATTCAAGATATGTACATATAAGATCTAGTCTTTGTCATGTGTTTGTCACACGATATTGGCCAATCACATGTCTTCTACCAGACATGTCAATCATGCTGTCTCGAACTTTTCCTACTTGGATGTGGTTTCATCAGTCACTAGAGGAATTCATGAGTATGGGTGTTATTAAAATTAAACAATCCATTTTGGGAGTCGAACACTTACTATGTTGTCACTTCAAGTCGTTACCTAGACAGGTCCGGTGACATGGAGTACTAGTATGTGCTATACTAACACACATTCAGTATCTGACATCCTTTTCGGGGTGCTGGACTTCGTAATAAGGGGCAAGTTTGTTTACTCTTATGATACTCATGCTCTATTCGGTGTAAGTACTTAGGTTGCCAGCCAAAAACAAAAGTATGGTACTGTCTAGCCAAATATAAAATGTTACATTTCGAGACGACACAACCAAACATATACTACCACCTTTATGAAAACGGATGGCTCAGACTCTGCAATATTGAGCGTAGTGTTATCCAACATTTTGCCAAGAGAAACACGGATCCCCTGAAAGTTATGGATCTGGCTTGTGCAGAACTTGGTAAAGTCCTCCTTTACAGTGATATTAGGAATTCAAGGACAAAGGTCTACGAACGTAAGATTAGTGTATGTGTAAATTGTGCAGGTATTGGTCTTAATGACCTTATAAGACTTTAAAGTACAATCGGGAGGGTTGAGGTCCTTCGGGATAGTGGTTGTGATGTTTTGAAAATTGTCTTTGCATGGGACGACATGATAAGTCTTTATGGAAAGCTTTTAATGCCTAGGTATATCCCGATCTAGTGACACAAGAATCCAGAGTATTATGGGAATAGGTCTTTATTCAATAGCGTGGGCAGGAGAAATTGTGAGCGGTTCGAGTTATTCAAACACACAAATAATTCTAAACGTTCAATATAAGCTAATAGAAAATATAATCCCTATGCAGAATAAGGAAGGAAATGAATACTGGAGCTTAATTGTTTTGGCGTATGCTTAAGGTTTGAAGTAAACTTTCAACTAGCCAACTTAAGTTGCTACATTAGCTCCCTCCTAGAAGCGACTTCTGTAGAAACGTTGGCTCGATCAACATACCAAACAAAATCATCTCAGTTTTGTAGCTGTAGCTTAGTTCAGAATTATTTGGTGAACTTGACCTTCTAACAGTAAATGGAGCTTGAAAAGTAAGAGGGCAAGAAAATAAAGTAGGAATATCTGAGGAAATACTGCGAGCTGGCTACCCAACACCATGTTAGTGAGGTACGATTTTTCCATGCTCTGTCCGGCAATCAGGTGTTTACTCACCTGCCTCTTGAGTCGCCCTCAAGTAAAAATTAAAGAAGAATCTACTTTAGAACAAAACAAAAATGATGAAAATCAACCACACCTAAAGAATTGCTCCACTGTCTGCATAAATATTTAAAGTACAATACATATGTATATAGTTATAATTGATAAGTGTTCGTTTCTACGTAAGTGTTTGGTTTCCGGGACGGCTTGGCCATCTGAAAGAAAGTAAACATGAAGTAGAATCTTGTGTACGCAAACGTACTAAAAAATTTTTTTTTAAAGAAAACAAGAATATATATATAAGTGCGTGTACTTACCAGAAGTCAGGTCAATTAGGCAACCTTAAACATGTGACGGCCGCCTTTTATAACTGGTTCGTAACAGTGGGTACTGACAGTACCCATCAGGTTGAAAATTATATCAAACGTTTATGAAAAAGAAAAAAAAGGATTACCAAGAATATGAGAATGCTTAAGTTTATTAGGGTCAGATGGAGCTATAAGTCAATGCGAAGCATATAGCTAATGTAGAAAGCTTATTGAAACGGTACCGGATGATATCTCCAGTTGATTAAGAGTTCGAATGTCGATAAAATGGATGAAAACTATGTGGTTACCTGAGAGAGCATAGAGTTTAACCGGGGGAAGTATTATTCCTAACCTATGTCTATGATCATGTATGGATTTATAATAATTGTTTGTATGATGCAATGGAGGAACCACATCAATTAATGATAATTTTATATAAGTTTATCGACCAGGTTTGTTAATAGTTTCATTAATTATATCAACCATATTACGTGATTGCCAAGGCTAGACAATGTTTTATGATGTTATCCTAAAACTATTATGAGTAATTAGTTGGAGTGTTAATTTGCTATAAGCTAGTGAAAAAAAATTGTTTCTTTTTTTGAAAAAAAATTTGAAAATCTTACAACAGAATTTAAAATCCTAGATATGACATCACTACAGTTAGAAAGATGCTAGAGGTACTATACAAATTTAATAAGTTACTCTTATTAGCTTAGTGATATTTATAAATTGTGGCTAAAATAATTAGAACTAAGAAAAGTCGAACGAATATAGAACTTAATGTTTCGCCTGAAAACAACACACTTTTTCAAATAGTATGTTGCTGTATAAAGTTGTTAATAAAGTGTATCCTAAGCAGAAATCGTTCCTAGTAGTGGTTTACATTGAATATACGTGACTAGTCTAAGCAAAATATATACATGCCAAGTACTAGAGTTGTGTATAGTAAATTAAGTGGTAAAAAGTTAAAACTCGCCTGGATATTTTTTTGAAAATTTATCCAGACTTTTGAAGTTCATTGTGTGATTTATGGCATCGTAAACCGATAACTGAGAAATCTAGAAAAATGATTAGTTCTGCAGGCAAAGCATGCTCACAACACTCACCTCAGTTGATGGGTTTACGACTTATATTGTTCGCCAAATTGTTTAAGAATCAGTTCAAGTATTCAGTATTTAATAAAAAACAAAATGGCTACAGTCCTTACATCAAAAGATAAGGTCCGAGGAGAAGTGGATAGAATAGTTCTAATATTCCGATAACGTTTGTCGAAAAGACAACAAGAAATATATTGCTTTTTGTTTTCGTTTTATTTTATTTTTAATTTTTATTTATTTTTTTCAATATTTACTAACTCAAAACTTTTTATTTATTTTTTTCAATATTTACTAACTCAAAAACTTTAGGAGTTACGTGATTATTTTATTTTTTATTATTTATTTATTTTTTAGGCCGAAACTAAAACTGTGGACATCCCCGCATGAATAATCGGTTTTGCCCAACTAACGTTTTTAGTTACCTTTGTAGCCTTTATGTTCTTATTTGCTGATTCCGTGTTTTTAACTAGTTGATTAAGAGTACCGCCTACGGCTTTGTCTGAAGCATCTACCATTGTGGCAAGTTGGTAGTGAGAATTCGGATACGTTAATGTAGATGCTTGAGCAAGTTTATGCTTTAATTTGTTTATAGCATCGACGGCCTCAGAGGCCAACTTGAACTCTTTCGGTCTTCCTTTAAGCTCATCCGTTAATGGTTACATTAGTTGTGCACAACCGGGTATAAATCTGCGATAAAAGTTTATTAAACCAAGAAAACTTCTAAGTTGTGTTATGGAGCTTGGGATGGGATATTGTTTAATAGTTTCCACTTCATGTTTAATTGGTGTAATTCTATCAGGGCTTATGGTATGTCCGAGGAATTCCAACGTTTCAACACTAAAAACGCACTTACTTTCGTGTATGTTCATGCCATTTTCGTTTAGTCGTCTATGTACTGCCCTCACATGTTGTTCATGTGATTCCAAGTCCGGGCTGGCAATTAATAGGTCGTCGATATACTCTTGAGCAAATGGCATATCTCGAAGTAAATTATCCATAAACCTTTGGAATGTTTGTGCTGTGTTCCGTAGGCCGAATGGCATGCGTACAAACTCGAATAATCCAAAAGACGTTGTGATAGCTGTTTTCGGAATATCTTCCTCAGCTACTGGGATATTGTGATATGCCCTGACTAAGTCGATTTTAGTAAATATTTTCATACCCTGTAAGCCATTTGTCAAATCTTGGATATGTGGTATCGGGTACCTGTCTGGAACCGTTTGACGGTTGAGGGCTCTGTAATTCCCGCACGGTCTCCAATCGCCTTTATTTTTCTTTGGAACCATATGCAGAGGAGATGCCCATTGACTATCAGATGGATGTATTATGCCCAGCTGTAGCATGTAATCGAATTCGGCTCTAGCTATTTTAAGTTTATCGGGTGCTAGTCTCCTGGGTTTAGCGAAAGCAGGTGTCCCTTCCGTTTCGACTGTATGACATACTTTTAACTTACTTTTGGAGGGCTGAGGGTTCGGTTTTATTAACTCTGGAAATTCCGCGAGTATATCCTGGAACTTTGCTGTTGTTACTGGCGGAGTTTGGATTAAATTTAGAGAAGTGATACGACTTTCTATACCTTTTGTATATTTCGAAGTTTCTTTTAATGTCAAACGTCGTTTATTAGTGTCAACTAGAAATTCATATCTCTCTAAGAAATCCATTCCTAGTATTGCCAGATCTAAATTGGCTACAGTGAAAATCCAGGGGAATTGTCTTCTAAACCCCAAATCGAGTGTCACTGTTTTCTGCTCAAACGTCGCGATTTTAGTTTTATTAGCAGCTTGAAGTGTGACTGAGGAAGTTTCTCGACCCAGCTCGGTTTTGTTCTTAGGAATGAGTGCAGCACCAGTATCCACCAAAAAGTTCAAGCCTGAATTCTTATCTCTAACGTAAAATAAGCGACTGTTTAGGCACCCCGCGTCAGTCGTTGCGACCTGCGGAGGGGTTATTTGTTTCCCCATATTCTCTAGGGTCTGTTTGGGCCAGTCGCATGGTTGACTGCATTTGGTTGATTAAACACCAAATTTCCAGTGATACCAATAAAATTGTCCAGATTGTTTGGACCTTTGTAATCTGTTCCGTGACACGAATCTCAGTCGTTGTGGTGACATGCTCCTGTCTTTATGACCCATCTTCAATTTGCTGACAGCCTCTGTGAGACTCTTAACACTCGCAATGAGTTGTGCTATGACTGGGTCATTTGCCGATTCTTCCTTTTTAGTATAGTGGATTATGCTTGATGCAGTTGGGGGACCCTTTTCATTATTCTATCTGCAATACGTGCTAAGTGGGATGAAGAGGTGTCGGGATCTTGTGCATCCAAACAGTGTTGGACGTAGCATGGGAGAGCTTGCATCCATCCTTGTTTTAGGGCTGCTTCACCCACTGTGTTGTCGCCTACTAAGGCTTGGAGATGACGCAAAAATTGTGACGGGGACCTATCACCTAATGTTTCCTCTTGGAAGAGTCTTTGGATTCTTTGCCCATCTGATAATGATAGACGATTCATTATTTCTCGTCTTAGGATGGTGTACGGTTGTGGTGTCGGCGGACTTAAAATCAAGTTGCGAACTTCTTTTGCTACTGAAGGGGGTAGGACTGAACATATAAGTCGGGATAGTGGTTGTAATGTTTTGAAAATTGTCTTTGCATGGGACGACATGATAAGTCTTTATGGAAAGTTCCCGGAGGTTGTTGGCATAGGCCCCACGTATAGAACCAACAAAATGAGGTATGTCTTACCTAATACTTTTTATGAAAACTCATAGGTGGCGTTTGTATCAGTTTGTAATAACTGGTGATTTTGGCAGAGGGCGACCTGTTTTATTCGGATTGGCGTGAACCAAAAAACGAACAGATGTAAAGCAGATTATCTAGTCGTTTAAAAATGTCATGGGTAACATCGAAAACAACCACTTTTACTGTTGACTGTGCACCTGCACAACTTCGTACTTTAAATGAAGAGTTCTCAATCATTCTGTGATTGTTCTACTCATGCCGAACATTCTGAAAGTGAGCTCATTAAGTGGACAGAAGTTACCGTTAAGTTTTTAAACCCACTTGTGAAAAAATGGTTGTATTGAATCGTTCGTACACGTAGTTACGCGACGTATGTTACTTAATGTTAAACTATCTACATTTTGGTTTTGCGACCGGATTATGGGTTTCATCGTTTAGGCTGCTGATGTATATATACGCTCGTATTGGTTGAGGTCACGGTCATATTAGGCTGCTTTTCACAATAGATTCACACTATCGATCAGTAACTGTACCAACAATCGGGCGAAAAACTCTCATCGACAACTAACGCATTACTTCAGGCTACCACACAATTGTCGTCGATCGCCATCTTTTTAAATGCACATGTTAGTTTTATTGTGCATACAGACCTCTGTGTAGACACATCGTGATCACATTTTTATCCTCAATATTACATTCTGGCACTTTATTTTGTTGCCATTTATATATCTAGATATAATGTGGAATAGCGAACGTTGGATTGGCAGTTACAATATTTTTACGAGTTACCTCGAGCTGTTTGACGAGTGCCAAACGCAAGTGTCGAATCCCGCAATAAGTATCAGCGTCTTTGAGCGTACAGTACACCTAAAGAGAATAGACCAAACGCGAGCAATCCAAGCAATTGATGGGTCACAATGAATCATTGACAACCTGTGCCGTGAAGCTACCAACAGTGTTGTATGGTTAAAACAGGCCGTAACACAACTCCACTTTTGGTAAAGCATATCACTGCTTTTCAAGTTGATGACCATTAGTCCTGAATTCTTGGGATCTCTTTTTTTCTAGTTTTAAATACTTTTCAAATAAACGCTTTCGTCACATAATGTTGCCTTTAATTTCTCTGATCGGGGACTGCTGCATTGGAAAGCTCATTCTCAGAGTTCTGGGGGGGGGTGTTTTATTTTAAGTGTTGCTTGGTACAGTGGGGTTATGTTGTTCAAATATTATTTACTTGTAGTGTCACGTTTTTGATAATCAGCATTTTACAGTAGCAACGCCAAGAAAGTTAAAGTTTAGTTTTCTTCAAGCTACATTTATTACAAGGCCGTGGACTTTTAAGAAAATTGCTACTAGACAGTCACCTAAAGTTGTTACAACCAAAACAGAAACTGTGCTACAGAAAACTGATGAAAGGCCTAGCTGATATCACATCTTTGGAACAATCTCACGTGCACGTAGAGTTTCACTGCCATATTTTAAGTGCGAAATACCAACAGCTAAGTGTCCTTTGTTTTCCTAATGTTATTCGTATACAAAATAAGCATGCTCATTAAAATCATCAAATTTATTACGGTGAAGCATGTAGTAACGTATCTTAGTTATCATTGTCTCCTGTGAGGCTCATTACTTCTCTAAATTACAAACTAAATAAAGCCTGGCCAGTATTCACTAAACAGACCAATTAAATTAAACTAATTGAGATTTTACAGTTACGATACAACTGTAAAAGATAATATAGTGGTCTTTTTACACGTAATCCAGTGACGTATCATGATGGTAAGAATTCTATGTTTTCATTATCACTTGTACTGCGAGTAGTAGTACAAGGGATTTTTACGTCTGTCCTTATAAATTGTAGAATTTTTTCTACATCCTCAGCAATCATCACAAAAGCTTATTTTGCAGTCCTTGAGACAACCTAATGACGTATATTTGGTTGGAGCGAACTAACAATCGTTGTATCAACAATATTTCCGTTAATGGTTCTATTGGGGAACTTTTGATTTTGGATGCTTGAAGAAATTGGTTATTTGGCTTTTATGAAAGACGTAGTTGTTTTCAAATCAAGGTTTCTATACATGAAACAACATTTATTTCCTACCTCTAATAAACGAAATACAGATTTAATGTTTTAACGATCTCTTGAGCTGCCTGGTTGAAACACACTTTTACCACTGGATTTAAAGGTTTCTTATGCCAAAACTTTACTTAGACCTGTAGCAATGTTCTTGTGACTGATAAACTCGTGAATACGAAAATATATGACATGTAATTATAGCATACCACTGAACTCTAGTTGTTCCAAACCAACCAGATAAAAAGTAGCACTAGCCTCTGTTTTGTTTAGAGCATTCTTAACAATATATATCTTTTATTAAGGCAGAAGGAATATAGTCATAATTAGCTCCATTTTAACGATTTGTTCATGTAGTAAGAATAATGACTGAACGAAACATCAAATAGGGTTAAAAGTAAGCCTAATGATTGGTTTGCTATTAATCAGTTTGTGTTTACTGGAGGATAATACTTGTGGAAACCCTACAGTAGGCTTAAGTGCTGAGTCCGGCTTTAATACATCTTAAAGTACCCCTTTTAAAGACCTTTTCAGATCGTCAACACTCACCTTATATAGGTTCACGACTGATCTTAGCCATCAACAGAACCATATAGCTAATGTTAGTAACTCTCATTTGTTTGATATGCCGAGCAACCAAAGAAGATTTGTTATCTTTGAAAGCTGTCTATCCGCAGTCTATTTCGGTATTTTTGATTATATCCAAAGTGAACAATTTATACCAATTATCGTTCAGTTCCCCTGCATTATCCTTCCATTTGATACACTGACTGTTATTATATCGTTTCGTCTTTATGAACTATGGGTAATTGATTATGTATACGTCACTCCAATTCACGTCCACCATTGCTCCTATTTTGTATTGATGTTAATTGTCTGATTGGTTGGCTGTGTGATCAGGCTTTATGCATGTATATATACATATATATATAGGGATGTGTAAATAAGATGTGATTCCGTCCTGTTGGTCTGTCGTCTTGTGTTCCCCAATCCCCGGGTTGGGACGGAGTGGGCATAGGGTAGACGCGCATTATCTACTAGGCACACCCCATTAGCGTCAAAATATCAGCCATTTTTTCTTGCGTCATAAAATGTTTGGATCGCGAAATGTTTATCTCTGGCTTAGGTATCACTTCAGGAATTGCTGGCTGAATTAATTACCTAATTTTATATCGAAGAGACTGGACTTGCTAAGTTGCAGTTTAATAGAGAGAAATCAGCTGTCAAATGAACAACAGCGTTTTGTTATGCATGGTGATTTTACCTCAAAATCCTCCTTGATAAAAACAAACTCTGACCTGAAATGATTAAGAATTTCAGCTAACAACAGTTTAGTATCCGATATATTATTTGAATGATATAAACGTCGATGAAGGGTGAATAACAAGTGTGTAAGCTCAATTTTATTTTTAAACTTATTCAAAACAGTGGTGCTACTGTGAAAAATACGTAAAAGCTAGGCATGTTGCGATATTTTCGTATATTTATAACATAATGCATCCGACTCGGTTATAAGTTTTAAAGAGGAGTCGTTTAAGACTGTAGCTGTAAATAATCCCCAAAATAAATAGTTACATAGGTTTCGACATTGATGCTGACCATGTTTGTTTTAGCGGACACTACTAAGTTGAAGGCGCTCGGTCACGCATCATCACCAGATCACGTCACGCCGTACCGTTAAAAGCAACTCTCTCTAGTTTGCCAGTCTAGACGTTGCTATCCCATTCCCGCTCCATTCACGATCAAATATAACTTCTCTTCCATCCTTCATTGCCTTCTGATTTCTTCTCATTCGTAAGAGTGGGTTCAATCGTTAGAAGTTGCTCTGGTAATAATCCAAACGTAACTTGGTCATATACTGGGTGCAACTTCATTGGTGAGCCCGACGTGATCTGGACACGTTCATAACTGTGAGTTCGTTCCTGTTTATAAATTTTAACAGTATTTTTGGTGTGATTATCTTTTTTTTGCACATTTTGATTGCATTTATTTTTGTATTTTCATATACTGCATATATAGTATGACTGATCAGACTCCTAAGTTCATTAAGATTAAAACTTCCACACCCTCGAACTTTCAGCTCCTTCCCTTCTGGACAGAAAACATAGAAGCTTGGTTCTGCTACGCAGAAGCCGAGTTTCGAGACCACGCTGTGACAGATCCACGTGTTCAATGTCTTGCCGTCGTAAGGTCACTTCCGCGTGAATTGAACAGGTAAGTCACCCCTTTCTTTTACAGCCCTGACTGCCTAGAACCTTATGACCAGCTCAAAAGATTAAATCTCAAACGCGGAGATTTATCCGACAGACAACGTCTTGATGAGTTGTTCCACACAATGGAGCTAGATAGTAATTCAGCGACGGAAATGCTGTCGCGCATGCGAGAGGTAATTGGTCAACGCACTTTCGACGAAGGTCTTTTCCGCCAACTCTTCTTATCAAAACTGCCACAACAAGTAAAAGCAGTTCTGGTAACGTTTAATAACAACCCAGTAGTTGACCTAGCTTCATTTGCTGATCGAATTCTGGAGATCACCAGAACTCGCAATAATCAAGTTTATTCCATTACTAAAAACCTCATGCCACCGTACACGACGTGACAAAATTGTGTAATGCTATTTCTCGTTTTCTTGACCTGAAAGAAAGACATCGACCAAACGATTGTCGTCGACGAAGTACGTCACGGAGAGGGTCGTCGTCTCGACCTCAACGAAACGAAAATTCACATTAGAGTTGGTACCACGAAACCTATGGAAAAAATTCCAAGAAGTGTAGAGACCCCTGTTGTTTCGCTAGAAATAAAGCAATTGTTGACTCATCGGGAAACAATTCCGCCGGCACGCGTTAGCGGCAACCGTAGCCAATGGAAGCAGCCGTCAGTTATTTATCACTGATGTGATAACGAAGGTTCGCTACCTCGTCGATACTGGCGCAGAAGTTAGCGTCCTTCCTGCAGCTCCATCTGGTCGCCAACATGAAGCTGCACTCGATCTACAGGCAGCCGATGGAAAACACACAGCTACGTATGGCAAACGATATGTCAACTTAAACGTCGGTTTACGAAAATCCATAAACTGGATTTTCATCATCGCCGATGTGAAAATACCTATCATAGGTATAGATTTACTGAGCCACCACAACTTGCTTGTGGACCCTAGTGAAAAGAGACTAGTGGATAGTAACCCAAATCTATACGTTCGTGGAGCCGCAGCTACAGGTTGTAGTTTGTGTCCTCTTCGTTTTAAACATTTAATTAACCCTTATTTTCAGCCGATAATCGACAAGTATCCAGGCCTGAATAAGGCAACATCGAAATTATCATGTATAACCAGCAATGTCACACATCACATCGCGACTACAGGTCAACCTGTATTCTCCAAAGCACGCCGATTCGCACCCAAAAAACTAAGGATAGCGAAAAACGAATTCGATCATATGATTGACTTAAGAATAATCCGCCCATCCAGTAGTCCATGGTCATCTCCATTACATATGGTCCCGAAGAAAGATAGCAATGATTGGCGCCCCACCGGTGATTACCGACGTCTTAACGCCCAAACTACGCCTGATCATTACCCTTTACCGCACACCCACGATTTAACGGCCACTCTCAAGGAAATGACAATATTTTCAAAACTCGACTTGGTAAAAGCGTACAACTAAATACCGATGTCTGAAAATGATATCCCTAAAACCGCTATCGTAACTCCATTTGGCCTTTACGAATTCCTCCGAATGCCTTTTGGTTTGAGGAACGCAGCACAAACATTCCAACGCTTCATTGATGACGTGTTCCGCGGGCTTGACTATGTCCATGCATACGTCGACGACTGCTTGATAGCAAGCCCAGACGGGGTAACCTATATGAAACATTTGGACACAGTCTTAAGAAGACTACAACAATATGGAGTTACCGTAAACATACAGAAATGCCAAATTGGAACAACCTCGTTGGACTTCCCGGGGCACACTATTGATGCTGATGGTATACAACCTCAAAAACACAAGGTGGCGGTTATTCTGGAGTACTCGGAACCAACCACCATCAAGCAGTTGCGAGCGTTCAATGGGTTGGTAAGTTTCTACAGACGGTTTATACCGAACTGTACATCTATCATGAAACCACTAACGGATCAGCTTCGTGGGAATAAAATGGTGTTCACAATAGATGCAGACTCAAAGAAAGCCTTTACTGCGACTAAGGAAGCAATAGCCAATGTGATTATGCTGGTACATCACAATACCGAAGCCCCTGTCAGCATCGCGGTTGATGCATCTGACTCAGCGATTGGCGCAGTTCTGCAACACTGGACTGGCCAAGCTTGGCAACCTTTAGCATTCTTCTCAAGACGACTAAACGATGACAAATTCGAGATACAGCACTTTTGGTTGTGAACTGCTAGCCATGTACTGTGCTGTACGACATTTTCAACATTCCATTGAAGGCCGGGAATTTACAATATTCACCGACCATAAACCACTGACGTTTTCTATGAAGTCATCTTCAGATAAGTACTCTCCGCGAGAGTCGCGTCATCTAGACTACATTTCCCAGTTCTCTACTGATATACGACATATATCTGGAGCTAACAATGTAGTTGCCGACGCCTTACCACGAATACATGCCTTGAATCGTATCCAAGGCATCGACCTTGTTGAACTAGCTCGACCTCAAAATGAAGACAATGATCTTCATCATGAGTTATCCACAACAACGCTTAAACTCCAAACAAAGACGATTAGAAAAGGTAAGAACACTTTAATTTGTGATTATTCCACAGGTACAGCCCGTCCAATCGTTCCCAAGAGTTATCGACGAGTCATCTTCGACACATTGCACAACTTCTCTCATCCTGGAGTTCGTGCTACGTCTAAACTGATTGCCCAGAGATTTTGCTGGCCAAGCATGAATAAAGACATCAAAGAATGGGAACGCTGATGTGTGGCCTGCCAAAAGAACAAAGTTATTCAGCATAACAGATGCTCTCTTGGTACTTTCCCAACTCCCGATGCTCGATTCGACCACGTCCACCTTGATTTGGTAGGACCCTTACCAGAATCAAATGGATTTTCTTATCTTTTGACATGCGTGGACCACTTTACACGCTGGCCAGAAGCGATTCCCTTAAAAGACATCACTACTAAAACGATTGCTCGCGCTTTCGTCGAACGATGGATAGCGAATTTTGGTTGTCCATCTACAATAACGACAGACCGTGGACGTCAGTTTGAATCTGGATTGTTCCACTCTCTGACAAAACTTCTTGGAGCGACACGCTTCCGAACAACTGCCTACCAACCACAATCTAACGGTTTGGTAGAAAGATTCCATCGACAGCTGAAAGGATCAATTTTAGCTGCGAACATCCCACAGTGGACAGAGGCTTTGCCACTAGTCTTACTCGAGATTCGAAGCATGGTAAAAGAAGATGTCGGATGCAGTGTGGCAGAATTAGTTTACGGAACGACTCTTTGACTACCAGGTGAGTTTGTGGAAACCGCTTCCACCTCGACAAACCTGGATATCAATTCTTACGTGAAGCGGCTAACAAATGCTATGCGTTCAGTTAAGCCAGTCCAAACTCGACAACAATCGACAGACACTTTTATTCAACCCGCCGTAAAATATAATACACGTTTTCGTACGTCGTGGTGCTCTACGCCGACCTCTTGACTCGATTTACGAAGGACCATACAAGGTCTTAAAACAAGAAACAATGTACTATACGATCGACAAGAATGGCCACAAGGAGAACGTCAGCATTGACCGCCTCAAAGCAGCCTACCTATATGGTAAACCCTTCGATGTCCAACTCGCCACAACACCGCCGAGACTCGACCTGAGCGAAGTCGCCATGCCTCAAGCAACAACCAACAAGCAAGTGGAAATTTAAAAGAGCTCCATAACACCGAGAGCTACACGTTCTGGTAGAAATGTACGATTTCCAGAACACTTAAATGAATATTACGTCTATTAATTTTCTTTTCTAATTTTTCACCGTGTGTATTGTGAAGTTTATACATATAAAATAAAAAAATTGAATAAAAATACCTTTTTTTTAAACTTTACGGTATGCATTTTATACACATTTTCGTATGTTTAAAAAATATCAAAATACCTTTTTTGTTCATGCTAGGGTTGTCAACATTTTATGCGTTTTTGTTACTGTATTTAGCCGCCAAATTGTTTTTAAATATGTATGTATATATATAAATGAAAGGCACATATTTAAAAATTTTCTCTTTTTTGATTTCCAGGACGCCTGGAAACGACCAGAAGGAAATAGGAGAGAACGATAACATTTTGTACAATTTTTTTATGTAACGATACTTTAGCATAGGCACTGACGGCCAGAAGCTGCACAACATCCAAGCTATCAAAGGAACGTTTACCAATGTTTAACGCATTCGGTTTTATCTTTTGGCTGGTACGTCATAGGGTCCTCATGAACCCATTAGGGGGGGAGTGAGCTGTAGCTGTAAATAATCTCCAAAATAAATAGTTACACAGGTTTCGACATTGATGCTGACCATGTTTGTTTTAGCGGACACTACTAAGTTGAAGGCGCTCGGTCACGCATCATCACCAGATCACGTCACGCCGTACCGTTAAAAGCAACTCTCTCTAGTTTGCCAGTCTAGACGTTGCTATCCCATTCCCGCTCCATTCACGATCAAATATAACTTCTCTTCCATCCTTCATTGCCTTCTGATTTCTTCTCATTCGTAAGAGTGGGTTCAATCGTTAGAAGTTGCTCTGGTAATAATCCAAACGTAACTTGGTCATATACTGGGTGCAACTTCAAGATTAAAGGTGAACGACTTAATTAGAAGTGAATTAGAACGAAAACATAAATGTGAATAAAGTAATATTTTTAACTGGTATTTATTTGGTTTGAGTCAGAAAATTCACGTTAAAACAATATTTGGTTTCACAGGGCTGATAATCCAGGGTAAGATCCTTTTCTTTAGTAAAAGAGAAGTAGAAAAACGGTTATAGATGAAGAAACGGAAATTTGATGGTCAAAATTTTATCAAAAATATATGAAAAACAACTTCCGAAATCACTTGATAACACATTACTAGCGTGAAAACCAGATAATCATCGTTTAACCACATGCTGGATAATCCAAACGTGATTTTGATCTTTCCATAATATCTTCAAAAACGGCACAAATGCATTCACTTAATCTTACCTTCAGTCGCGAGTCTAAAATTATATCGGTGAAAATAAACTTTGCTGGAGAAATTGTGCAATTACAAGCGACCCTGAAGCTCCTTTTAACCAATCAGAATACACTTCTAAGAGACTGAATATTCGTCGTCTTAGGTGTTTCCGTGATATTGTAATCAATTGTCGTGTTATTAGAGAAATCATTAGTAATTAACTAGCGAACTTGCATAACAGCAGTGACCTCTAAATCCTGTTGTTTCTAGAATTGGTGAAACTAAACGTTGCCGACGAACTTGCATCACTACTAAAGACCTTGAGGCACCTTTTAACCAACGAGAGTGCACTGTTAGATGAAATCATTATTTATTATGGAAAACGATGAAATTTAAAAAAAATTACCTATGATACACTGTTTTCACATGGTTTATGAACTTTTAAAGGTTGGAGACGGGTTCATTGATTTTAAATTCAAAATATGATCGATATAGGAACTCATCCATGTGGCTGCAAATCATGTTGTCTCTAGAACCTTTATAAGGTCTAAGAAACTCCTTGAGACGTGACCAGTATCCTTCGATGTGTTGTCTGTGTGAACACCAGTACTTGGGTCCACAAAATGTCTTTCGTAAACTACGACATGGTGATCATATCCAAGTTACTGAAGAAGCCGATAAGCTCTCTAGTCGTCAGTATAAATAGTGAATCCTGATTAAACGTACATTTGTATTATTGGTATCAGAGTCCTTGTACTTCAATCTGAAACATACTGGAAATGTCCCTTCCTAACGTTCTGTCGTAAATATCAAGAACCTACCAGTAAGATTAAAGCAATTATTAGTTACCCATTCGGTTTTGAGAGATCTTTCTCTATTATATCTCCTCTTTATAATGGCTGTTTAATCTATTTCAACAATTCTTCCTACACTTCCCAGAGACAGATTTGAACGTAACATTATTTCTGAGTATATGTCTCTCAAAAAATATATGAAAAACAACTCCGAACACTTGATCCATGACTGCGTGAAACCAGTATCATCGTTTAACACGCTGGATAATCCAAACGTGATTTTGATCTTTCCATAATATCTTCAAAAACGGCACAAATGCATTCACTTAATCTTACCTTCAGTCGCGAGTCTAAAATTATATCGGTGAAAATAAACTTTGCTGGAGAAATTGTGCAATTACAAGCGACCCTGAAGCTCCTTTTAACCAATCAGAATACACTTCTAAGAGACTGAATATTCGTCGTCTTAGGTGTTTCCGTGATATTGTAATCAATTGTCGTGTTATTAGAGAAATCATTAGTAATTAACTAGCGAACTTGCATAACAGCAGTGACCTCTAAATCCTGTTGTTTCTAGAATTGGTGAAACTAAACGTTGCCGACGAACTTGCATCACTACTAAAGACCTTGAGGCACCTTTTAACCAACGAGAGTGCACTGTTAGATGAAATCATTATTTATTATGGAAAACGATGAAATTTAAAAAAAATTACCTATGATACACTGTTTTCACATGGTTTATGAACTTTTAAAGGTTGGAGACGGGTTCATTGATTTTAAATTCAAAATATGATCGATATAGGAACTCATCCATGTGGCTGCAAATCATGTTGTCTCTAGAACCTTTATAAGGTCTAAGAAACTCCTTGAGACGTGACCAGTATCCTTCGATGTGTTGTCTGTGTGAACACCAGTACTTGGGTCCACAAAATGTCTTTCGTAAACTACGACATGGTGATCATATCCAAGTTACTGAAGAAGCCGATAAGCTCTCTAGTCGTCAGTATAAATAGTGAATCCTGATTAAACGTACATTTGTATTATTGGTATCAGAGTCCTTGTACTTCAATCTGAAACATACTGGAAATGTCCCTTCCTAACGTTCTGTCGTAAATATCAAGAACCTACCAGTAAGATTAAAGCAATTATTAGTTACCCATTCGGTTTTGAGAGATCTTTCTCTATTATATCTCCTCTTTATAATGGCTGTTTAATCTATTTCAACAATTCTTCCTACACTTCCCAGAGACAGATTTGAACGTAACATTATTTCTGAGTATATGTCTCTACAATGCCGATACCATTGCACTGCTGATACTTCGCTTACATTTTTAAGAGACGATGCCAGCTTAACAGGCAGCTGTATAACCCATAATACAACTAACATGTAGGTTTGCCTCAGTGTCAGTCTAGACTTGCTCAAAAACTGCCTGTTTTTATTAATTTCTCTCGTTAACAATCATTACAACGAAAGATTACTCCATCTCGTATAGCTGTGGAGTGTACTTGAGCCATTTTGAGCCCACAATCACGAATCAATTCTCTACAAAGTAGTCCGAGAGCTTGTAAATTATAAATAATAACGTCTTTATTAAAAATTCTAATCAGACGATCTAAAGTAAGCAGTTTGAACTTGAATTAGCACGCGATCCTGAAACAGATACCCTAATTCTCAATGATCTACTCAAGTTCGTCGGCAAAGTTTAGCTTCACCTTAGAATTTTTATAAGGTCTAGAAAACTCCTTCGGACGTGACCAGATGTTGTCAATTCTAATGATTGTGAACTTTAGATAACATGGGATGAAATCGATCACATTGTCACAGGCTTGTTCACTCTTTGTCTTCTTCTAGATTCTGAACTTTGAGATTATTATATTCCTTTATGTACATAAATCCTTTCCTTTGAAATCATATCCTGTATGGCTTTTACTATCACTAGTATCACTTCTAATGTGAATTTTACAATGGTGTAATAATATGGTACGGAAACTTGGACCAATTGAAGTGCACCCGATAAATGACCAAGTTACATTCGCGGTATTACCAGAACAACTTCTAGCGATTGAACCCACTCTTACGATTGAGAATAAATCAGAAGGTAATGAAAGATGGAAAAGAAGTTATATTTGATAGTGAATAGAGCAGCAATTGTATTGCTACGTCTAGGCTGGCAAACTAGAAAGAGAGATGCTTCCCACAGTGCGGTGTGACGAGATCTGATGGTGATGCGTGACCGAGCGCCTTCAACCAGTGGTGTCTGCTAAAACAAACATGGTCAGCATCAATGTCGAGGACCTATGTGACTATTTAATTTAGGGATTATGTACTGCTACAGCTCATTACCCCCTAATGGGTTCGGTAGGACCCCATGACGTAATAGGAAATTGACGTCAGAATTGATATCCAGGTTTGTCGAGGTGGAAGCGGTTTCCACAAACTCACCTGGTAGTCAAAGAGTCGTTCCGTAAACTAATTCTGCCACACTGCATCCGACATCTTCTTTTGCCATGCTTCGAATCTCGAGTAAGACTAGTGGCAAAGCCTCTGTCCACTGTGGGATGTTCGCAGCTAAAATTGATCCTTTCAGCTGTCGATGGAATCTTTCTACCAAACCGTTAGATTGTGGTTGGTAGGCAGTTGTTCGGAAGCGTGTCGCTCCAAGAAGTTTTGTCAGAGAGTGGAACAATCCAGATTCAAACTGACGTCCACGGTCTGTCGTTATTGTAGATGGACAACCAAAATTCGCTATCCATCGTTCGACGAAAGCGCGAGCAATCGTTTTAGTAGTGATGTCTTTTAAGGGAATCGCTTCTGGCCAGCGTGTAAAGTGGTCCACGCATGTCAAAAGATAAGAAAATCCATTTGATTCTGGTAAGGGTCCTACCAAATCAAGGTGGACGTGGTCGAATCGAGCATCGGGAGTTGGGAAAGTACCAAGAGAGCATCTGTTATGCTGAATAACTTTGTTCTTTTGGCAGGCCACACATCAGCGTTCCCATTCTTTGATGTCTTTATTCATGCTTGGCCAGCAAAATCTCTGGGCAATCAGTTTAGACGTAGCACGAACTCCAGGATGAGAGAAGTTGTGCAATGTGTCGAAGATGACTCGTCGATAACTCTTGGGAACGATTGGACGGGCTGTACCTGTGGAATAATCACAAATTAAAGTGTTCTTACCTTTTCTAATCGTCTTTGTTTGGAGTTTAAGCGTTGTTGTGGATAACTCATGATGAAGATCATTGTCTTCATTTTGAGGTCGAGCTAGTTCAACAAGGTCGATGCCTTGGATACGATTCAAGGCATGTATTCGTGGTAAGGCGTCGGCAACTACATTGTTAGCTCCAGATATATGTCGTATATCAGTAGAGAACTGGGAAATGTAGTCTAGATGACGCGACTCTCGCGGAGAGTACTTATCTGAAGATGACTTCATAGAAAACGTCAGTGGTTTATGGTCGGTGAATATTGTAAATTCCCGGCCTTCAATGGAATGTTGAAAATGTCGTACAGCACAGTACATGGCTAGCAGTTCACAACCAAAAGTGCTGTATCTCGAATTTGTCATCGTTTAGTCGTCTTGAGAAGAATGCTAAAGGTTGCCAAGCTTGGCCAGTCCAGTGTTGCAGAACTGCGCCAATCGCTGAGTCAGATGCATCAACCGCGATGCTGACAGGGGCTTCGGTATTGTGATGTACCAGCATAATCACATTGGCTATTGCTTCCTTAGTCGCAGTAAAGGCTTTCTTTGAGTCTGCATCTATTGTGAACACCATTTTATTCCCACGAAGCTGATCCGTTAGTGGTTTCATGATAGATGTACAGTTCGGTATAAACCGTCTGTAGAAACTTACCAACCCATTGAACGCTCGCAACTGCTTGATGGTGGTTGGTTCCGAGTACTCCAGAATAACCGCCACCTTGTGTTTTTGAGGTTGTATACCATCAGCATCAATAGTGTGCCCCGGGAAGTCCAACGAGGTTGTTCCAATTTGGCATTTCTGTATGTTTACGGTAACTCCATATTGTTGTAGTCTTCTTAAGACTGTGTCCAAATGTTTCATATAGGTTACCCCGTCTGGGCTTGCTATCAAGCAGTCGTCGACGTATGCATGGACATAGTCAAGCCCGCGGAACACGTCATCAATGAAGCGTTGGAATGTTTGTGCTGCGTTCCTCAAACCAAAAGGCATTCGGAGGAATTCGTAAAGGCCAAATGGAGTTACGATAGCGGTTTTAGGGATATCATTTTCAGACATCGGTATTTAGTTGTACGCTTTTACCAAGTCGAGTTTTGAAAATATTGTCATTTCCTTGAGAGTGGCCGTTAAATCGTGGGTGTGCGGTAAAGGGTAATGATCAGGCGTAGTTTGGGCGTTAAGACGTCGGTAATCACCGGTGGGGCGCCAATCATTGCTATCTTTCTTCGGGACCATATGTAATGGAGATGACCATGGACTACTGGATGGGCGGATTATTCTTAAGTCAATCATATGATCGAATTCGTTTTTCGCTATCCTTAGTTTTTTGGGTGCGAATCGGCGTGCTTTGGAGAATACAGGTTGACCTGTAGTCGCGATGTGATGTGTGACATTGCTGGTTATACATGATAATTTCGATGTTGCCTTATTCAGGCCTGGATACTTGTCGATTATCGGCTGAAAATAAGGGTTAATTAAATGTTTAAAACGAAGAGGACACAAACTACAACCTGTAGCTGCGGCTCCACGAACGTATAGATTTGGGTTACTATCCACTAGTCTCTTTTCACTAGGGTCCACAAGCAAGTTGTGGTGGCTCAGTAAATCTATGCCTATGATAGGTATTTTCACATCGGCGATGATGAAAATCCAGTTTATGGATTTTCGTAAACCGACGTTTAAGTTGACATATCGTTTGCCATACGTAGCTGTGTGTTTTCCATCGGCTGCCTGTAGATCGAGTGCAGCTTCATGTTGGCGACCAGATGGTGCTGCAGGAAGGACGCTAACTTCTGCGCCAGTATCGACGAGGTAGCGAACCTTCGTTATCACATCAGTGATAAATAACGGGCGAAAGAGTTGACTGGAAAAACCTTCGCCGAAAGTGCGTTGGCCAATCACTTCTCGCATGCGCGATAACATTTTCGTCGCTGAACCGCTACCTTGCTCGATGGTGTGAAGCAACTCAACAAGACGCTGTCTGCCGGTCGTCTCCGCGTTTGAGAATTCATCATTTGAGCTGGTCACAGGGTTCTAAGCAGTCGGGGCTGAAAAAATGGGGTGACGTACCTGTTCCATTCACGCGAAAGTGACCTTACGACGGCAAGGAATTGAACGCGTGGGTCTACCACGCCGTGGTCTCGAAACTCGGCTTCTGCATAGCAGAACCAGGCTTCTATGTTTTCTGTCCAAAAAAAGAGTGAGCTGAATGTTTTGGGGTGTGTGAGTTTTAATCTTAATGAACTTAGGAGTCTGATGATAATCACATCAAATGATAATCACACAAAAAATACCTTTAAAAACTATAAACAGGAGCGAGCTCACAGTTATGAACGTGTCCAGAACACGTCGTGCTCACCAATCAAGTGCACCCGATATATGACCAAGTTACGTTTGCGGTATTACCAGAACAACTTCTAACGATTGAACCCACTCTTACGATTGAGAATAAATCAGAAGGTAATGAAAGATGGAAAAGAAGTTATATTTGATAGTGAATAGAGCGGCAATGAAATAGCAACGTCTAGGCTGGCAAACTGGAGAGAGTTGCTTTCCACGGTACGGTGTAACGTGATCTGGTGATGATGCGTGACCGAGCGCCTTCAACTAGTGGTGTCCACTAAAACAAACATGGTAAGCATCCATGTTGAGGACCTATGTAACTATTTGTTTTGGGGATTATTTACCGCTACAGACGATATTAGAGTTTAAGCTCTTCTAGGGAACCAAGAAACAATCTCTTTCGATATTTCACCGTTAAATGGTGTCTGTGGGATTAGGCCTGCCATTTTTAAGTTACAGCAAAGCGATTACAGCTTGCTTTGTGTCCACAAGAATGGCTTTATCTGCTTACTGTGAAGCAAGTTTTAAAACAATCTTAGAAACCATCTCTAATAACTTTCTCATACTGACGAGCAAATTAAGCAAGTAAACTACTGTGCTAAAAAGAGCCATAACGCGAATACTCTAAGACGAAGAGCTTTGCATAAATAGATCTCTCTCAGCAAGTCAGAATTAGCCAGTCACTTAGCTTTGAATCAGGTTTAGGAACGACAACATGCCCCGTTAAGCCGATCAGAACAAGAAATCACCCAACAATCCGAAAATACTTGAATCGGATTATAGCACAACATAGACCGGAGAGGCTGAGAATTTTTACTATAAGGAAATTAAGACGAGGAGATGGTTTAGAATTTTACACTGCACTTCATAAGGCAGTTAAATTCAGATCACCCTAACATGACTTTCAGTGCCTACTCAGCCGCAGGTGCGTTTAGAAGTTTAACCCTAGGCTTCATCCACATTGCACCTGGGTTAGTCCTAATAAGCCTGTATGCGCTTCTCACAGGCAAGTCCCTGGGCAGCGACAACATTCGTCCTGCTGTACTGAAGCAATATGCAGTGGCAATATGTACACCTGTCTACAACCTCTTTCAGCATTCCTTAGACAGCGAGTAGAAAAAAATTATTATTTCCCCAACATTCAAAGGAAGGGATAGGCGAGAGCCAACTAATTTATAAGCTAGTTACTCTGCTTACAATACTGTCGAAAGTATCATGAAGCTTGGTGGATGATCAAGTAAGAAATTGCATCGATGGATATTCCATAAAGTGCAGCACGGATTCAGGGACAGCAGATCCAACTGTACGTACGCTCTCCCAGCATGGAATGTCTGGACAAGCTGCTGAGATAAGAAAATCTCAGTCCATACAGTACCCCGAGATCTTGCTGCCTCACAAGGTGCTGCTCGTAAAGATCTCGGGCATGATCTCCGGACACTAATTGCTTGGTTGCAGAACCATCTAGAAGACCAAGAGCTCTGCACTGAAGTAAAGAGTACAGTCAGAATGAAAAAAACCTCGCCAAAAGCTTTGCAAGGCGCTATGCTGGGATTACTGCTCCTCTTACTTTTCTCCAACCATGTCTCTACTGGCTTACGCTGTCAATGTTGATTTATGCACATGTTGCGAAAATATTTGGGACTACACATTCCCAAATGACATTAAGGCACTACAATAAAACGTATTTCAGCTTGAACGCTGGTAGTAAGTCAATAGTTTGATGTTCGACTCAAAAAATGCAGTGTTATTCACTTCGGCACTCCAAAAGAGTGTGGATTTCAAAACCACCTCTGTGGTGGTCGTCTCCCACAAGCTCAACAGAAGTGGTCTGGGTAACGATTTGAACGACAGGCTCAGTACAATCAGTATCTATAAGGAAGTCACCAGAAAAGGCTACGCCACCACGTTTGAAGACAGTTAGGTACGCCCCTCCCCCAAAAAATTCTTCTCTGTCGACTACAGGACCTATATTCGGCTGTCTTGAGATATTCAGTATCATCGCTCACCCTTTCTTTTAAAGGGAAGCGAAAACGAGCTTAGAGAGGCCGCAAAATGGATGATTAGACTGGGCCTAAGGTCATGCGAAGGCCAGATATGTTACCTCGGTTTTTCTGCTCAGCTACGGGAGAACGATAGGGGACATAATAACCGTTTGCAAAATTCTGGACAACCTAGCCTACTCATCCAAGTTGGTGATGTCTCAAGACCGTCGTAGTCTGAATTTGAAAAATCCCCACGAGATCGTTCACTGAAGAGCATGCACTTAAGTTCGGTCGCACCTGTCATTATGGGTCCAGTTAATTTGTAACATTCTCACAAAGAACGTGACAGCCGACAAAGTAAACACACTTAATAAGCACTTATGAGAACATGTATGCACATATGAAATTCCATCCACCTCCTGGAGTGGAGGTTAACTACATTTTTGCCAGCTCCTCAAATTGTACACCTAACATTTATCGCTGTCGCATATGGAATCAAAGTCACTTCACCCAACCAATCTACCAATCTTTTTACATTCATTTATATCAGTTTCCAGTCTTACTTTTTCTATACTCCTTCTTCTCTTTTACTTTTTCATTTCATTTAAAGTTTTTTTTCTTTTTTCGTTCATTACTTAATTACCTAACTGAGTTTTTCTTTGTCACCATTGGAAGACATGTACTCATCCATTATCAAGAGACATCGTCAAGCAAACCAACTGCCACAACCGGAGGGTATTATGCAGTTGAGAGGCTAGAACTTTTACAATGGATACTACCGAAAGACTGGAAGCCAGACTCAAATTCAAGATGCGAGCGGAAAGAAATCAACTGGTTTAAACTAGCCTGTCAAAGAGATATTGGATATCGGATAATCAGTCTTCATTATTTAAAAGAGTGTAACTAGTTTGCGTGTTACTTTAGAAGTAGATGTACACTAAAACACGAGAGGTTGCCATGACCTACAATTTTTAAATTGTATTTAGACAAAACAACTTCAGTTGTTCTAGCCTTTTTTGCATATTTCATGCTCCATATCACGCACGCCATACCAGGATTATGGCCTAGAGCACAACCACTTTCCTTTTAGATAAAGAAGAGTAAGAGGATACCTTATTCGAACACACTAAATATCCGAACATCCGGACTACCCTTACAGGGAAGCCTCTTGAATAAACTACTGGAAATCGCGTATGTACTTATATGTAATGAAAGTATACTTAAGTATGAAATTTCATTACATTAGAGCATATATGCTCTACGTGGAGTGTCTTACTACCCTCCATCACGATTTTCAGGCTGAGACTGGATGGCCATACACACAAGGTGAACTACCATCTGCAACGTGGAACATAGGAAAACCATACTAACCCTCCTGACACTAACACCCTTATAGCAATCCCCACAATATTTACTATCTTTTTTTGAGAAAGCTTTTATTAATTTATTTTTCATCTCCTCTTTCCTACTGTGTATGCATATACGCTACCTCTCAATGATTAGGCAATCTGCTGCTGATAGCCGCAGAAAATTCAATGGCTCAACCAAAGACGATAATTAAAAAAATTGAAGTAATAATAAAATCCAGAGTCGCTGCATCAATATGACAGACAAACTCTATCGTTTCATGCCTAAACTCCAAGACGCCATCTCAAAGAAATAAATTGGGTTGTACTAGCTCGTCATTAATATATTGAATATATATGATGATCTATATGAACTCACTAACGTTGAATCTAAGTTATGACACAAAACCTAAGCCTGCTAAAAAGTGAGAGGATGATTATAATTTGATATTATCTATAAGTATTCTCAGGCAGTTCGGTTACTTTGTATCTACAATGACAAACTTTTATAGTAAGTACCAATTATGTGCATATGTTTGACCAATTTATGTTTAGCTGTTAGGTAGTCTCTGCTAGATAATACCAGAGTTCTGAAACCGAACCAGAAACTACAAGAAATGAGCACTAAGAAACTTGTGGGGTTATATAAGCTCGTCACAGGAATATTGGATATAGCAGCCTTACGATCTTGGAATAAATGTAGATATTTGACATTTAGAAAAAGTGTGTCAGGTTTTATTCTTGTTTATAATCAGTTTCTTGTGTTGACTTATTTTGAGTACTGTTACAGTTCACATTTTGCTGTTAAGATGCTTCTTTATATTTTGTTTAAGATTAGAAGTATCTAGTCTGTTAGTAATATGTAACACAAAGCTTTAAATTAATCACAGATAATTTCCAATTTCTATGAAGTAATGTTGTTTTCAATTATACTTAGCGCATTCTTTATTGACAAACTATGGTATCTGAAAAACTAATTGTTGGATATTTAAATAGAGTTATTGTATTAGATGGCGCTATTATGTTATAATATTATCATAGTTTCTGTAGTTGCATCACAGTAGAACATATAATTAAACAGCATGTTAAATGTTTGTTTATACTATGAAAGTTTTGTTGTGTTTTCAAAGTAAATTGAGACTAATCAAAAATAATAATTCAGTAATATTTGTCTCTGGACGAATACGCGGTCAATGAACGTTGAGTTGTTTTGAAAAATTCATCTGAATTACGTGATTAAAGGCCGAAATAAAATATACATCAGACGTGGCAGTTTTTTAAATTCTCACTTGTACTTGGATGTCATAAATGGTTGCTGCTGTCGATTATTTAAACATATTTCACCCGAAAAAGGCAAATCAGATAGTTATCACGTTTTGTTTTGTGGCTGAATTTGACTAGTCATAGAAACGAGTGCAGCGGTGAGGCTTCGCCCATACGCATACATGCAAGTAACCCATAACGTGATTTCGTAACAGAAACAACTATGCTCTATATACACACCTAACAATTTTTGATATTCGTATATCCTTTGTTTTAAGTTATCAGGAATTACTTCTTTTGTACGTCTTTGTTAGTATACAGTTGACATATAAGTGGGTAAACATTTGTTACAGCATATACGACTTGCTTTGAAAGGCCAAACCATATTTTGAAGGGGTTATAACTTGTTGGTGCATGAATTCATCATCTCATATTTAGTTATTTTATTCTTTTGCTTATCTAGTCTTGAGTCTTTTGGGTATGTTTATCTTGAACACATGAAGCTTGATGATTTGCTTTCAACTGATGGTGACAAGCTTTCTCAAATGTTAACTACTGTTTCCGTTGCCAGTAGCACAAACTGCGTGGTTCATAATGTTTATTGTAAACCTTCAGAAATTAAATGTTTTGTGAAGTCAAATTTCAGAAATCCAAGTAATTGTTTCATTATTTTTAATCACTAAAAATGAATATTTTTAGTACCCCCCCCCTCCCTGACTAGTGTTTACAAACGATCTTACTTAGGCAGCATTAATTCAAAATAATGTAGGTATTTTTGTAAGTTAGCGTCTAGCATAACTCTTTACCGATAACTGTTATATTTTGATTGAATGTTTCCGATAAAATAAGTTGATTGTGCGTCTTCTATTATTGCATTCAGAATTTTTTTGGATATGAATGTACTGTTAATCAATAAGATTTTGGGATATTTTCTTCAACATATCACTGACAAGTTCAGTCTGTTAGTTGTAATGTTTTCGTGACGTTGACTTTGTTGTGAGCAGTACTAGTAAAATCTAAGTTACTTTAAACCTTAGAACATTCTAATACTAACATGTAGCTATCCCTGTCGCCACTGTTAAGTTTTCTGTCAGATGAGACAAACGTGTGGGTTCATATTGGCTTAGTACGGTACGCGATACTATACAGATTAATTATCTAGGGCAATTGTTGTTCGTTTTATGTAACAAAATAACATTCTTGCATGCAAGATATCCTAGATAATGAATACGTTCAAAATTGATTAAAATAACCAACAATTGTTAAATATCAATTTCGTAAGCCACTCGTGAACATATTAGTTGACCAGTTATCACCCCAAGAAATTTTATGGAATCTTTTTATATAAAATTAATAATGTGTAGTTATTGTGTACAGTTTCTGTAGAATATTTGGCATTTTCCTGACTAGGTATGGTTTTTCAATTTATATGCAGTATTATTAATGGTATTTTGAAATTTGAATTTCTTCTGGGCTATAGTTTGATCATTTCTGCATTGAAGATACACTATGCTTCCTTCTCTCCTTTCTGATTACAGCAACATGCAAATTACTGAGGTGGTTAAGTGTGGTCTGAGTGTTTTCTGACTTTTAACTGGCACTTCGTGTAGGTTCGAGAGGCCACTATTTCCCTAAAGACTTACGGACTCATTACACAAATTTTCTGTAATTCCTTGGTGGAAGACTGCCACAACAGTATGAGTATTTGTTTCTCCTAAACGTTGCCTGATATACTTTTCCACCATGCATAATCTCTTCGTTTTATCACTCAATATATCGATTGCATATCTAACTGCATCAATAATTTGAGGGTGCCATTCGAGATCGGATTACTATAGTAAATTTCTGTAATATTTCAAGAAAAATTAACTGAGATTTGGTAAACTGATTTCTATCAAAGCTCAAAAGTGAATTGAACTAATCAACTAAAATCGACATTTTTTAATTTCAAAACTTAATCAACACCGTTATAAAGAAGGAAATGGTTGGATAGATGGGTGACTGATATTTTGCTCGAAGTGATTATTATTGTTTCAGATAAAACCTGTGAAATAAAATATGACGATAAGCAGTTTGATTTGTCAAAAACTCAGGAATTAGGTTCCGAAAATTTCATATTACTTTAAAATTTTTGGATTATAAGTAGAGTCCTATCCTTGATTGTATTATGTTTTATATAATGGTTACATATTTTTGAATTTCAGTAAAAATATGCCAAATAATATAGTTGATACTTCTAACAATAGTATTTGATGAAGTTGATGTATATTCAACAAAAAGTTCCAACTGATGTCAAGATTATACTAAACATAGGGTGGTAGATTTAATTGTCTAACTAGATATCGTCTAAAATGCGCAGATATGGCCAGCAGCATTGTATTATTTAGAATATCCTTGTTAAAATATAGCCTATTATAGTGTGTCAAACATTTCAAAAGTCAAGTCTACGCTGTAAGTAAAACTGATCTCAACACAAACTTTTATATTTAGAGTCAGGAAACGATGACGAAAGATTTATTTCTCTGGCTGATGCTTTACCTACGAAGATTCGTGATCTAATGGATGAGAAAGACGCTGTAAGAAAAGTAAGTGAACGTATCACGTTGTTATTTAGAATTAACTGTTACGTGCCACTTCTTGAAAACTGGAAAAGAATTGGATTGTTAGTCATATGTTATCGTTGTATGCAACATCCAAGTTCATCGAAAATATTCTGGTATGTTAGAAAGGCTATGTGTTTATATCAGCATTCACGCATGTCTGATTGCGATGTGCCAGGTTCTATGTTGATCATACATACACATTGCGATGTTTCTTATTGTTGCACTCGGTTGGGTAGTTTTGCATTAGTGTTTACTGATTTCCTGTCTTGGTTCTTTCTATGTAGTTCTGTGATTAGGGGATCAGCTTAACAAAAATCTCCTAAAAATCGTAAATAAATGATATGGTTGTGTAATTTTCAGATCTTACATTGATTTGTGTCCATAATAAGTCTTTGTTTACTGACTGATTTAAATCAGTCTTTATTTACTTGTTGAAGATACGGTTATTACCAATAACTCTCTTAGACAAATTTTCACATTCTTTGAATAATCAGTGTTATTGCCAATCAGAAGCAAACTGCCACAATCCACTATATCTTTTGATGTTGACTTATACTTTTTAAAGGCTTCAAGAGTGTAAAAATGCAAAAAATTTTGTTATCTAAACAGTTGGAAAATTATTACTAAAATATACTAACCACTACACATGCAAGAAGTCGGGAAAATGGGACAGTATAAAATATCGCATAACTTGTACAAACACAGAAACAGCTTAGTTTATTCCTTCAAATAGCGATAGCGAAACGATATTGGTGCAACTGCTAAATTGTAAGAATGTGCTGCAACAGTTAATTTACTATTTGGCACTACTACTCGTACACTAGCCACTGTAACCTGATATCAAAGCAATTACATTTAGTGAGCCATCAGGATCTTTGTGGAAATAATTTAGCTTTTTTATATCCATGATTAAAGTTTTAAGTTCAAAATGAAGGCACAAACTTTACTACCTGACAAACTACAAATTACTATAATATTTCGTATAATTCAGTGTTTATATCTAGCACTTGCAAAATCGGCGCGAACTTCGAACCATTTCTAGAAGATGGTAATTGATGCTTTGGGCCCTCTATGGACAAATAAAATATTATAGTAGTTTAAAATTGACTGAATGGTGCAAAGAGAAATCTTAGAGTCCCATCTAAGTTGTAATTGCTTAGAGAATATCATTTAATCTTTACATTACTTATCTTGATTTGAGGGGTTTTGTAATTCAAAGTATTAAGGACATGAATATGGTATTCCATTCATGGCAGTGATTGATAGTTTCCATATATCGACAAATAAATTAGTAGTTATCTTCCTTGCTCTTAACGAAAGTCTTATAAATTTAAATTTCTAACTTTTTGCAAAAATCATCTGAGGTACTTCACATGTAAACTAAACGATTCAATTCGTAAACGAAGTCAATTTAGGTTATCAGTCTGATTAGATTTCTGAAAATAACTTGCATGTATCAACAGTAGTACCTGAAGATAACATTCGAATATGTGTTTGAAATATTCGAAATAATTTGCGACAAAATATTGTAATGCAAATGCATGTTTTAAATTAGTGAAAACATATTTTACATTAACGCAACATTTTTATGACCAAGTTCGCTTGCTCATAAATTTTAAAACCACATTTTTATCCGATTATTTTATATACATCTGTTTCTTTGATTGAGCCAATATCACTAAGTTATTTGCGGAAATCATTCTTTCAATGATCAAGAATCTATTCAGATTTGTGTGTATCAATAAGTGTTATTTGGTCTAGTTTTGACTTTTCGTCGTTTCATGTTTACAAATTGATTTTTTTCACTGCTATTGATTTTTTAACATGATTTTCGGCACAATTACTTATTAAGATTCTGAATAGTGTGTACATTTTGACTTTTTATGATTTATAATGCATCAAATACAGTTTGCTTGAGTTATGCAAAGTTTGAATTAAAAAAAATGTATAAATGAAGAAAACATGTAGTACCAGTTAATATTTGTATTTCTAGAGAATTTCCATATATGCTCTGAACAAGTATAATAACAATCACAATACTTTTAACAGTGATAACATAACGGCAGATAATTTTGCTTACAGTAGAAATGTTAGGGAAAACATATTGGTTCTAAGGAATTCTTTATTCTAAACATTGAGAACATTTAAACAATATGCGTAACATTTTCTTCTCGCGAGATGTGGAAATAAATAAGATATAGTAGCTGTAATGTTTTAAAAACTTGTAATCTGCCAATGTTCCTGACACTTCAGTGAAAACCATAAGATAGGTTGTAGATTTCAATTGTGTATATCATTTATTCAACACCTATATCAGGCCAAATTATTGATTAGTACAGGCGATCTTGCTTTTACTGAGCTTTTAATACTGTATGTGAGGTATCAAATACTACTAACTTGACTGAGATTGATAGTAAGAAGTTGCTCAACCCTCCAAGTAATAGCTGATATTTTTTAAGAATCTTTTAAAATCTCGTTCTTGTGTTTCTCAGAAACTGATATCTTAATATCTTACTTTCTGTTAAATAACAAATACAGAATTTTTAATGAGGGTGTTTTATACGTTTCACAATTATGGACGGTAAAATGACATTAAATTTTTGTATATATTAGTGAAAATGTTTGAATCTACTCACTTCTTGATGGGTGTAATACCTCTATCCTGTCATACGTAGATTTAACAGTCTGGATTAATTATTTTTGAGTCTAATTTTTTTCAGATAGACGACTACATAGTAGCGTACGGTTTACCACATCGCTAAGAGAAAAATAATACTTAGTACGGATGGGGAATTGTTGAATGATACATAAGATTTAATGTGCCGATGCAGTGTAGCAAGATCAGTCGATATATATATATATATATATATATATATATATATATATATATATCCCAAGTTCTGTGTTCCTTTTGATTTATATAAGAATTAGTATTTTATTTATTTAGTTATCAATGTATTGACTACTTTTATAGAAATAGTCACAGACATACTGAGCACAGTCATTTATTCCTTCGGACAAATTGTTTTCTTGATTGATAAGCACATTCTATTTGTGCTAATATAAGATAATAAGATAAGCTCTGTTTTACTTTAATAATTTGTTACTACCTTTTTCAACTGATAACAAATGTGAAGATAATTTTCATCGCTAAGTAATGCCAATTGAAAGACCATTGAGTTTCAAGACGAATTACATAAATATTTTGTCGTTGGTTGAGACTTATTGGCTGTATTTATCCTCAGATTTAGGAAAACAAGATTTCGAATCCTTAGAATTTTAGTCAGTATTATACTCTCTATTCAAAGTAAAACAGTTTGTACTTTTTAAATGGCGATATCCACATCCACTGTCTCAGATTTGTAATTCCTAATATGTAGGTTTACAATGCTGTCACCACAATTTGCCAAATAGGTCCTCAGAGCCGTTACATTCATCATCAGCCTTATTTCACAAATGGTATTATTGGTTGATGAGTAATTTTTTTTTTAATTTTTACCTGATAGAATTTTACTTGTTCATTCACTTACACATGGCTGGCTTGGCGAATTAACATAATTTAGGCGGATTTAGTATCAATCAAATAATTCGGTTAGTTAGACGAACAATCCCTAATTATTAGTACTGAATTTCCTAGTAAATATAACAAGAAAATATAAGTTCGCAAATCAAAATTAAAAAAATTATCACTAACTTTTCAGATTTCAACAAAAATATAGCAAGTGATGATAAATCGATAAAACCCACTACTGTTTACTTCATTTCACAAATAAATTACAGAACTTATGTAATTCAAGATAATGAAAGAAACATCCTTATTTTTGTATATTATTCTTCAAATAATGTTAGAAAAAGTTTGTAATCTTACCAAAGCTCAAGACCTAATGTTCACCTTTGTATTCAAAGTTGTAACTTACTCTATGTTATATATTAACCGTTATGCAATTACGTCGTAAGCTTGTGAGAAAACAACATTATAATCGTTTATCAGATCAAAGTATTGAATGTATATAAGCACCTTGCTCAGTACATTGAAATTCACCATTTTTTTAGAAATTCGATGTAACCTGGGACTTAATTTAACTACTGGGCGTATCAACAACAACTAAATTCATTCGGTCTATTTTTTAGTGCTTTGAATTTTTAAAAATTCATAAAAGAGTCTGTTGTGAAATTGTTGTTAGAGTAGTTTCATAAATATCCATTATATATTATCTACTGGAGTACCTATAGAGTGTCTAATTATAATTTGTGAATTTATGTTTACTATCTATATGTACACAAAATGGTTGAACTTGATGATTCTGGTAAATATGTTTGTAAAACATTATTATATTATCCACTGTCATTAATTTTTTGTTCAATGAACCACCATTTATCATCTGCAGAATAGCTGTAAACAAAATGACAGGCGAATAACAGTAAGTAATAATTACTCTCAGTATAAGTGTTGTTACATTAATCATCGATGGATTTTCAAACAGTCTACGAATCACGAGTAAGTGAACTGTTTATTGTATTAACTCTTAAAGGATGTACTTTATGATTTGTTTAGTTGTATAAGTAAAAATTCTTGTGTATCAATTTTAAAGTACATAGTATTAATTCAACAGCTCAAATTTTACCAACACTCAGATAATCGAATATGTAATTAGTAAGGAATTACTAGTTATTCTATTGATCTTATCATTGATATAGTGATTTTAATAAAGTTACTAGCGTTTTAGAGATTATATTTAGAAGATTCGGAAAGGAAGGCATAAAAGCTTAAAAACTTTTCTTAACATAATGTGGCAAAAAGTCAAGGGGAAATTGTCAAGTGTATAATACTGTTGTGCTTAAGATAAATGTAAAACAATGTATTAAGAAGGAAACTGTCATGACCTAGGTAAATAATAGAATCATATTAAGACAGGTTGAATGCATAATCAAAATAACAAAGTATCACAACTGTATGCACAAGGTATTATCACAACTTTAAAGTTTTAGATGTTTAACAACAATAACTGATATGAAAACCGTATTTGGTTGATGGCAGTTAAACTTTTATCTGTTATTTATTTCAATATACTTATTTAGTCATAAAGCACATTTATTATTTAGAGAAGGATTCCTTTTCAATGAATTCCTTTTCTTTGAGTAAAGATAATTTGGTAGAGATCAATTCTTAATTTGTTGTTTGCGAGTATCACAGACTGGTCTTCGTTAAGTATCATTAAAAGCCAGAGAACATTGTGCAGCTACTTCATCGTAGTATAGGATTCCACAGTAGTGCATATTCTCAACTGTACCAGTGAGTCGAACCCAAAACCTCTAGGTATTTGGTCGATCGCTTAACTATCCGCTAGCACGGCGGTGCTGGTATTTATGAATCATTTATGAATTTATGAATCAAAAAATGTATACTTCTGATATAATATTAGCGAAAGTAAAACAGTTTAGATAGTGTGTGTACACCGAAGTTCACTATATTAAGTATACCAAATGACTGTTCTCAAACTTAATAAGCGCCATGGTTACAATTGTAAAACTATGCATCATTTTGAATGCACCTCATCAAAATCGCTTTTGACTAATTATCACATTGTTCCAGCTCTGTGTATAATTGAAGAGAAGCGAATGGTAACTGAGAGTTATTTTGTCCATTAGATGTAGTGTAACACTTTGCAATTCACATTCACTTGTAATGACAGTAAGTAAAATGAATTATTACTGTACGCTTACAGTATGGTGTATTACTGAAATGATATAAGGTAGCTCTTGCTAAAATAATTACTACTATTTGATTCCATGCAATCCTTTCAATAATATAACTAGAGTGAAATTACTCACTTATTTTAAAAATAAAGTTTATAGTAAGTTGGATAATAGGTTTTGGTAAATCTTGAATACGTTTTTGGTACAACCCTTGAACTGCTTATAAAGCATCTACCGAGTTACAGTGATATGAAAATGCAGGTTGGAAAAATTAACGTATAGGTCACTCATTCTGAATAATAAGTACACAGGAGTTTTTCTTGATATTGGCAGACAAGTTATCATTACCTTCACACAATTTTATTTTGTAAGAATGCCCTGTTAAAATCACTAATAAAATACACACTTTATAGGTAACCAGCAGTAAATAAGCACGAATATATTAATCGAATTTGTTCTCGTATTGATTACTTATAAAAAGTACACCATTCGTTTAATGACCTAAATAAGTTACACATTAACATGATTGGTGTGTCTGTATTTTTTAAACAGATTTCTTGATGTTTCATCAACTTATAGTTTTCGATACTGACAGAATAGCATTAGAACTAAACACCCCGTTTAATGAAAGAGCTGCGGTGAAAATACGAATGTAATATACCATAAGTCGAATTACTTTCAGATGTATTAATATCTTGTGCTAAAACTGACTTCATATAAATATAGATAGAACTAATCGACCTTATAGTAATTGGTATTATACTGTCTTGTCTCCAATACTTCTGACAACATTCTCGCCAAGGTTTACTAAACGCCTTTAAACGATGTCGGACAGCTGAAGGTAGTTAAAGACAAGCCGGAAATCCGAATTTCGTAGGTATTACAGCTTATTCTCATGGCTAATCTCTAATTTCTAAGAAACATATGGGGCAGTTAAAATTTTGAGCCGACTTGTAATGTATCTCATGGCTTTAGACAAAGAGTGTAGATGATGAAAAATGACCTGAAATATAATTTTGTTAAAATCTCTTAGATACACCGAGAATCCTCATAACACTATTCTTGATTTCTCATCATTGTAGCTATTACAATTTCTTATGATTAATCATATCACATAAAATCAATGATAACACATGTTGTTCATGCTGTATACAGTCTTATATAAAAAGGTTATGTAACGTATTTATTAAAGGTCAGCATGATTATTTAATCATTTAGATAGACCTACTTATGAAAAATTTTACCTATTGATAAGCTGAATATAACGATTCAACTAAATTCATGGTTTTTCTGTCTGTGTGATTCACGTTTTTGGTGCTGGCACACTTGAGTCTATATTAAATAGGCAGCCAACAAAATCCGAGATGGATGACTGTTTAATTCCTCATAGAATTTTAGTGAGATTTGAAATATAGTTACTTTATCATCTATATTTATTATTTCAAACTGTTTACTTCTATTTACATGCCTCGTAACAAGTCACTTTCTACTTGAGATGAATATTTTGATTTTTATACAGTTTGGTCCCTTGAAGAATTTTTTCAAAACAAGAACACTGGGATGAAGTGAATTCGTCTTAATTTGCGTGCTCTATTTCTTCAAAATAAGCACGAAACCGTGTAAATAGTAAAATAATTTACAAGTGTCATGTTGAATGTTACATGCCTATAATACTCTCTCAGCACTAGTAATTAATAAAAAATCATCAAGACAAGTTCACATTTATTGACGAAATGGTTAAGTGAGACAGGGAGTTCACCATGTGATCTAATATGAAGAATATGGAATAATTGTTACGTGAACACTGAACCAAGTGACAAAATCGGATTGATTACCAAAATTAACAATCGTGATAATGGTGATGACAATAATAGTTTAAGGTTGTGTGAAAAAAACGTTGACAAGATGTAAAATGTTTTAGTGAGTAATGTAAGAACGTAATAAGACCAAGAAAAAACATTGAAGATTCTATTATGTGTACGTAAGGATGGCAGTAAAAGTTAAAAATGATAAAGAAAGAAAAATAAAAATGGAGGATAATGAGGAGTCACTCACCATAGTAATGTCAAGTGAACTACGCCAGAATCTTTATTTGGTTCTAATAGGACTATTTCATTGTTATTCGGTAACTCAGTTATAGTATTCCTATGCTCTTTTGATAAAGAAAATTATGGTATGCTGGTGTGATGCACTTCAGCAACAAATGACAGTTTCTAAGAAAAATGTGTTCATTAATCTTCCAGTCAAAGAGACTGATCACAACATGCAGAATAGTCGTCGACTATGGGCTAGTATATCATTGACTTATCATGCGGCTAATTCGATTATAGCTTATTCCACTTAAAAGTCATACAGATAATCAAATTTAGGTAACAAACCACTTATAGTTACAGTTGCATTTTCCATTTTCCATTTAAATGTGGCAGCACGTACATTGGAAGGGTGGAAAGAGTACTATATGAAAGAATCACAGAACATATTCCGAAATATTTGGTATCAAGTGGTTTCAGATCACTTAGCAATGCCATAGGAAGGCATATCATGGACACAGTGAATCCAGGTGTTGCGTTCCGAGTAACAAGCAGATAGATTAATGCCAGATTTCTACGTTATACAAAAACAGTTTCTATTCGTCTAATAAACTCGAATTTATGCACACGAAAGGGATGTTTAGTTCATTTGACATTACTATGGTGAATGACTTTTCGGTATTCTCCGTTTTTCTTTTTCCTTCTTTGTCACTTTCAACTTTTATTGCCATTCTTACGTACACATAATAGAATCTTCAATGTTCTTCTCTTAGTCTTATTACGTTCCTACTTTACTCACTAAAACATTTTACATCTTGTCAACGTTTTTTCACACAACCTTAAACTGTTATTGTCATCACGATTATCACGATTGGGGATTTCGGTATTTGGTATCTATTTTGTTTCGTCGTTTGATTTCTCGTTTTTTGTTCGTCATTTTTTTCGAAATCATTTGATGATTGTTGTTTGTTCACTTGAAATACAGCATGGTAAATTAAAGCACCGTGTCATTTAGACCAGTTGGATTTTCTGAAATGTGTTTAGTAGAACTCATTCACCAATAATGACTAAACAAATGTGACATCAGTCACCACTTAGCGATCAATCAGTGCAAGCATCTCAACCATATACAACGCCAATTGCAGCCCACATAACACAGTAGTTATGTTTTAAATTCGTGGAAGACTTGCTACTTGGGATGCATTTCTACTTTTTCATCATCCTAGTTCTTTTAAATAATTAAAATGCACATATTATAATGCCATTGCAACCACAGTGCAGTAAATTTTATACATTATGTTGACCAAATATATGCTGTTTACTAAAGTGGGACAAAGTTATGTCCGTGTTTCCAATATTCAACTAATCTCAAACTTCATTTGTTTAGGATTCTTACTTTGACAATGAGCTTATTTTTTAACACTGGCAACTTAAGACATATTTAGTACCATTCACTTTTTTATTCGTAAACAAAACGTTAGATTTTATTTCAGTATAGATTTACTACTGTTTAGTATACTTAAGTATCTTGTATCATAATAAGTATATTAATCTTTTATATTTACTTTCAGGCATTATATTAAGTCATTACTAATAAAATATGTGCAGTCTGATGTAATCAACAAAAGTAATAAACTTATAGACTTCGTCTTGAATAGTAGTCACTTATATTGTATTTGTGGTCAACCTACAGGGTTGTAGATATAATTTCAGTGTTAAAAATCAGCTACTGATATACAGCGCAAAAGCTGACATTTGCTCATAAGTTCAAGTTTTAATGGATTTAGGATTATAGAGAAGATTGTTCGTAAAGCGAAATATAATAGATCTTAGCCTGATCATCCAGAAATCCCCATGTTTATTAAAACAAAGACAACCTTGTTTAGATCTTAATCTGTTTAGTTTTGTATATTATACATCCTTCTAATTTGTTGAGTAATAGATGTCTTTAACGCTTCTGTTGATCGTATTATTTTAACTGTCCAAGTTTCATAGAATTATGTGAAATGCTCATTTCTATTACTCTTTAACAAAAAGGTAACATCATTTTTATTTGACCTAGACTAATTAATTAATTAATTTTCACAAAGAAAGATGCATTTCTAACAGGATTTTCATTTTAATAACAAATAATGCTACGTATTATGATCTTTACCGTGTTACATACTGCCATGAAAGAACTCGCCAGTAATGTCATAGAGTGGTTACTATTCTTCTATGTGTTACTAAATTCATTCCGTTTCGATATTAAACGTTTTTATTGATATGCACTAAACAATATAATATAGGTCTTCGTAATGAGAATGAATTTCATTCTGTCTTCTAGACTTCGGTGTTTTGTACTATCATGGGAGAAACTTTCACACTTGTTCGCGGACTATGTAAATTCTTATTTAATTAAAAGCTTTAATTTATGGTCAACAACAGGGTAGAATTGTTCACAATTTCTGAGTTCATTGATATTTCACGTGTTTAAATCCAATTAGTGCTATGTTTATATAACTGACTTTTAACCTTTCTTCCCGGCTTTTATTTTCTACTAATATAAATCAGGACAAGTTTCTGTAATTCTCACTAAATACAAATGGACATGTATTTACATTTAAATTAGTGCATATATCTGTGTTATAATCACAATTAAAATAGATTCTATAAAACAACTCACAAAGTGTAATAGAATTTTGTAAACTGACATTTTTTGAATAATCTTACAAACCCACATACACTTAACAAGCCTCATTTCAAACCTGCATAATTTATCAAATTGAGAAACCTGATTTGTTCTTATATTCGATCGATTAAATTAACACTGAAACTTCTAAGTTATGACCCTTGCAAAATATGACATTGCAGTTGTTAGCTGAGTTAGCCAATGTTTACTTATTTATGTGCATATGTTGTTAAATTGACGTTCACTGATTACTTGCAACCATATTTTACGACACAAGGACAGACACACATAGAGATTTTTTGGACGTCTTATTACTAAAACAGTTCAATTTTCATGAATTTAAATGATAAAAAAATGCTATGTTGCAATGTTCATTAATCTATTCATCAGCATTATCAATATTTCTTAAACGTATTTCTCACTATCTGTATTATGTCAGAGAACGTTGTCTGTAGAATTGTGTTCTGAACAGAAACGACCCGAATTCTGTCAACATAACTTAGTAAATGATGAGGACTCAAGAAACGATAAAAATGAAACTATTAACATAGAGATTTCTGGTAAAACACGTGAAGACATAAGTGATACATTTACACGGAAGTCAATTTTATCTACAAATCGTAGTTTGCCCTCTTATCAGTCAAAAGATATTGATGTATTGCATCAAATAGGTTAGTTGGTATTGTTGCCTTCATTGTTAAAATATTATTATTTTCTAACATTTAATTGTTTAACTGAATGTAGATAGGTTCATTTAGTAAGTTTTATAAGGTCATTTAAATATGATTAAATAGTTACTTCAATCCACTGAGTATCTTCATTTAGCTACTTCATTTGTTTGGCGATTATATCGGAACTACCATTTCCCTTGAAATCGTTTGTTAGCAAGTAGATATAATCAGGGTCAAAACTTAAAACTCTTTATGAAACTAAATTTTTTAAAATTGAACTTTATTATTTACACAACCCAGGTATTGTAGAAGATAATAGTATAGTAGAAGAGGTATTCATGAATCTGAATGTGATAACCATCTACCTTACTAACTACGTTAAAAAATATCCAATAATATATTTTATTGAGCCTTAATGTAGGTTGAAAACAATGAAACAAAGTTACTTACTAGAAACATTAAAATAGATCTCAATGTTTGTGGATTTAATTGTGTTCTCCTTATTACTCATACTAAACTAGTTGTTTGTCTACAATTTCTCAACGACAGTCACCGACTTTTATATTTAGAGTGTTTTAGTCATCATTGTAAGCTATCCTTATCTGTCCCATTATTTATGTTTTAGTCTCCTAATCAAGCAATATATGATAACATACTGTCAAATGTAATAAATAGATCACAGAGAAATCAGTACTTTAGATAGAAGTTATCTACTGTTCATCCTTAATGTCCAACAATTCTGTTGTTAATTTGTTTAATTTTTTTGCCAGTGGTAAAGAAATATGAAGTTGAAAGTGTAAACGAAATCACACAAAAACAAATTTTTCTTTCGAGTATTGATGCAGCGTATTGACATTAATTCATTGTGAAATTTATCTAGCATTCTGTGTTATTAACATAATTCTGTGTATCATGAGAGCTGCTTTATGACATGTGATTATAACATTTAGTTCAGACCATCAAGCAGAGGAAACCATTAGCTACTTTTCTTCATGTTTAACTGATGAAAAGAAAAATAATACAATGAAAAGGACGTATAAAAGTAGTCAATTGGTAAAATACAGTAAAATAGACTTTAATCTTCGTTTAGTAGGTACCATGCAGATGATACTGTAGTTAACAGGAAAAACAAGCAACTGAGTTTAGTTTCACAACTTCTTAGTTACATATAGTAATATAGGATTAAACATTTTTACGTTTTTAGTTTGCAGTTTGTAAATAAATATCAAAGTATGTACCGGAAGTATTGTGTTATCATAACGGCATTGCCTTGAGCAAACTAGTGTACTGAAACATATTTTCTCGTGCTAACACAGCTGATACAGAAAAAGACCAGACTTTATTGTTGTTCAGTACATGAAACTATTTATAAGTGAATCATCTTTCCGTAAAGCGACGCTAACAAAATTTACCTATTTCTCCTTAAATATACTTATAAATGAATATATTTAGAAGCTATGCATTTCCCCATAGCAGACGACAATTCACTGTAGAATACTTGAGTACATGATTATTTTGTTTCTCTTGGAAGCATTCAATAATTTCCTTAGCCAGTTATTTATGAATTAAGAAAGCCTGTGGAAATATGTAGCCGGATTAAACTGATCTGTGCCAGATAATTGATTATCGTTTAACTAATAAGACACTAATTTCTCTAGAATCATCGGTAGTAGTATCACTGGTTTTTTGTATTTTATAAAATAACTGAATAACTCTTTCCATATTTCATCGTTTCATAGATTTTCAACAAACTGAATCTCCATCGAGCATAACTGTTGTACCACAACACACATTTTCAGAAACTACCTTAAATACGCAACAGAAGTCACTTGTATATAATAAAGGTAGTTTGATCTTTGATAGTTCCAATCACCTCAAATATTCAATTAGCCCATGTCCTATTGAACATCAAACTCAACTTCACAGTAAACACAAAACACTATACAGGTCCAATTTGGATTCACTCAGGAAGCCAAAAAACAATCCAGCAGCTGGCAAAAATTCTTCAGTGAACAAGAAACTTATAAAAACTCGGACGAAATTACCTCAGAACTTACTAATTAATGCCGCTGAGGGTCTACGAGAACTTTCTAGAGACTCGTCAGACGATGAACATTTTGATTCAAATTCTTCATTAAATTTTCTAACTCACACTTCCACTCAAAACTTAAACGACAGCAGCAGTAGTACAGAAAGCAGTAAGCACACATATACTATGGAAAGTCCGACAGAATTTTTGGATAGAAAATTGGAACTTGAGCAAATGGACAGAAGTTATCATTCTGCAGTTTCTAACAACTCAGAGTCTAATTCGGGTCAGTCACCTTACATTCCAATCTTAGATGACCATTTAGCTTAGAGTAATGATTTTAACTAACATTCAAACGTCTTAAATTTATAACATATCTCGGATCATTTTCTTACTTTTCATATAAAAGTACAAACTATTAAACATAATACCTATCACTACAAGACCACCTTGATTGAAAGTTTATATTACTATTTTTTAACAATGGAAGGAGTAGAGTGAAGGAATCATAGTCCTCTTCAATTTTTTACTTAGAATTTGTTGATCATAATATAACTACAGGTTGCTTAATTAATGTATTTTCAATGTTCACTTTTACGAGTCAGAAGACAATAGAAGACCTTAAGTGCACCCGTTAATAACCGTTTACATTATGAACTAGTCAGATATTAAATTACGTAAGAAGTTGCGAGTTAAAACATTCTGGATAGAGTACATGTAAAGTGTATGGAATGTATTTAGTATACCACGGTGACAGAAATATGAGGTAAATATAGATAAATTAAAAGATGAATCATGCAAACTGAAAGCGATACTTCAACTTGTTCAACATAATTCGATAAACACTTTGTACTGGACAAATATAACATTGGTTTCTACCCAATATTAGATCAACATTTCAATCCTACAGGTGGTTAATCGTCACCAAAACATCTCAGTGACAAAGGACGCAAATTGAGTAACTGGGTGACTCGGTTTCGAATCCCACATTGGCTTTCACTTTTCTCAAGGCTACACACACTTTGGTGACAAGCGCCAGCTAACACGTATCCTAGGCTAATCGGAGTTTCATGTTGTTTGCGCCTTACCGATTGACATCAAATCATAGTAACGCTAATTTAAATCATTTAGATAGGTGGCCACATGCAATCTAATCAACCGAATTTATTCAACTCTAAGTACTACAGAAGCGTGACATTCGTCGCTAATGAGCTATTAATTAATCCTAAGTAACATTTAAGAATTTTGTAAAAGTGCACCCACAAAGCAAGAAGTGTATTTTGTATTTTATTCACTTAAATAAAAGCCCTTTTAATTTTGTCTTACTACAGTAGGTTCACATATTCACGAATCAACAGACTATACAACTAGTAATGGAGCTTTTACTCGTCCGCGTCTACCTCATACTGTAGTACCTAACGGAGAATTTCGCCTGAGGGTTGATAAAAATACTAAGGTTGGTACAAACAAGGAAAATAAGTCATCATATCTTCCATTAAAAGTGACCGATTTATTGTCATTTGAAGAATTGGATGATTATTTGTTTGATACACAAAAATTGGTTACTGTACGTTTTAAATTGTTTTGTTGGAAGTTCATTCTTAATTGTTTTATTTTGTTGTCTGTCACTCCAATAATCGTAACATTATAAGCGACATGTTTTATGAAAAAGAACTAAAATTTTTGTATCATTTGATGATAATGATAATGGGATTTATACTGGTCAAAGTGGTGTATTGGTCAAAAGATTTTTGTAGCAAGAAAAACTTTAATTCAATACCACAGTGGCGAATTCTTTAAACAGTGGCTAATTGGCGGTATACTTGAGTAAATCCAAAAAATTAAAGCTTAATTGACTGAGCTTATGGCTCGAATTCAATTATATGCTTTAAGCTGTGCATGTATGTGGTAGTATGTGTGATGGTCAGTTAGTTATTTAGTCAGGGATTGAAGAAATCTGTCTTGAGATCAAAATCGAACAGTGTACATGGTGAAAAATATAATCAAATAATCAAGAACAAAAGCCCAGTGAAGTAATTCAGAAGCTTAAATTACCGCTCAACTGCGTCATGCAAGTATTACTCTGTCACCTACGGAAAGAACGCTGTCCTCGGTGTGAACGAATGTAAGTAGTTGTGACATGGATGCTGAAACATAAGAAATTTTAGAACATGGGCTAGTGAAATTTCATAGTATTGTTGTGTGGACATTGCGTTATATGCCGCTTGAGCGAAAAGCAGCTCATATGACAGAAAAACTAGTAAATTCTCCGTAGGGTTATCCTAACAAGCTTTTCAATTTTTTTAGGATGGCAAGTGTAATATTTTTAATAAGGATTTCGCTGTCAACTGAAGGAGGATTTCTTGAGATCAAAAAAGAGAAATCTGGTAAATATAGAAAAAGAACAATAATAACTATAATCAAAAGTTCAGTTAAATCACTCACGCCAGCTGGACACTTTCAGGAACTGTTCAAATGGCCTCCAGCTATCCTTCAGTTACCGAGTAAATACAAACTGCTTGAGAGGTAAATTGCTACAGGTTTGTTACCCCTTAGCTAGGTTGGAAAGGCTATATATAGTTTAAAGAAAGAAAGTAGTATTACCTGATTGACTCCAGATACCTTTAAGGATGGTGGTCAAGTTTCAACACCATGTTGACTAATATATTAATTTGGGAGCTGGACTTAACCCCCTCTAACTGATTTCGATCACTGGTCATTACAGAAATCTTTTGTGATAAACAAAGAAAAAATCAGATTGATCAGCGTAATCTTTGAAATATGAGCCTCGATCATCTTCCGACGTTTGTTTGAAAATAGGGGATCACAAACTTGAGAAAACCAAGCTAATTCCAGACCTGGGTAACGGTGCATTGATAAGACATTCACTTTCCTCCAAACCACAGAACATAGCCATATTTACAGACATGAGACAATGTTGGCATTCCTTGACATGAAAGCAGCTTTCGACTCTGCTGACCTAGAGGTTCTGTGGTAGCGTTTTGCCACTAAAAGGCTAACCTTAGAAGTATATAAACTATATGAAGATAATCTACTCAAGTACCACTGATAATTAGATTTAACTGTCATCGGAATTGCCAACCTCAATCGGTATTCATCATGGTTCCCCCTCCCTATCTGCCCATTTTTATTGATATTCCTGATCGGTGTCCTCCTAAGTGTTGAGCTTTCTTTATCTAAATTTTCCAAAATTGACCTTCTACTAGGTAACCCACTTATTGATTTAGAATATGCAAACGATAAAATTTTATTCGGTGAATATGCAGAGTCCCCTAAACACCTTGAGTAACAATCTAAGTGTATTTAGGATGCCTTTCTCGCCTTCTATACGCAGTACATTACTTCAGAACTGGTATGCATTAGTACATAGAGTGGTCATAAGGAGTGAAGTAGTTGAATAAGCTGTCCACCCCATTAGGCAGTATTTGAAAAACGTTTGCATGAATTCCAAAAGCTTGTTTAGCTTTCGCCATCTTGCGTCGCCTTTGGCGTAAATGAAATAGCTGTCCTTTAATAAAGGACGTTTATATTGTGCACCAGTTGGCTCAGTATTAACCTAGGGGTGCGAAACATGAGCTACTAAAGTAGAAAACATAGACAGTCTATAGATCTTTAATTACAGGTATATTCGAAGCATCGCTTGCATTACCTGGTATAAAAAAGAAAGTAGCATTGTTGTTGATCACAAAGTACTAGGAAATAATGGCAAATCAGTCGATAGGGTTCTGAATCTTCATCGACTGGTGGGGGAAAGTGGTTAAGGCATGTATTATGTATGCCAAATCACAATCTTCCTTGTTGTACGATAATGACTGAGGTAGGGGTAAGATGGAAGAAAACTGGAAGTCGTCAGACCAAAATGTGGTATCAGTCCCTGAAGTCATTGACCGTCAATCTGAACCGTGCTGGTAGACGGAGACAATTTGTCGGAACTAATGGCTAAAGATACTTGATGATGTGTCTCAGAATCGGTCATAGCGTCGCAAGTGTATTCACTTTTAATCACTTCTAGGTCTTAATTTTCGTTGTTCTTTCATACAAATCTTCAGTCCATCCCTAAATATTGAACTGTATTGCGGCATTAATCTTGCTCATTTGGTCTTCTCATGCTATTAAGCTATGGGAACTTGGACGCTTACTCAAATACAGTGTGCATAACCAACCAGCTACCTAAAGTGCGAAACTTAAAAAAACAGCTTAACTACGTTTCGCAAATCATATACATCTACCGTTAGTGAGAAATATGTCTTATCGTTTATAAATAAATGAATTGAAAATCATAATGTTATCAAGGCATTGAAGTTATTAAAAGAGCCTATTGAGTCATTACTTCTAAATAAGCACATTTTAATGAGGAAAACTTCTTTTCGACGAAGCCACTTACTAGAGCTGACAAACTGTGTTTTTAGTAAATTTAACAGATTAGAGTCTATCATATAACTGAGAGTTATTAGGTTGGCTCGTTACACCCGATACGTCTGTTTACTTCTGACAAATTTTCACGTAACACTAAGCTTCTATGGATCTATAATCGCAAAATATTAATTGTGCGGTTCTATTTTCAGCACGTGGAAAGTGTAGGACTAACTTCTTATTAATTTATTCAGTGATGTAATACCTCTATCTTTTACTATAGACCATTATTAATTTTTCTGTGGATACAATTGTACAGCTCGTGTAAATAATTTCATCGCTAAGAAAATTTTCTTTGCTCAAACATCATTCTGATATAGAGTTGTTATTGTTTAACTGTTTTTAAACTTGTATTAAAAATTCTGCAATTGTTTTGTGCATCAACATGATACATTCATTTAGTAGTGACTTCATTTAAAAGTGCAAACTAGATGAGCGTTTTCAAATAAAATCCGTACTACCTTCAAATCAGCCCAGCAACTTTTTTAAAATGTTTTGTAATTAATTGGAGGCATATGTGGATATTTCATTTATACTGGTTAAAAACCTACCCATCCACTGTAGTAATTTCCCCTGAGTCCACAGATGACAGGTTATCTATTAGTTCAACGGAGTAACCAGTTTACAGCTTGAAACATTGTTGAAAATATTTACGGATAAATTCAGTATTTAAAAACTGTTTAAACTAAATGAATAAAAAAATCAATGCATAATGACTTTTAATCATGAGGTCGTTAAAACCTTATTATTTTGGAATATATAATTAAGCATTGAATTTTAAGTCTATTACATAACATATCTATTCATAAGCTGAATTCATCACATATTACTAAGTTATTTGCATAGTTTGTTAAACATTATTTCGAATTTATTTGAAACCACTAGCAACTGGAACAAAAAATGGCAAATAATAAATCTGAGATAGTAACTTCTCAAAAACAGTGGTCTGTTAAACAGAATGAAGCAATAAGTTCTACTGAAGATTACGAAGTAGCGAGGGCATTAAATAACGCGGATCAGTTACTTGGATCAACTGCTAATAAGCGTTTATCAGCTATTCTCCGACGACGACAAGATAAGCAAAGAGCCTGTCACTCTGATGTGGAACAAGCAAAAAGAGTATTGAATGGGTCTAGTGGAATTACTGAGGGAAAAAGCACCAGATCACGTAAAACAACTCAGTCTTCTATAACATCTCGACCACAATCTCAGCAGCCAACATCTCGATGTGTGGGGAATTCACATGTATCCTCCTGTGATCAGTCGTTTGTTCCAGTAAGAAATGCATCCGAGACGCGACGCAATTATTCAAAGTGAGTGCTAAATATCATATATAAAAATCCTGTTTCTACCTAATTAATGATCCGTTACTATTTTTTATGTAAATCAACCAATTGTTTCTTTAGATTTTAGTTGAATTGTAAGTTCTACAATATAAAACCTGCTAAAATTAGTTGTTTAGATCGTATGATCCGTATTGTAATGAGTAGTGTTAGAATACTATCCACACGTGTAAAGGATTGCTTCTATCGTTAGAAAATCTAGATTACTGCAATATTTTGGTCAATGGCTCTTAGTTTATCAAGAGGTAATCATGGTAATGTTGGACATAATATGTTTTCACATTTGTAACAATAAATTACATCGATCGTAAATCAGTTTTAAAGCATAGTTAAACTTTGAATATTTGACTACATTTCAAAAGGTGTATGAATCATGATGCCATGGGAGTTTCTATGTTCTTTGTTTATAGTTCAGTAGTTTCATTTAAGCGTTGTAGTGTGAGAAGGTAGTTTATTTTTTTCTGAGAACAATTGGTTAATTGTGTAGGTTCAATGAGGCTAATATTTGTGATGTATTTGTAGAATAAACACTAGAATATTCAGTCTTCTGTTGTTATTGTACTAAAATAACAGATTGTTTTGTAAAAATTAATGCTTTTTGAATATTGTTAAACTGCATTATCTGTGTAATCGATATTTTTCGCTTTTTAGAATCAGCTAGCTTTCACTAAACATCAGTTTTTGATCTCAGAACGAATTATAATTAGTAGAATTGTTAACTGCGTGAATATAGCTCATTGTTGATCTAACAGATTTCTTAGTTTTATCAGAGCTATGTGATATATTTGCGCAATACAAATCGAACAATCTGATCACACATACACTTGTTAATGCATTTATATATGAACAATAAAAGGTCACTAGACAATTAAGTGTATAAGCTAAGTAAGCAAACATAATAAAGATAACAATGTAATCCAAAATCTACCAAGGTAGGTTGAGGGAAAGTACAAATTATTTTTGAACACACAAGGGGGGTTTGAACTTCCGTATAGTTAAGGCTTCAACAAACTTTAGTATACGTCCTAAAGCACTTCTATACAACACCACAAAAGATGATGTGATATCAACTATGTGACCTATCTTAACTAAGGGTTTAGCGATAGACGATGAAGGTTGTTTTTCCTGTACTTTTATTTTTCCTTTCAAGTCCATTTGTTTTTGGAGCCATTTACGTATGTGTTCAGCTAGCCTTAGTTTTAGCTAAATTTTAAGAAACTGATATTATTTGCTTTGATTTTATCTCAATCAAATATTAATTCGATCACTAGCTTAGATTACTACTTTTTACAGTAAATGACTTTATGGATGCTATGATGTAGTGAACTGAGTAACTTTCAGCTATTTCAATTAATCGCCACTTTATATGACTGTTATCTCCAATGGTTTCACTTAGAAATTGTGGATGATTATCCATGTACTTGATTCATTTTGTGAATAAATATAAAAAAAAGTTTCATTAACATTCTTGTTTACAGAAAAAAACGATAGTTTCAATCTGAAAATATCCTATAACTTCTATTAACTTTTACTTTCAGTAGATTATCACATAACTCGTCTAACTTCTCAACGTCTGTAGAAAAGTCTACAAAATCGTTCTTTTCTCAGAAAGTAGTCAATATTGATCACCATAGTATATCCAATAATCACTCATCAACTTCATCTACACCCGAAAGTTCAAGGCAACTAGGTTCAAATGCAATAAAAACAAGTAAAATGTTAGCTGCTTTGAATTGGCAACGTCGTAAATCCTATGATCCAAGACAGTTTTTAAATAAATCAACTGGAAATTCTACAGGCAAGTTATGGTGTCATATGATTTTGTGACTTTACGAAGCATATTATTGAAGTGTTACATTACATTTATATCAGTTTAAGACACTTGATAACCTTATTTTCCTAACACTCGAAGTTTGCATTCTATTAACTGTTTCGAATGTTATTATTTACTACTATGGATAAATAGTTCATTGCCTTGTAAATGCGCTATGATAGTTGAGGGTATGTGTTATCTTTCATTATATGTTTCCTTCTCACTTCAACTTAGCAAAATGTTGTATCAGAATATTTAGGGAGATTTGTTTCATTCGATATCTGAAGCTGATATGTTCCGATACAACTGACTGATAAACTGTATAACAATTATTTAACAGTCATCTCCTTAAGTTTTATAAAAGTGCATTTTGGATGAGTAACATTAAGAAAAAATTTTGTTAGTTACGATCAGCTACTTAGTACTATTCTCAGTACTTTTCTATAATATATGTCACAGTAACAATCGTTTTTACAAGCACCAAATGTCAAAGGGCTAAAAATTATTTTTCATGTTTAAACTGAATTTTGTTAAACTGATGACTGTATACTTCAGTTTACCTACTTTGAAATATATAGCGTTATTGTATTTCCACGGTTGTTTCTTCATATCTTTGAAGTAGTTATAAACATTGTATTTACTGTATAAAAGTATTCAGTATTCTGAAAAGTAAATGCCTCGTAGTAACTCTGAATCGGTAGCCTGAAACATTCGTCATAACATAAAAAAACGTATTGGTTGTAATGAAGATTACTTGTGTTTTGTTTTTACATTTTAAAGTCCATGAATCCCAATGAATTATTTCTATTTGAATTTATTCGGTATATATATAAACCCTGAAAGTTTCAAAAGAGATTTTGCTTTGTTGTTTTCAACTAGCTCGATCACAAAGTCGTCCACCAAAGGATGATGATATATTGAGTATATCTACAGATAGCAAATCTAAGAGTTGTTTAACAAACCGGTCTGTTAATCCAACACGAAGACTAACTGTCACTACTCGTCGTACAGCACCTGTAGATACAACCGATTGTATAGCAGCAATGGAGATTGTAAGACAAATAAACCATAACAACGATGTACAAAGTATGGGTGATTATTACGACAGAACAACCATCCATACTGTAAAAGATTCAAATCGTAAAGGATTCACAAGTCAACATAATCAAGAATTTAAAGAAACGGATCCAAAAATTATCACTTCAGATAAAAAGTTCGATACCTGCGAATCCCGTTTAAAAACAAAACAAACAAGCAGAACTAGCTCGGTTTGTGATGGAACAAAACACTGTAGTCGGCATCAAAATTCTAATGGAAATGTAAGTCGTTGATAAGGCTCTATTCATATTTAGTCTCTCTTCTTTTATTGTCCGATTCTCCAGATTAAAATAGCGTACCATATTAATAATGTAAACATATAATGAACTATTCTAAACTTAGCCGGTAGTTTATTGAGGAAAGGTATCCTATAAAACTGGTTGTTTTAGTTTTGGATACTTTCTATCCAAAGCTAGGTGAATCGTTTCATCTGGTAGTATACACAAGCAGGTGTAAACGAGAGAATGACTTTCATCCACTAATTTTGTAGCTTTTATTCCTAAGTTACTACATACCTAAATTTCATATAGACAAGAAGCAAGATACATCTTATGTTTAAATAATGAATTCATTCATGAAATGAATCGTTAGTTTAGTACAATGCTTAAAATGAAAAAAAATTAAATTACTTAGAATTCGGTATTTTTTCATTAGATTCTATTTGAAACACTTGTTCCGTAAAATGTGCTCATTATTTCTGATTTACTTTTGATCATTCAGACAATAAGACGTTTGGCTATAATAATGTGAATTTTGTCTTGTTGTCTTTATTTAGATGAATATATTACATGTCTTTACTTCAACAACATTCCACTTTAAAATAACTATTTAGCTACGGTGATGTTTACTATTAAATACATATTGTTACGACTGCGACAGAACTTATTTGACTTTGCAAAAGATGTCTGAGCGACCAATGACAAATTATTATACATGAACGATTCCTCAAAACAATGTCTCCAATGCACAGATTCTTTTAAGCTACATTTACATCTAAAAGTAACAGGATTTTGGATACATTAAACCTAGTGACATTTGCCTAAGTTTTTGATTTGCCATCTGAACATAATTTATTAGTGCAAAAGTCTACAACTAAAGTGCAGAACTGATTAATTGAGCTTCTTATTTGCTCCTATATATATGCAAACCAGGAAGTGTGCGTACTTTCTCGTTGTTGATATTCAGGACCACAATTAATCAATCTCAATCTCTATATAAGCACTGTGTGCGAATTGTCACAAATGTGTAGTATATTTGGTTTGTTGCTAGCTAGAGAGCCTAAAACGATTGGTTAACAGGTTGTGTTGGTATCCAAGTCCATTTTCATTGTGATGAATCCAACATCTATCATTTGAAATGCCTGTGTGTTATCTACTCAGCTTTTGAGCGCCAAATGCTAATAACTTGCTTAGTGAATATTAAAGCATTAGTACGGGTTTGTAATTTTTCATTGTTATTTGTGTATCCTACACTATTAATTGCTTACTGTGTGTAAAAATATTTGTTAGTACTTTTTCATGTGTGGACGACTTTTTCTACCGTATTTACTGTATCAGAAAAATGCGAATAAACATTTTCCATCTGTCGTCACTGCACGGTTACCAACACATCAGCAAATTCATGCATCTAATTCCCAGTCGTGTACCAACGAATCTAATTTTCATTGCCCATCTGGTTCATCTAAAATAATCACTATTGAGTCTACTGGTAGGAATAAAACCTCTAATCAAAATGAAATGGTAAGTTAGTCAAAATTTAATTTGTTTTCTTCGCGTACTTCATATTCATTTGTCGTATTGATTAATAATTTTTTTTTCAAAAGTTTCGACCTCAATTGGAATTCATTCATCTTTGTTTTACTTTATTGCATCAACTCCCTGATGTACTTTAATGTAATGACTATGAAAATAAATTCCGTTCATTTGAAGATTGTGAAATTGGAATGTCAGATAAGATAAACTATCAGCTGTTAAATCCCTGCATATTCGTCCGTTTAAATTACTGACATAGTTGAATTATTGAATGGAAGTTATTTAGTCAGCTAAGAAGAATAAACTCTTAATTAACTCACTGTGCATAGTTTGACTCTGAATAAGTTATTGTTCTTGGGTATTTACAGTCATTCTTCAAATTATTTGATTATCAGTTTGAACTCTCTCTGCACTACATTTAATTCTCTTTGAAAAACTTAAATAAAATTTCAAACATTAACTTCGTATCATTAATAAAATGTTTACTTCACTAACTACCTTACTTTGTCAGCGCAACTAATAAGTAGTTAGCAAACATAAAGGTTTCCCATCACAATTAACTTTGTTTTGTCTACTTAAGAAAATTATAGATATAGGTTTTGATGTATAGACTTCAAATAGCGTTAAAACAAAACGGATTTCTTTATTTGTTGCTATTAATCATGGATGACAATAACAACGTAAAAGCATCGATCACTAAACGCATAGACGACCCAGTGGCACAATCTTTTAGTATTTATTTGTTTTATTGTCTATGACAGAATAAAATGGTGTCCTGATTACAGGGAATTTACCCTACTTTGGAAATAAGCATTTTTCTTTATAGCCTTGATGATAATCAGTGTTTGCCTGTATTATGATGGTGAGAATAAACTTTAAATAAATCCGTATAATGGAACAAAATTTCGAACAACACTAATGTCTACAGTGTATAGTAAATACTACACAGACTCTTAACACTGTGTGCATAAAGTAGTTAACTATTTATTCGAATTCAGCACACGTTCATGTTAAAGTTTTCAATTTTCTGGGAACCACTCTTGAGACTTTAGATAATATGACTTAAAATAAACAACATTCATTTTTCTGTTAAGCCTCGTGAAGTACAGGCTGCTTACCAGGATTTTCCAGTCAATTCCGTAATGGTCACGTTTTCCAGTTACCCACAAGTGCTACTCATTCTTTAAATATCTACCTCCGATTTCCGGTGCAATGTCTTTTTTGGTCTTACTCTTTCCCTTTAGCCTTGAGAGTTCCATGTTACTACATGTTTTGTGACGCAGTTTGGTGATTTTCTCCTTGTGTATTCTGTTTACCCCCAGACTAAGATGAGTTATCTTGAGCAACTGATTTCCTCATTTAGTTCGTGAAACTTAATTACTTTAACAAGTTGTTTGACTTTTCTGTGAAAAGAATCTACAAATGTTTTCAGTTCTAGTAATACATAATATCCGAACAATTTATAGAATAGACAGTTTAACTTAATATGGCATAATAGTAGTTTTGCAACAATCAAGATTAATACAAAGGAAGTAAGTTGTTAGAATGCTTCACTGGAGAAACAAAATATTAAACTGGTCAACAGGAAGAGCAGGGCCTCTTTTTCTAATAACATTAATGCTACTTTTAAATGCTGGTGTTTATTATGAAGTGAGTTTGATTCAAACTTCTTGATTTAGCTAACTCTCAATTGTAATAGTTGTCTCTTAAAAAGATAGTGCTCTAATAATAAACAATTACCCATAGAATTGAAAACACTTCAACATACTGTCTAAGTTAAATCAATCAATGTTCACGGTAAAAACTGACCTTGGGAATTAACTCTAGTATTGATTGTGTATAGCAGTTACCAACGAGGTTAATTCATTTTCATTTATCCACTATTGATACTATACGGTCATTAATTTCCATAATGGACTGACTGAATTTTAATAGATGGGTTAATGTATTTCGGCTTTGTAATTTCAAAGTAATGTGCTGATCATAGGGTTTATTGGTTATATCTGTTACCCCACATTCAATCATGGGTGGATCTCAAAGTAGAACGCAACAATTGTCCAGTGTTTTCTGATTCTTAATAGTGTTGCAACTGATTTCAGTACTTTAATAAAACGTTTTGCAAATTAGTCAAAATCTCCGTT